>JAVIWB010001084.1:600000-1002873 GCA_031893035.1 Dermolepida albohirtum
GGTGTTTTTTAAGCTGCATGAGAACTATCGATATCGATAACTATGGTTTGACAGCTGATAATGTCAAACTGTGTTGACATTTCTGTTCAGTAAGGTTTGGAAAGTCATCATGAATCGTTTAACGCCAAAACGACGCTTCCAAATTGTGGAAATTTACTTTGCAAAAAATAAATCTGTTCGCGAAGTTCATAGAACACTTCGCCCATTTTACGGTCAACATAATCGGCCTAGTGAGCAAGCAATTCATGCAGTTATTGATCGTTTTCACACTAATTTTACTCTTCTCGATTCAAAACCATCAACAAGACAAAGAAATGTGCCTACCGAAGAGAATATTGCTGCTGTAGCGAAGTATTGAAGAAGACGCCGAAATGTCGATTCGTCGTCATTCTCAACTTATTTGTCTTTGTCCTTCGACTACGTGGAGAATTTTGCGTAAGAATCTTGGCTTACGTGCCTATACGACCACCGTTTGCGTCGCATTTTTGCTGACTGGGCTCATTCGAAACTGACAGAAGATGAGCATTTTTGTCAAAGAACTGTGTTTAGTGATGAAGCTCATTTCTGGTTAAATGACTACGTCAGTAAGCAAAATTGCCGTTTTTGGAGCGAAGATAATCCTCAAGCCGTTAACGAATCACTATTACATCCATTAAAATTGACTGTTTGCCCAACATGCCCAAGTTTTCATTCTTATTTTTTTTAGATTTACATATTTCCAATGTTATACCAAAATAATGTAATTAAGGCAATTGCCATTATAAAATAATCTTTAATTTAACATCCAAAATACCTTTAAGTATTCGGTCCTAGATTTCGCATCAACCGATGTTTATTAAATGTAGCCATTATTCGGAAGACTACCCAGTATTTAATATCGAAGCAAAGGTTTGATTAAACATGTATTACAAGTATAAAATAGGATTAAAACTAAAGAGCACGTGTATCTTCGACACATTTATTGTCTTGTTCAAAGCCACAAACTTAAAATAAAATATGGGTACCGTATATTTTATTTTGAGTTTGTAGCCTTGAACTTTAATTGTCCACTACAGTGGACGTCAACAAAATTTCAGCGGAGGTAAAGACTGACCTCCATTCAACAATGTATGAGATCTTACGACGTTTTGAAATCGATTTTGCAATATTTATATAGTAATTGATAAGGCTTGGTGTGACATAAAGGCACATTTTAACACCAACATAAAATATTTGAAATAAGGATCTTAGAAAGAAAAATAGTATCTGAATCTTCCATAAATTTATCTTACCGAAGTCGCATCTGAAATGGATAATTGCAGAAGACTAAGAATATATAGAAGGAGAATCGTTATAAACCAAAGCAGAAAAAAAAACAAGTAGAGATTTTAAGAAGGGCCAGAACGAGCAAATAGGAAGCGATCACATTCTGCTTTGGTGATGGAATATAAAGAAACAAGCTTGGGGGAAATTATACAGCATCATTAGACCTGGCGTACTTCAAATATTACCTGTTCCGGTAACTTTAAATTTTGTAGATAATAAAAAATTAAATTTGACAGTCAAGGAAAATTAAGAAGTGTTAAGGAACACGTTTGCGAACACAAAATATAAAGCTTTGAGCAGAAAGTAGTAGAACAAAGTTGACAAAATGTATAATTAAATAACTCAATTTAGTAAGTTCGTGTTTCATTTTAATACCAAGAAACTGCATAAATTAATCTGCAACTCAATAAATATTTATGTCAAGTTCCATAATTAAAGTTTCATTGAGGCACATGGCAAATTATTAATTATAAAAAAAGATAAAGCGCAAACAAAAGTAAAATTATGCTAATATAATAGCAAATTCTAAAATTCTAAAACTGTTAGGAAGTTAGGAAAAATGGTACAACGAAATGGTACAAAGTTAACTATAATTCAAATACATTCAAATCCTTAACATAATTAACTTCCTTGAAAAATCGTCACCCTTGAATAAGTAATATAATTTTTATTTTAATTATGATTCTTTAGTCGTCTATAATTATTAAATAGTGGTAATCTGTCGACGAAGTATCTATCAAATATGGAATCGGCGAAACTCCATATTACAATATGTTTAATTTTTACTTGGTTATCTGAAAAATATATGGGTCTTGCATTGTTATGTAGGAAAATCAATCTATGCCAATCAATACAGAATTCATGATAGTGAATTTTTGATGCATTCATTATATCTCCAGCTCCGAGGACTGAAAAGTATGCCTTTTTATCTTTCGCTTTTCGAAAATTTACAACTCATCAAACATATTCAGCTTACAATGAAAGTATATTTACAACGTTCTGTTTTTTATACATTGGCTTAAGCTTAGGACTGGACCTCCATGTTTTTCTGTAATTTAAAATACTATAATCTAATTTATAATATTATATACTTTATATATTTAACAAAAACGTTGCTAATTATTATTCTTATTTAAATAGTATTCCAATTACAATTTTTAAAAAAATTGCTGCAGGTTACCATAGAAGCCTCAAAAATTTACTTTTCGATTACTTTATCAAATGCAATATCATTCTCCTCACATTTCAAGAATATCTACATAGAAAAAATAATACAACAATATATTGTACATTATTATTATCCTTTACAGTCTCTATAAAAATTAAAAGCCATTGGTATTTCAATGAAAAGAATAATTAACAACAAAAACTTTATTTGACTAAAATCTACATACAAAATACTTATGGGCTATATGATTAATAAAGAGTCCAATCGCCATTATTGATTGTGGCTTTACAGCGTCTCTTCATGTTAGCAACTTTTCTGCGTAACACAGGAAATTGTCTTCGTATCTCTCTTACATGGCGAGAAAGCTTAATGTTCAAGATACCTTGATTGCGAAGTTTCTGCTTTACGAAAACTCATACATTTTCTATTGAATTTGCATACATTTGCATTTTTCCAGTCAAAACACAATGTACTGCGGTGTTTCGGACCGTCGTTCTTCTCTAAATACCATTCTGTCTTATTACTGACAAACCACTTTTGCACAGAAGGCAGAAGAAATCCCTTCTGATGCAATTTCATCATTCCATGTGAGTCCAAAATTCCTGTAAATACACATAATGATCGGAAACCACACATGCACATTAACTGGATGTCTTATACTATGATAAACAAATCGGTTTGTATCACAGGACCGAGTTCTCTTTCTATGCATCCAAGCCCAAAAAGAAGATTCATCGAAAAACACATTATTTGGCCGATCTCACCAAGCCCAGGCAAAACGCTTTTCGTGGTGATTTGCTGATAATAATGGTTTTATTGTCGTTCTGGGATATTTCAGATTATATTTCAGATTATATTACGTAGTTATCAAACTTACTTTTATATTCTTCTTCCTCAATTCTACCTGTCCTTTACTCTATATTAATTCACGCTTTTATTTAAACAAAGTGATAATGGCCTTATATTGCGTTATTGTAATTACTCGTAATCTCCTTCGATCTGGAATGTTATCTACTGACTTTGTTATTTTATACCGATTAAACTACAACTTTACGAATCGTAAATATCTTACAGCGGCAGTTATGGACATTTTTCGTCCTTACAAGTGCGTGCACAAAAATACTGCTTCAAAGCACTTTGCATGTATACTACTCTACTTTTAAAAAAGAATAACGTCTACCTCACAGAAGGACTCAATTCAATATATTTGCTTTAATACTTGGACAAATTAAACAGCCAAACATCAGACAATATACTACACAATTAAGCCCAAACATTCTTTCGAAATTCAATCTAATTTACTACCATCATAATTGATTCCACTATAGTAATTTTCTCACTAATAATATCGTAAAAGTCGAAAAAAATGTGTATATAAAATATTCTTTCTGAAGCAGTCAATTTGCATGATAGAGTACGGAATAATTGACCCCTCCTGGATGTGTTTTTGGGGTGGCCTTTGAAATTACGTGTCGAATTTTTATCGCAGTATTATTCCCCCTACGCAATTCTATTTGCACACATAAACAGACTGCCAATAATGCATGGAAATACATATTCACAAGATACATACACGATATTTGAAAATGTTTAATGTATGTAAAAAAAATTCGTTAATTAATATTGTCCAACACTTATTATTATTATCTTATTATTATAAATAACACAGTAAAATTAAAAATGATTGATTAAGTTTACATTTCGGAAGCAGAACATTTTCAGTCATTAAGTTTTCAATTATTGTACTGCCAAAATTTTTCGTCACTTTGTGATTAGTATTGGTCTGTGAACGTTTGTGAGACTTTATACATGTTTTAATTTTATTATTTAATTTTGTATTATTATCTATGTATTATAAGTAACAGTAGTTCTTGGTACTAGGGTCAGCTGGAATGGCTTTCACCGTGTAATAAGACATTTTCATTGTTATGGCGTGTATTACGAACAATATGTCAATATTTTCCAGACGATGTCGTACCGTTTAATACATTTAAGCAACATCAACAATGTGTTGTTGAACGTATCTTAATTTGTGTTTCTAGAGTAAAATCTCCAGGTAGATCTAAACTTATAACTCAGGCAGTTAAGCAAGATAGAATTTAACGAATGCTCCACAGACCAATTAAATCTCTTCAAAAACTCTCAACAAACACACAAGGCACTGTGTTCTTCGAATAGCATTGTATGTGTAAACTTTCTTTTTTACAGGATCATATGGAAGTTGTCACATAGCAGTACGGAAATAATTGCCCCCCCCCCCACACTAACCACTTTCTCCCATATAGATTCAGTGTAATTCAGCAGTTTCTTCCACGAGATTTTAATGCACAAGTACAATATTGTCAATAGTTTCTTAATGTTACTATTGAAGATGATGCATTAAACAAAACCTTCTTCTCAGGTAAAGCATTTTTCACTTGTTTAGCTATAAAAGCTCACAAAATTGTTAAAAAATTGACATTCTTTAATTGAAACTAGTTTACAACCTAAAATAAATGTGTGAATGGTAATGCCTCGCAGACCACTCATTAGTACTATTTTTTACAAATACTTATTACCCCGTTGTAGACACATGGAGTATTAATTTGGTTCACTTTTTGAGTTGGATTCTTGCAAAAGCCCTATACAATAATATAAATGTAGTCACTGGAGTGCATAATACGTTACAAGCATTGTAATCGGAAAAACACCTAGACATGTGGTCGAACACGACATGTTTTTTAATCTTGGCCACCCAGCAAACTTCCATTGAGACAATTAGGCCTTAATTTCTGCATCTTAGCAATACATTCACATTTTATCACTTGTTATTTTGCGATTCTGTTTCTGCTGTTTCATAGCCAAATTACTAGTGAAAATTATTTCGCATGAACCATATGAGATACCAACTTTTTCAGCAACTTTTTTAATAGTGATTCGGCTGTTAATAAGAAAAATTTTCTTAATTTTTTCGTCATTTCATCAATAGTTGATGTGCTTGGCTTTGCTACTTTTTTGTATTGCTCTACTCTTTCTGCCAATTTGTCCGAGCATTACACAGTACTAATCTAAGAGAACAATGCCTATTAGGAAGAGGCAGTATGAATCTTAGACCACATGAAATCAACTAAAACGAACAAATACTTGAGATACTACGCAGATCCCTAAAGGCAAGCAATTTTAATCTATCTTCCTAGGGCGTTCAATGACTCTTATACAATGTTGACTACCTTCTAGAAACTGAATCTCTCCATCAACGAATCAATGAATAATTGTAGCAATATTTCTTTACATCTTCCTGGCAATTTCGAAAAATACGATACTACCCTCAAGTAGTCCAACGATATGACTCTTGGCTGGTGATAATTTGGTTGTCTTCACTCTTAGCATTCAGAAGTATACATGAAATTACTAACTAAACTGATTCAAAAGAAAGAATAGAATTGTGGTTAGAGTTCTGCGAAAAACGACATAAAACTTTCTTGTTACCTTTTTTTATTAATCATTATTGTCAATACAATAAACATTTGTACAACATTTGTTAAAAGGAATCATTCTATTATTAATAACATCGTATCTACTACATATGTTTCACAGATTCACTGATCGTCAGGCAGATTTGTGTTATTAATGAACGATTCCTTCATAGCGTTTATTGTATCATTTCGATACAGAAAAATAATGAATTAATGATTGGCTCCCTCTTTCGTCCAATACAAAAATGTATTGACGGACAAAGCGAGAACGCGTCTATCTCACATATCGTAACTAAGTTTCCAGTGTGTAATAGATAGACGCTTGTGCCAATTAAAGAATGTTAAAAGGAATCATTCCATTATTAATAATACCCTACAACTATCGCCAGTTGTAACTGATATATGAGAGAGGCGCGTTCTCGCTTTGTCAGTCAATACATTTTTGTATTGGACGAAAGAGGGAGGCAATGATTTATTTATCGTACAACATTTGGTTAAAAATATATACTTTTAATGAGCGATTAGTTTTTTTTTCTTTGTGTAGATCCTATTGAAAATGCAGTTGTACATTTGGCATGTACAGATAGGAATAAATAATAGATATTACTATTTTATAATAAGATTTTGAAATGGTTTGAATGTTTGCTTTGTTCCATGTACATAAACGGTACTAAACTGTTTTTTAATAAAAAGAGACATGCTTGTGATAAACGACCCAATAAACTTCACACTAAATTTCGTTTCCATTTTGTCTGAATTAGAGAAGTCAAACTATCGCCAGTTGTAATTGATACGTAAGAACGCATTCCTTCCTGTCTAAGCAACCATATCTAACAAGCATACCTACCACAATAGGACATCAATCTTTTACGGTTTCCGAGCGATTACTCAAAATCACATTAGATCGATGCGACAATTCAAAAATAACAATGAGTTTAACCGACAATTTGAAATTCGTGATGAATATAGACGTCGCAGTCTTTCGTATATAAAATACATTACATGTGATGTAATTTCCTTAAAAGAATTTTTACATGGTGTGCTTTAAAAATAAATTTCTCATACACAGAGAATATTAGGGGCTGCGAATGTTACTCGAACTTGAATGGAGTCTGCATATACGAGGCTTAACCTGAAAAATAATAACCATAAGCGGTGTACTGTGCAGAATAACGTTGGGAAGTTTCACATGTCTATCTAAGATAGAATGTAATTTTGTATTAAAAATATGTATTAAAATATCCGCTAGTCTCCCCCTGAAAACCCTAATTGATTGCGCTGATTTTATCTCTTCTGGCAACATATTAAAAAGCGATATACCAAGAGATAATGCGCTCTGTTGAGTAATGCATGATAACTCCGACATCTACATTTAAGTCTGCTTTTGCTTGTGGTGTACGAACTATCATAATCTGAGTCTTATCTAAGTTCGTATGCAGCTTATTTCTTGCAAACTATTAACTCGTTCTCCCCATAAGTAATTTCGCCTCCGTCCGCAACCAAAAAGAGCCCGTAGCCGAAACAAATCCCGATGTATTATCATATAAAACTAATGAGTTTACAAAAAATGTAACGTCATTTATATACAATAGAAATAATATCGGTCCAAGTATAGACCCTTGCGGAACATCCAGGCTAACGGGAAGATGAGAATGAAAATCTGCAATTATATTCTCATCCGTTTTAAATCTAGTCCTTACAAACCGAACCCTGTCCGAAAGACATGAAGAAAAGCGGCTAGCCACCACTCCACGAATACTGTAAAATTGTAGTTTGTAGAGTAGTATACTATGATTTACACAGTCAAAAGCGTGGCTTAAATCACAGAAACAAGCCGAAGGATGCTTATCGCGATTCCTAATCTAAAATTCCCTGAAAATGACATAAAAGATTGTGATTGTAGAATAGTTTTTCCTAAATCCGTGTTGTCCGTTAGATATAATATGCTTATCTTCTAAATAAACAATCAACCTTAAAGACATGGCGTATTTAAAAATGTTTACAAAACTGGACATTAAGGACACAGATCTGTAATTGGCCACTTCTAAATGACATTTTTTTCTTATAAATCGGAAGTACCATTGAAGCCTCGAGAGCCTAAGAGTGTACACCACCTGAAACGGTTAAGTAATTATTATAATTGAGTGAGAGGTGGCACAAGAGTCACTGCAACTTCACATAACTGTTTACAAAGAATATCATCCAGTCCCAAACTTCTTTTTTAACATCATAATAACGTTAAACATTTCTCTTCTATCAAGCAGTGTTATATAGACGTTACTGCTGCCATCCACACCATTCATTCGATACGATTCTGTTTCACTGCCACGGCAAAGTTGCGTTTCAGTCACCAGAAAAATTGGCTCTTGGACGAAGCAATGGCTAAATATATTTGTAACTTGCTGAGAATTCCCAATCAACTTTCGAAAATTATCTTTCACTCATCTACTATTTATAATTAATCTACTAAAGTCAACTAAGTGTTTTGGAATTTTTCAACGGCATCCGCTACCACTACAAAATTCATATGAATACTTAGTAAATTAACTCGAGCACTTTGAAATCCAGAGTGACTTTCTTTAATGGTTACTGGTTCTTTAATACCAAGAATGTGTTTGTGAAACTCTCGTATCCGTTTAGGAAATTTAAGAGTATTTGTTATTAAGCCATCTACATCTGTGTACTTTTTGCGAATAGTTTCCACGGCAAAAGTAATACATACAATAATGACAATACATATAGGAAACTTATGGTACACTCACATGGCGAAAGTGAAACGAAACATTGTCCAAATAACTTGAACAATGACCGTAGTAGTCTAAAAGCCAGATCTGGAACACTCATTGTGAAGATAACGCCTGGCCCAAAGCATCGATGACCCTGCATCGGCAATAAACATCACTGCTTGATTTGTAGTCTATTGAAATTTTTTTAGTATACATATCACTAGAGATTTTGCCAGCGCACAGTACCGCATCCAGTACTCAATAAGTGAATGTATATTCCTGTTGAGTGTATCTTAAAATGTATAAGTGAAAACTAATTTTGTAAAAAGTACATAAAATTAAGAAATATAGACTGTACATATTCCTTAATTTCATGTACTCTTGTGAGACATAGAAATTACAAGTTGCTAATTACTTGTTAGTAGATGGATAGGTGAGAGTCAGAGGCATACGGTCAGGCAAAGGGGCCTTGCCCCTAATGCGCCGTATAGGTATTAATTAATATGGTCTTAATTCTTCTGTAATGTAGACGTTCTTCTTTGTTAAAATGAGTAATGTATGTGCAAGGCCTTTGAAGCAGTATTCTTGTACACAAAAGGGCCAAAAATGTCCATAACTGCTGCTGCAAGTATTTATGCAAATCGACGGGATTCGTAAAGTTCTGGAGTTATCGATATAAAACCACAAAGTCAATAGATAACATACCAGATCGAGAGAGATTACGAGTAATCATAACGAGGTAAGATAAAGTCATTATCACCTTATTTAAAAAAAGCATGATTAAACATTGCATAATGGATAAAAAGAATTGGGAAAGAGCAATATATGAGGGTGGCCGCTTATATTTCGGAAATTGGCACCACTGTTAGTGTTGCCTCCGATCTGATGATTGCATCGTGAAGTTTGACATTTTTGACAATATATTTACCTTGACAGTTTTATTATCCGGTCGCTATTTCTATTGTTGACAGTAACTTGAAAATTTTGTGTCAGCAAAAAAATGGAATTAACTCGAGAACATTTTCGTGCAATTATTTTTCACAACTGTCGGTGTGGATTATGTCAACAAGAATGCATTGAAGAGCTGAATTCGTTATATAGTGATGAAGCACCATCGAAAACTACAGTATATTGTTGGTATAGTGAATTCAAACTTGGATGGCGTTCTTTGGGCGCTGAATTTCGTGAAGGTCGTCCCACAAGTGTTGTTGTGTCGGAAAACATTAACGCAGTGTCTGAATTGATAATGCAAGACTGGCATGTGACATACCGTAAGATCGAGGAATCTCGGAGGAACATTTAGCCGTTAAGAAGCTATGTACACGTTTGGTACCACATAATTTGACGACTGCTCAAAAAAGGACTTGTATCGATCGGTGCCAAGAAACGCCCAAAAAATACAAGGCGGTGCTTCAAAGAACATTTATAAAGTCATCACAGGTGATGAATCTTGGATCTATACGTATGAGCCCGATAGTAAACAGCAGTCGACTGTGTGGGTATTCCAAGATGAGTCAAAACCAATAAAAGTTGTTCGCGCTTGAAACACATCAAAACAAATGGCCGCCTGTTTTTTTTGGAAAAACCGGTTACGTCGCAACCGTCCCCTTAGAGAGTTCTAGTACGGTCAATTTCAGATGGTACACAACTATTTGTTTGCCAAAAGTTTTTGACCAAATAAGGAAACAAACCGAAAACAACAGACCATTCTCCACTATAACAATGCGAGCTCTCACAGGTCGGTTCAAACTTTTCGGATTGGTTTAAATGAATGCAAAAGTACATTGATTTTCAAGGAGAATATTTTGAAAAGCAATAAAACTATTTTCGATAATAAAAAATTTTTTGTTTGCTATTCCCGAAATATAGACGGCTACCCTCGCAGCTGTACTTTTTCTATAATATACCACAATATGCAAGTATTACACGTATTTCTGATTTACTGATTGACTTTTTAAATTTCGAAAACTATTCAAATATAAAATGTTGGATTATGTACTTATAATATAAAAATTCTTTTCAAATTGTAACCAGTTTAACTTAATTACTGTATACTAGCTAACTTAATGAATCTCAGAAAAAGGCTGCCAAAGCCATAAATTTATTTGAAAATCTAATAGGCAATATACGAATTCTGTGATAATTATATTAAATAGTTTTGCCTTTATACATATCCCTTCATTGTATCAATAGACCACTGCGAAAGGAAAAAATAATTTGACGAAGCAGAGATACACAGGAAATACCAGCATTCTCGTGAAATTCAATTGTCAGCATTATTTTCGATTCGTTTACCTCGCAGACAGACGTGAACTTTATTCGCTCGCAGAAGCGACTACTGCAGCAGTAGAGCAATAACAAGAACAGGGAGAGACAGAGTCGCACACCCACATTTTCATACAATACGAACACGTCAAATACAATCGCGAATATATACGGGAATTCCGATACCGACAGAATCAGTAATAACATTACCGATTGTGTCGTAATAATGAAATTACTTTGTAGTAAATCCGGGCGAGCGGCACTAAGTCCACCGTACTTTATATTAAACAACAAAATTTGTGAAACGGAATTTTCTCAAACTCCTGGATGAAGTTACCATTAAGTAAATTAAATTAAATATTTCTCGATATTATTAGGTTGGCAACCAGTCAATTACGAATTTCGCCGATAAATGGCTTTAGTTATAGCTTTTTATTATTAATACCTCAATTGCCGTTCAGTAAAAAAAATTGCTTCCATATGCTGCGTTTATTTGCTATCAGTTGAAAAATGGAAATTAAATACACATACGATCTTCTTCTGGGCTTCTGGGCTGGAACGGCGTCACTGGTATAACTGCCGACGTTTCGTACCCACTAGTATGGGACACCTTCAGAGCTCAACTACTGCTACTGTTTGTTGCAGAGAAACTGCCCTGAAGATGTCCCATATGAGTTGGTACGAAACGTCGGCAGTTATACCAGTGACGCGGTTCCAGCCCGGAAGTCCAGAAGAAGACAGTATGGACCACGACCACGGAAGTCTACGTACCATTATTATATACACATATTCGGAACGGGTAAAATTGGTTTGCTAAATTTCATTCCAGTGATTTTTTACTCATAGATGAAGAACGCCCTAAACTACCCAACCAGTTGAAGTTGGTGCGGCCATATTAAAAGAATATCCAGATCATCATAAGAAAACACATGGAATTGCAGTGAAACTCAATGTATCATATATACAGCCTTGGGGATTATTTTTTATATATAAAAAGTACATATAAAACTGTGCCAACAAATAAAAAAAAGTAATAAAAGTTTATTGATAAGCGAGTTATAATTTTTGAAATATTGGCATAAAACATTTGAGCAACGCTGGTACTCATAATCATATGATGGGAATATTACTGAATTAGGAACTTCAGTGTAGTAGTAACTAATAGTAACTAGATCAGTGTGTGCGAACGCCGTGGAGGATAGTTTATTGGCAAGGAAGCATAGTTTTTCCAAAAATTAGTTTTGTTTGCTTTCGTTACTTTGTTGTTATTGTTACAATTGCTATTTTTCACTATTAGTTTTTACTTGTTTAATGTTTTAATATCTAGTGTGTATTTATAATATTGTATATCATTTATGGAACTGCAAATGAAAGTGTCTTCTAGAATGTATATAGCACGGTATCCAAGCAAGGACATGATACGGATAATTTGCGTCCACAACGAGGTCATGAAGGTGGACTTGGCAGAAAATTAATTACCAAGGAAGAACTATTACACTTGTTAAACGAAGACCCTACGTTAGGTATGCGAAATATTAAATAATCGCAAATACCGTAGCCGGTAATAGTAGTTACGTTTTTAAGAATGGGACGACTATGATCAAGCAGGCGTTTTGCGAACCTTATAGCACTACTCCAACCCTCCAAATAAATAATTTTAATATTAATAGCAGAATTCTGTGGCAGAAACGTATCTAAATTTTAGTTCAAAACATTTGTCCATATTCAGGTATGAAAGAGTAAAACAACTTAACGATGAGAAAAAATAATTTATGGATTCTTCATAAACTAAAAAAAATTTACTTAACATAACACATTAACATCTGCAATCGATGGCTCGGTAATCTTCCGAGCATGTGATTATACCAGCGTAGCTCAAATACTGAAGTCAGCATTTAAAAAATTATAAATATATTATCAATATACTCTATATTACTTTTTTTATTGGTATAGTTTTATGTACACTATTTATATATACAAAAAATATTCCCCTAGACTGGGCAGATGAAAGAAGTAATCGCTAAGAGTATAAAGATACTTCCCTGCTACCTCTAAAAAGGGAACCTCTTTCGAAAATAGAAGACGTATGGAAACACCTTTACACCTTCCTTATTATTTAAAATTTCGCATACCTAACATAGGAGGTAAGGGAAGAGGAAGATATGCACTACAAAAACAAACAAAAACCATGTCAGAAATATGATATTCCTTTACGTTGTACGAGGGTAGTTTGACAAGTAGTGAGAATGGAAAGAAAACGAATTTTTTAAATACAAAATAATTTTTATTTTTCAAAGAGCAATACATTTATTTCAACGGTGCTCCAATGCCCTTATGCCATCTCTAAAATGCGATTCCGAAAGGCTTGCAAAATACTCATTTACGAAGATGATAAGCTCGTCGTTAGACGAAAATTTCTTTCCACCTAGTGCCGTTTTCAATTTAGGAAAAAGGTGGAAGTCGGAAGGGGCTAGATCCGGCGAATAAAACGCATGCGGTACTAATTGGAAATGCAACTCGTGGATTTTGGACATCGCAACTGTGCTGGTATGCGAGGGACCGTTGTCTTGGAAAAACAGAATATTTTTCTTTGCGATTCCTGGCCGTTTAGCACGAATCTTAACATTTAATTTTTGTAGAAATTCTGCATAATATTGTCCGTTTATTGTGGCACCTTTCTGAAGGTAATCAATGAGCAAAATGCCCTTTGAATCCCAAAAAATTGATGCTATCACCTTGTTTGCCGATAAAGTGATTTTCGCTTTCTTTGGAGGTGCAGAACCACGTTCTAGCCTTTGTTTCGACTGTTGTTTAGTTTCGGGTGTACTGTAATGTATCCAAGTTTCATCGCAAGTAACAAATCGCCTACAAAAATCAACCGGATTCCGCTTGTAAAGGTCCATACACTCATTGGAAATGCGCAAACGAGTGAAGTTTTGATCAGTCGTAAGCAATCGCGGCACCCATCTTGCCGAAAGCTTGAAAAGGCCCGATTCTTTCGTTAAAATGTGGTGTACGCGTTCTGTTGAAATGTTTACCATGTCTGCTATCTCTCTCACTTTGAGTCGTCGATCTTGCGTAATAATATTATGGATTTCTATAATCATTTTCTTAGAAGTCACGATTTTGGGTGCTCCAGAGCGCGCTTCATCAACACAGCTTGTTCTACCACGTTTAAATTCATTTACCCATCTACTTATTGTGGCGGATGATGGAGCAGATTCACCTAATGTTTCCCGTAACTCATCTTTTATTTCGGTAGCTTTCGTACCCTTAATTACGAAGTATTTAATCACCGCACGATACTCTGCTTTTTCCATTTTAACAAAACGATGTGTTGCTTCTTTTTCAATCAGCTGTCAAAAATAAACTGATCAACCCATTTATCTAAATAGAGGAATGTAAACATATAAATAGGCAACCTAAATTACAGTGCATTTGTTTTACCAATTAGAGCGCCACCTACGTGTCATTCTCACTACTTGTCAAAATATCCTCGTATGTAATTTTTTAAGTGTAATTTTTAAATTATTATATACTTGGTAGTAAAATATTTGTACCACACTAAAGCTATAGTGGTACACATAGTACTCCTCTGACTCTCCAAATAAATTGTTTCAATATTAATAATAGAACACTGTCATTGGACACTTAATTAACAGAAACACATCTGAATGTCAGTGCACTTAGCACAACACATTAACATCTGCGATTCCTTAATGAAACTTAACAAAACAAGTGATGACGAGTGATGATCTGATTCCTTACAACAATATCGATCAAAAGAGGTCGCGGATCAAGCAAGAGCAACCAAGATATGCAACATCCACGGCAGAGATATTTATCAAAAGAAGATTATTATGTTATTAGTTAGATGAGATTGCTAAGGAAGAAGATTATTATGTTATCAATTAGGTGAGATGATATGATGGATGATATGACGATTCAATTTAGGATTGTTTCGACTTACAGATAACTTATCGGCAGTTGAGGTTTGATGTAGTAGTAACCATTTATCCTCATCTCGAAATACAAGGTCATATCCTACACTAAGAAAAAGAATGCATAAATTTTAACTATGCTATAGGCAACAGCACACCTACCCGTTGCCTAAGCGCTCCAGACCTTAATGTTTGTTTTGATCATAGTTACGTTCTTTGAGCATATTAATTCGATGGTGGTCAGCGTCTAGGTGATGTAGGGTTTTATTTATAGGAATTGTCAAGACTTGAAAAATGTCAAATATTGGTTGAGAATTTATGACACCTTGGTAAGAGCAAAACTAGAATATGCTTCAATAAGTATGTACATGATGTGTTTACGCGACAATGTATATCTGTGTGTGTCTTATCTCGATTTAGGATAACAACATTACACAGAAAGTGTTATTTTAATTTTAAAATATTCATTTGGTTTATAAAACAAGATAGTTGCTTGGCTCGGGCAGTATACACTTTCATGTCCCGAAGTTGGGAATTAGTAATCTATGCTTTACTCAAAGCACCAATAATACTAAGAAATTATAACATTTAACACCTCTTTTAATGTGATAGCTACTATCGTTTCTATAATACAGTTATTTATTTACTCATTTGCTTACTTTTCTCTGTACTTTTTTTGGTAAAGAAAAATTCATGAAGCACAAAATAAAATTATGAAATAAGGAATGCATGTATTTCTTATTTCATCTTATTTTTTGCTTTGTCAATTTTCCTTTACGTGGATTTTATACTCGATGGAAATATTTATTTTTATTATTACTCTTTTAACATTTTTGTATGCTTCCACTGTAGATAACGTATTAAATATCCCAGTAATTTGTACAATTTAAAAAATCAATAAAACTGAACAATTACGCTACCTTTTATGAAAGTTTCCATATTGAAAAAATACAAGCAAATAAAATCTGCAAATATTAAATAGAAAACTAAAATCAGTCCAAATAACTTAATATTTTTCGTTCTCGAAATTTGAAACAATTAAGAAAATCTCCAGGTTAACTTCGTAATAAAAAAAGTACAGGTGACTACTGAAATCCTTAAACAAATCAATCCTTTGTTCAACACTCCTTCTGGAATTCGATTGGTGAGAGTGGGCGTGGTATATTATCATCCTTCCTTCTTCCCCACTCTACAGCTTATTTCTTCTATTTGTTTTTACTCTTCTTCTTTGTTCAGTTTTCTCCACTTTTTTTCTTTGTTTATGTTTTTTTCTTAAGTGGAACATCAATGACCGAACCGCGATGCAGTAATTTTTCATCGGACCAATTAAAATCGTTCATATCGGCGCTATTAATTAATGAAGTTTGATAGTTTTCTTTGGTTTCGCGCATGTGTATGTAGATAATTGATGATTTCGATAGAAAAAAGAAATGATCAGCTAAAGGGGGAAATTTTTTAACATGTGTCACTGGTAGCATGTTAAGGGGCTATAAATGTTTTGGAATATATTCTTGGAGCTTCCGATTTAAACATTTGATTAATAACACTTGCTGTATATAATGTAAAAATACGATCTGGATATTTGTTGTTACCATTTGTAATTATAAAGGTTTAAAAATGATAAAACCCAATAACGTATTTGTACAAACATAATTAATAGGGTATTCAAGTAAGATAAAGCAAGTTATTCATTGAAATTGATATAAAGTAAGCTGTAGCAATATAATTTACAACATTTACAATTATTAGTAAATATTCATGTTGAAGTCATAATAAACTCAATAAAAATATTTATACGAAGTAGCAAATGTGTAAACTAAATTGCTTATTAAATATATTTTGAGTTAACAAATTAAAGAACAATTAATAATTTCTTTTGTTTTCATGAAATTTAACTATAAATTTAACATTTTTTTCGAGAAATATACGCATCTCCAAAATATTGAAGCACTCCTATTTTCTCCAAAAACATCCTCTCGTATTTGATATAAATATTATAACAAATTATATACTCTGTTTATATAATGGGTGTCCCAAAATTAACGCAAGATTTGAATTTGTCGCCATTTGTGCAGTAAAGCGTTGGCAACCCTAAAAAAAAGACAATTCGACAGCTGACAGTTGAAGGTTAGTAAAAATGGAGCGTTACACGATAGAACAACGTGTCTTCATTATTGAACAATATTACAAAAATAATGAAAGCTTCGCGGTTGCAGTTCGAAAATTTCATACAAAATATGGTAGGAATAGTGTTTTAGCTTCGTCAACTGTGAAGAGATTATTTGAAAAATTCAGGGAGACTGGATCCGCTGGGGACGCCAAACACACTGGTCATCCAAAAACAAGCCGTGCCAACATCGAAGCAGTGCGCGAAAGTGTCGGTGACAATCCAGGAACCTCAACTCGCGTCGTGGATAAGAATTGCAAATTTCAAGAAGCTTTCTACAACGTATACTCACTAAAGATCTGTGTCTCCATGCTTACGAAATTCAATTAACACAACAACTGAAGCTTAATGACCATGCACAGCGAAGAGAGTTCGTTGAATGAATTATTGAACATCAACCAATGGATGCTGATTTTTCGGGCAAAATCATCATAAGCAATGAAGCACATTTTCACCTCGATGACTTTGTTGAACACCAAAATTGCCGCTTTTGAGGTTCTGAGAACCCACATGTGATTGTCGAAGAACAAATGCATCCACAACGTGTCACTGTTTGGTGTGGATTTTGGGTTGGAGGCATAATTGGACCATACTTTTTTGAAAACGAGACTGGTCAAGCAGTGACTGTTGCTGGTGCTCGATATCGCGACATGATAACACAGTTCTTTCTGCCGAAATTGGATGATATTGATGTGGCCAATATGTGGTTTCAACAAGACGGTGTCACATACTATACAGCCCGTGAAACAATTCAATTACTGCATGAGACATTTTCAGGTCGTGTACTCTCTGGTTTCGGTGATCAGAATTGGCGCCCCAGATCGTGTGATTTAATACCATTTGATTTCTTTTTATGGGGTTATTTGAAATCACAGATCTATGTCAACAAGCCCACAACCACCCGTGCATTAAAGGAGGAGATTCGACGCTGCATCAATGAAATTGAACCACATTTATGCATAACGGTCATGGAAAATTTCGACAAACGAGTACGTATGTGCATGCAAAGCCGTCCGTGGAGGCCATTTGTGCGATGTGTTATTCCATAAATAACCCTATCCTATGTACTTTATGATTCAATAAAAAAATGACAATCAAAAGACTAAAAACTGTGTGTTTTCTAATTTTAATTCATTAACATTTCTTGTGTTAATTTTGAAAAAGGTACATACGCCCTTTCATCCTAAAAACATTATTAAATTATACATTTTCTTTATATTCGTCTTACGTAAATAGGGCGGATTACCACAGCTTAAAGGTGTGTTACTGAAGCTAAAAATGTCGAAAGAACATATGATCAAAACTCTGTCGTAGCTACGCTACAAGCATTTGTAAATTTAGCTAACTCTACTACAGATATTATGTACCATTGCAAAAAAAATCTCAATGAAAATCATCAAAGATGTCGCTTTATTAATTTAGTTGTTCGAAATGTCCACCCAGTTGCTGTATACATAGTATAGCTGCTCCTGGAATTGAAACGGTAGCTCTACTCAAGATCAGCACGAATAGTTCCTGCGACATCCATAATTCTAGCAACAATTTGTTCTCTGTTTTCAAGTTGTTCTGGACAAACCAAATATTTTAGCATTTCCCTCCTCAGACCTAAATTCCCTAGATTATTTTCGTCTAGAGGATTTAAGTCTGATGGCTTTGGTGGTCAAGCAACTCCTGAACCTCGTCCAATCTCATCGGTTCGTATAATTTTAAGAAAATTTATAACATGTCTACCCAAGTGCCCAAGCAAATCAATCTCTTTGCTCCAATGTCTACTGTAAGTATACGGTCATGTATTAATGAAGTAGTCTTTAAAAAACCCAAGAGTTTTCTATATCTCAAATTAGTGGTAGCAAGATACTTGTGTCACTATTTAGATGTATAAAATTTGTTACATAACCACCTTTTCTTTCACTAAAAAACGTACGGCAGCCAATTCCACGTTTCCAATCAACACTACTAATTTTTTGGTACAAATACACTATTTTAATAACATTCTGGAAAATAAGTTTTTTCAAAATTTCACGCTTCTTTGTATAATGCAACTACTATTTTTAAGAAAATATTTATTTCAAGATAGTGATAATTTTTTAGATGAAAGTAAAAAATCCGTAATATATTGGAATATTGGACAATATTTGAATGTACGTAAGAATATATTAAAATATGTTTACCAACTGTACACATACTTTCACTTTTAATTATTTTTTCAATTTTTTTTTTATGATACTCTTTTTGTAGTCACATGTGCTCGTTTGTGTTCTTCTTAATTCTATAATAATTAGATTCATTGAGTTCATTGATCTTTTTTTACTTCTTATCGAACGAAGTATAGGAATACTTTCCCCCCTTAAGAAATTTTGCTATTCGGCAGAAAACGCCAACCCGTATAAATGCATATGATGCTCTGTTAAATGTATGAAAATATGGAACAAAAAGGTTTTAAATTCAATATTTACTTTCGTTTTGCATCAGTCTTTTGTGCAAAATAAATAGACCTTCAGTCTTTTCAGATATTTATCTTTAACTCAACACAGAAATATATAATAAATGTTTTCTTTATTTTTTTACATAGCTTTGATCTACGAGTATGCAGAAAATAAACTTATCACACATTACAATTTAATAACAGAGATAATGTTGCACATCACAATTACATTACCAGGAGACGCCATTATTTGAGAACCTATTACGTATAATTGATCCCAAGATGGAAACGCTGTAATGAATTTTTTAACGTAACAACATAGCAACACTTGCTGGCAGAGTTGTTAAGTAGTAGTATAGAAGAAAATGTATTACAACAGATTGTGAGTATTCCCATCTCTATAATATTGTATAAAATGTTTGAAGATATTTCACATAAGAATTTGTCAGGGAAACAGTTACAAATTATATATAAGGAATTAAAATCAGTGGTGGTTGTGCAACAAGATTCTGTTGAAAATTTGAAGAAATTTGTATGATACTGTAAGTAATGGACATTCACACACTCTAAACTAAATTATCGGTAACACAGATTATTCAAAATATAAAAATACAATAATAGAAGCATTACAAGATATCCAAGTGTTTTTGGCAGAAAAATAAACATGATAATACAATAGTATAACAGAATTATATGTAGAAAGGGACAGAAAAAAGAATATTATACGAATGAATATATTAGTTGCAGCTAAAATATTGGTTCTTGGTCTAACAACAGAAAAATTATCCACAGAGCACATTGCATGCGTCAGTACCAAAAAGTCCACTGCCGATAGAAGATAGGGTAAGTTGTTTTGATTGTTATTAAGTTTGCTCATAAACTTCTACTTGATATTAAACTATTTTTATGAGTCACTGGCGAATTTCACGGGAATTTTTGAACGCAGTAATGACAATTTTGCTTATTTGCATCACCATTTAGATAAAAGTAAGTCTCGTCACAAAAAAATTGTTTTCGATACCTCGACAATTATTATGAATAAGACGATAAAATTTTAGTTTACTAATCTCATCTTGATCATTTATTTCCTGAACTGTTGCGAATTTGTACAGGCGAAAACATTCCTCGTGTGCTTTGCTCACTCAAATTCGGTAGCATTTATCTAGAATAGATCTCAGATTCTCTATTTATGAACCCAAACCGAAATTGTTTTTACCCTAAAGATATTGTTGAATATTAAATCGTCACCAAAGACAGCTTTGAACCAGCTATTATTGAATAAAATTTAATAAGTTTCTCAATACAAAAAGTGCGTTATTCTGTTGAACAAGGTTCCACTTTGATAAACGTGAACAATTATAACAAAATATCCAAAGCCAGCTGTTCCAATTAAAACTATCATCATTGTGAATAGTTGATTAGTTTTTCTATTATTATTGAAACAAAATGGATAATAATAATAATGTTTTTTTTTAGAAGCGGAGAACTTAAAATTTAAATAAAACACAGAAAAATGTTGTTAATATCCATGAAATTGGCTTTATTTAAAAGATAACTTTATGACATTAATGTGTGAATATGATTTCGGGCATGTGACCATCGCGGCAGGCGCGTACATGGCGCAATCTGGAGGTCCACTTTTCACACACTCTTCGCAATAAATCAGGCTGTATTTCGGCAATAACGCGTCGAATGGTGGCTTCCAAGTGCTCAATTGTTTTAGGTTTATCGGTGTAGACATGCGACTTTACATATCCTCAGAGAAAATAATCTAATGGCGTCAAATCTCATGAACGAAGTGGCCAGTTAACAAGTCCATTTCGTGAAATTAATCGTTCGTCAAATGTTTCTTTCAGTAAATTAATTGTATCGCTAGCTGTATGGCATGTGGCGCCGTCCTGCTGAAACCACATATCTGACACATTAATGCCTTGAAATTGGGGTACGAAAAAGTTAGTAGTCATGTCTCTGTACCGCTCGCCGTTGACTGTAACGTTTTGACCATCATCATTTTTTAAAACGTGTGAACCAACGATTCCACTAGCCTACGACGTCTTCGCGATGCATATTGTGGTTTAGGGTAAACGTATTGCGAAAACAATCCATAGTTTCTCGAATTAATCACTCTGATGGACGATTATGAGCACCATAAAATGCACGTAATGCCCGATGAGTTTCTCGAATTGAGCCATGTGTTACAAAATAAATTTGAACAATTTGCAAACGTGGCTGCGGCGTGAGTCTATTCGTGATGAATTGCCAAACCAAAACAACTGAGAACTGTCAAATCGGCCGTCATAGAAAGCTTACCTTTTACAATACATAACCGGGTTTTCGATTTCAACGAATGCTAAAATATTTAAAAATATAGAGTTGAGTAATATTTGCCTTTCTCTAATACTCCACAGATTATATTTAAAAAATAAAAACTAAAACAATTAAATATTATTTTAACGACGTAAAAAATATCAACTTTTAAGGAGAATTCTTCATCGCGTGAAAAACTTACAAATTTGCATTTAAAAAGAAATATTAAGACATTTAAATATACGTTCTCAACTTTCTTATGCCATTAAATTGCATATAAATGCAGTACTAAATTTATTATTTATTACTTTCGTTTCCGATGCATACGCCTTTGATAAATGAAACGATAAAACCGAATAAATATCTGAACTAATTACCTAGAACTAGTATTTGATCGTCTAATTAAATATTAACTATACATATAGATATTAGTTAGCAGATTTATTGCGATGTTGTCGTAGGAATACATCCGGTGATTTAGTTAAAATAAATGCGGTAAAATAAAACATTTAAATTTTTATTTTTAACGATTCTTAATCTTGTTGATTATTTAAAATTACTTTTGCGTTTCAAATGTGTGTGATAATAAATCGTTAAGATTAAATTAATGCGAAATAATTATTTATAGCATACACTGTTGAATTATTTACTGTTTTATGTTAATCAGTGATATATAATATTATTAATTTGTAATGACAAAATAATAGCGTAAAATATTCCGAAGAAATTGCAATTTCAAGATTGCAATCTGTGCACATCTTGGTTTGCAACGGTGCGGATCGCGTACGGAGTGTAAACGAAACACGAAATATTTGTAGTATACAGAATTTATGGAAAGGGGTTATATATCAACCTTATTGATCAAGTCAATCAACCACAGGCTCCATCAAATTCAACTATTATTAATTGTAATGTAAAATAATAGCGTAAAATATTCCTGCAATTTCTTGCATATTTAAACGAAACACGAAATATTTGTAGATATCAAGAAATGAAGCTAAAGAAATGAAGCTAAATACATAAAAAGTCAAACTATTGAAAATACGAGGAGTAGACAAACTATGAGCGTTCGAAATAAAACGTAACCGACCAAATAGACATTTTTGCAGAAAACAAGCATGGTTTCATCAGCACAACACTCTGGTTCATAATGCACCATTGTTTGTCAAGACGTTTTAGTCAAGCATTTGATCCCTGTGTTAAAACATCCACCCAATTTACCGGATTCCTCTCCATGTGACTTTTTCCTATTTCTCAAAGTCAAATCAGAACTGAGAGAAACCAATTTGAAATAGTGGAAGCTAGAAAAAAAAACGATGGATACCATAAACATGCTTTCAACAAATGATTAACAGCATTGCTTTCATCAATGGAAAATTCGCATGAAGCGATGTGGGAATCATGGAGAAGGATACGAGGACATCTGCTCACTAGCCGACATTAAAATTATTAAACAGATCTATCATTTAGTTTTTGTTGCGGTAACCATTGAAAGCTAGCAGCGTCCGGCATGAAAAAAGTGATATTCGTGTATTAATCAAGCATACAAGTGGCACGAAAGTTGCCAAACGTTCAGATCGCCAAAATGAATTACATCAGAAATGGACAAAAAAAACAACAATATTATATTGCAATAACGCAGAGTTAAAGTGGGTGAGGTAGTACGTATTTCAGAAGAAAGCATATGAAGAAGAATAGCATATGAAGAATAATAGCATATGAAGAATAATTGCATATGAAGAAGAATAGCATATGAAAAGAATATCTGCGAAATGGAAATTGCATAGAAAAGAATATTCGCCAGATGGAAATTACATATGAAAAGAGTATCTGCGAGATGGGTGCTGTAGTTGCTCTTAGTTGACCAAAAACTAATACATGGACAACTTCAAAAGTATGTTTGGTAATGTTTAAACGCCAAAATAAGGTATTTTTGCGTAACGTCATAGCTGTGGACAAGGCATGAATTCTTCATTGCGTATCGGAGACCAACGAGTAGTCTAAACAGTGAGTTTCTACTAGCACTCTTGTACGCAATTTTTTGGGACACGCGCCGTATAATATACATAGATTACTTTAAAAAGAGAAAAACAATTAACGGCGAATATTATTGCAACTTACTGGATAGTTTCAATGAGGCTTTGAAAGAAAAACGACCGCATTTGTTAAAGAAATCTTTTCTATCAAGATTATACAAGGGTGCACACGTGGCCAAAATCCTAAAACTATGTTTTGAATTGTTTCAACATTCATTGCATTCCCCTGGTTTAGCCCCCAGCGACATTTCCTTGAAGAACTTGAAAAAATAGTTCGGTGGAAAGAGATTTAGCTTTAATGAGGAGATCATCGATCGGATCGGAAAATAATAAAACCGTTAGACTAAGTGTACCATGAAAAAGGCGATTACTCTGAAAAATAAAATGCCCTCTATATTGTCGAAAACAATGTTAAATTATGAAAGAAAACTAATAAAAGATTTTAAAGCACTAATCGGTATATTTAACTACACGTTATAGAGTCAGTCAGTCACAAAAGTTTTCGTACACCCCATGTTTATCGAAAAATATTAAATGTTAATATGAATTATGATAGAGATTTATTTGCTTTTAGCAACGTTAAAGAACTATAATAACAACAAAAATCTGTTGTTATTTAAAACTACAAGAAAATTCGGTAAATATTCTAAGATCGAATATCACAAAAGTGTTCGAACGCTTCATTTTATGAGGTATTTCTCCATTGTTAGATCTAAATTTGCAGATTTTCTTAACAGTATCACTCACGTCTGGGAAAAACAAGCATTCGATGCGTTTCCAAATATGAGTCGCAAAAGTTAACACGTCTTGTGATATGTACGAGTTAATAATCGGAACTACATAAAGAAAAAAATTTTCAAGCCAGTCGAGTTTATCTTAGCAATTTAAAAAGTTCTGGCATACAGATGGCTAAAACACTACCAAGGAGTTCTACAATACAGAGTGTAATAAAAGTTCTAAATATCTGAAATTGTTGAAACTGCTCAGAAAAGAGGGCGTCCAAAGATTCAATTTTTAAGCTGAAAATATAGCACGTATCGATTCGATGAGAAAACTGTTATAAGAGTATGTTCGAATGTAAATCCATGGATAAGTGCACCGACGATAACAATACATGTAGAATTGGATAACAGAAATAAAGTGTATTCAGAAAACATAAGAATATTTAAGAAATGTTGGATATAAAGGAAGAGTAACGGGTAAAAAATCTTTCATTAGCGATATTCATAAATAATTACTTATTATAAAGGATAGAAGCGGAACAATAACAGTGCAGAGTTCTTTTACGACGACGAAAGTGGGTATTTATTGAACGATTAAGGATCGGTGAGCAACTTATATATTCTGAAACACTATTAAAATGATTAGATCTTCCTGCAGAATCAAAATCAAAAAAATACTGCTAGGGTTGTAGAGGATGGTTACTCTACATTGTATACTTTCTACCTCAGTTCCCGACAGGAAAATTAAATACCACAACATAGCTAATAAGAAATCACTAAAGAAAGTATTATTGGCCAAATATCTGGTAATTTTACAAAAAATTAAGTTAAATCCATTCCTGAAAGACTTCAAACGTCTTTTATTTATTTTAAAAACATAACTAATAAGAAATCATTGAAGAAAGTATTATTGTCCAAATATCTGGTAATTTTACAAAAAATTAAGCTAAATCCATTCCTGAAAGACTTCAAACGTCTTTTATTTATTTTAAAAATTATTTTTATTATGTAGGTATATAACAACTTTTGTAACATTGTATGTTGGAATACTTAAAACAATTTTCCTTTAACTTTAAGTAATAAGAGCTTTCATATTGTTATTAGAAGTTTTAACGTTGAAAAAGATGTTCAATATTCATGGGATGTACTAAAACTTTCGTGACTGACTGAATATTGAAATTAAAATGCAATTTTAACAAAAATAAATTTGTATTCTTTTAGAATATAATAATACTTATAAATTCCACTTAACTAAACCACTTCTTATTTTGGTTTCGGTAAAACATTCACCTTTGCATTTAATAATTAGCTCATAAATTCTTGGTATCTTTTTCCTTTTAATTTCTGAAAGACCTAAGATATTTTTTCTGTAAATATATTCAAGATTTTTCTAAAACTGTTCGTGTTATCTTACTTTTTGTTAAACTCATACCATAACAACTCAATGGGATTGTTGTCGGACGATTGTGAGGACAAATTATAATTGCAAGTATTGCCTATTTTTTTCACAAGAGTTATCTTGAAATTCTATAAAGAATGTTCAGGTACGCGTTGAAATATTGCAGATCCTACCTGATTAACATACATGTTAGTCTTTCCTTTAAATAAAACATAATTTATATATATATATACTAATCTCATAAACATGTGCTTTGTATTAAAAAATATTTAATTAAATTCAATCCAAAATTATTTTCTATGTTATTTTAAAGTTCACTAGCTTTCTTAAACTAACGGCATTTTAAGCTTATTATGGGTACTGAATTTATTATGAAAGTACATGGCTACCGTTCCATAAAAATACAGGCGACCTATATACAGTGAAACTGGTCCCTACGACCACCTCTGTTAAATGACCACCTGAGTAAGCGACCGCATTTTATTAAGTCCCATTTAATAATAAAATAGAACGACCACTTGCCGAAACGGCTACATTTTTCTGGAGCCATCGCTGATCATTTTACACTGGTACTGTATATCGTCGGCAAAATTTGCAATGAACTGCTACGAGTACAAAATTGCAATTTTATGCTGATGGTAAACTTTAAAGCCATATAGCCTAATAAAACGATATAAATTTCTCAAGGCATTGTATAAGTTCAAGATCTCGGAAAAACTAGACAAATTGATAAAGACGAGGTTAGAAGAAACAATGTTAACAATAGAAGTAGATGACAAAGGAACAGAAGAACTTGAAGTAAAAAAGAGAACTTAGATAGGCAAATTCATGGACGACATTGCTGTTTAATTTAGTGTTGGAGGAAACTATCAGAAGTGGAATCAATAAGCGGTGAACACTGCTAAACAGAGGTCACCAATGTTTGGTTTATGCGGATGTTGATAGAGAGAAACAAAACAGAACAACTAATAGTAGCAGCGGAAAAATTTAAATTACAGGTCAATGATTAAAAGATTGAATATATGCAACTAAAGCTGGAATAAACGCACAGTGCAGTGTGGAGTGAGTAGTTTGGAAATAGATGCAGAATAAAGTAATAACGTTAAGGAGACAAACTTATATGTATTTGGGATGTGGGGAAGAAACAAAAACTGAATAGAGGCAATGAATATTTATTGCACGAATGGTATTTGAAGCCTGAATAGAGGTTGCAAGTAACAGACAGAAATGAAAAGGAGAAACACTTCATTTGTACTCAGTAGAAATCCAGCGAGTGCTGTCAACCGAATGGAGAGCAAAATACCGAAAAAATAATCACTGAAAAATCAATGAAACACAAAAACAGTACCAATGCATCTGACTACAATCAGTAGACACAGTATAAGACTACTCTGTCTTTTATTCATAAAGATAGAAAACAAGGATCAATTCAATGCTGAAACTTAAACAACAGGCCACAATTGAAAATTAAACAATTACATATACACATTACATTACTTTCAAAATTACAAGAGGCTACCCAGAATATATTTATATAACAATAATCTTCAGTTCTTGTCTTGTCGTGCCATGTTATAGGCCTGAGATTTAATTTTATAAATAAACTGAATAATTAAACGGGATTAATGTTATTAGACGACCGGGGTCTCGATAGTGGAGTGTTTGAGTAGCTTGGAAATAGATGCAGAACAAAGTAACAACTTTAAGGAGACAAACTTATATGTATTTAGGATGTGGAGAAGAAATAAAAACTGAATAGAGGCAAAGAATATTGCACAAATAGGAATTGAAACTTGAGTAGAAACAGCAAGTAACAGACAGAAATGGAAAGAAGAACCACTTTATTTGTACTCAGTGGAAATCCAGCGAGTGCTGTCAACCGAATGGAGAGCAAAATACCGAAAAAATGATCACTAAAAATCAATGAAACACAAAAATAGTAACAATGCATCTGACTACAATCAGTAGACACAGTATAAGACTACTCTATCTTTTGCTATCTGCTTTTGGGCTTCTGGGCTGGAACCGCGTGACTTCTATATCTGTAGGCGTTTCGTATCCATTTGTATGGGACATCTTCAGGGCTCAACTACTGCACCGAAACTTTATGATGGGTACGAAACGTCGGCAGATATATACAAGTGACGCGGTTCCAGCCCGGAAGCCCAGAAGCAGATAGCATGGACCACGACCGCGAAAGTCTACGTACCGGATTACCCCATCTTTTGTTCATAAAGATAGAAAACAAAGACCAATTCAATGCTGAAACTTAAACAACAGATCACAATTGAAAGCTAAACAATTACATATACATATTATATTACTTTCGAAATTACAAGAGGCTACAGAGAATATATTCATATAACAATAATATTCAGTTCTTGTCGTGTCGTCGTGTTATAGGCATGAGATTTAATTTTATAAATAAACCGAACAATTAAACGGGATTAATGTTATTAGACGACCGGGGTCTCGATACACAGTAAATAATAATGCGATTATCCGTCAGAGACCGCGGCTATGTAATCACATAACCATATCAATTGATGCCTAATAACAACCCCCCGAGTAATGACAACCCTTACGACGCAGTAGGCCTTGATCGTCTATTGTGCACCGATCGCACCCCAAAGACTCCAAATTACGGCCTCTTGCGTCACTCACGTGGCTTTCACCCCATCGAAGAGCCTCTGTGTGGGTGGACGTGTTGTGACACATTTAATTTTAGTAATTTAGTTATTACTTACGGACGATGCTTTGACTGTACAGAATTGATGTGACTATTGGTACATCAACGGAAATATTATTTGGAATGATCGTTAAAGTAACCTTTGCCATATGTTAAATTGTCAAAAGACATAGTAAATATGACTATTACAACAAATAGATGAGATGAACATTGAGAACTAACTTTTTTTCGAAAATCTATGGACTATCTTCTACTTTCCCTGACATTATGACACTATTTATTGTCTACCAATAGTCGTCAAAATGTAGTTTTTCTCACTATTTATTGTCTAGCAATAGTCGTTAGAATGTTTGTAGTTTTTTTCTAACGAACACGATGAAAAATTGTATGTATAAATTCAACACGATCTACATAGTGAAACATTCTAGTGTCAAATTTAACACTAGGCGCTAGTACAGTTGGTACATTTGAAAAAATGTCAATCGCATTGCTTACGGAGTTGTAGATTGTAATGTATTATAGAAAAATGATTCGAAATTTATATTAAATTTATTTACTACTTATAATTGACTTTATTTGTATTTAACATAATGTAAAATTTAATAAAGGCAACTTTATTGTCGACGAGATCTCGATTGAAACGTGTTTCGCGAACAGAAACTTTACTTCCGTCTTTCGAATAAAACTAAAACTATTCGAGCGAAGAAAAATGCAGTTGGTGAATTCTTCTAGCAATGCATAGTTATGCTATGACTAACCTTTATAAGACTCGTCTTTATTTTGGAATAACATTCTTAGCACCAATCTTGCATTAATTTTTGTCAGTTCAAACAACTTATATACAATTCTGAAAATCAAGGTCTTTGAAACTCCTATTAAAGTTGCTAATTGACCATATTTAACCAATACCTGCAGTGATCACGCCGAACAAGTATTATCATCTAACGATTCTCTACCATGTTTAAACGGTTTTGATCATACGCAAGTACTTGACTTAGAAGGATGTTCGTTCCCTTTTTTCTCTCTATATTCGATTCTAAACACTGATAAATTAATCGCTCGACAATATAAAGTGATAACAAAACGAATAATACTGCAATTCGACATATGTGATTTTAAAAAATACACGAAAAATAGTTTTAAAATCAACAATTTCCTAGTCTGCTAATATAAAACTAGTCCTCGTATCTTCTATTTATGAAATTTTGTTTTAAGATTCTTTGTTAAAAGATTCTTGTTTGTTAAAATTTCGTAACAACACAGCTTGTTTGTAAGAAAAATGAGAACATTTTAAAATAGTTTTCAGAATCGACTCAAAAGAAATTAAAAAAGGCGGTATTAATTCTTTAAATATAAAAATCAATTTGTTCGGATAACGATTGATTTCCTGCTTTGGTGTTGTTTCCCTTTTAACAAACGTCATAAAATCAATACATATGCTAAAATCGTTGCAGAACGTCGATAATTCAGTTTTACGTTGTTTACACGTCGAAAAACAAGCAAATCAAACGTCCCTGCGGGGTGGTACGCTGCTTGAAAAAATAAAACAATGTTTCCGTCTCTCTAATGTAGTTAGCCTTCGATGCTACACCGCTTTAACAAACGCCGTTGGTGCCTGGGTTGCTACCTTCGCACATCTCATACCCTCTTGGCAACTGGCGGACAAACAGCGTCCCAAAGGGCGTCGTACAAAGGGATCAAAGTTGTCGACCAACATCCAACGGCGACGGTTTAGCGTCCCCGTTGTACGAGGGTGTAAATGTTGAGTCTGCAGATCGACGTAGGCGGGGCAAGGGAGAGAACAAGTGAAAATCAGAGTCCCGGTAACTCAATCAGTGTAGGTTGTGACGAATTTCACGCCAACTTGACGATAAGTAGTACATGAAAGCGCATATATGTACGTACATAATCTCTAAGGAATTATACAATGTTAAAAAATATAAGCGTATGCTATTGATATTATAAGCAATGCAAAAGGTTTTTTAATAAAAGGGAAAATATTTTTTTTATATTCACAACGAATTTTCCATATTTTTTTGCAAATTAACTGCAATGGTTAAACAATTAAGAAAATATTAGGTTGAATGGAATGTCCGTACACATTTCACGGTAAAACTTCAAAGGAAATTTTTTTTATTAATAATTACTTTAATCTATCGCGCATTAGCGAATTCGATTAATGATCTAGTAACATCACGATTCCTCTCTCGAAGAAGTCTCTTTTTCCATAAAATGCGCTCCAAATGGTTTTGCAGAAATCCCAACGAAATAAAATTCATACCATTAAGAGAGTTCTACAAAGACCGAAATCAAGAGTAATAGACAGTGCAATGTTAAGCGAATACGATGGATGATCCGAAACGTCTTAGTTCTAACAATTCTTGACGACTTTGAAAGACATTGTCGTGCTGAAACACTATTACTTTTTTCGGACGTTTCCTAATTATTTGAATTTATGCTTTGGTTGTATGGTAAGCGCTCATAATAACGTGCGAGCCACATTTTGATTCAGAGTTAGCCATGTCTTGGATTCATTCTACATATTAGTTTATCCGTCATTCCGTTACTTGCCACCATGATGAAGAATTTCCATATTTTCGCATTAGGAAACATTGTATTTATAATTATTTTGACATCATTACATAGAAAATAGAGCTCTCACTGCCCTGAGATATCTGGATAAGATTCCGTGGTCCATCATTCTTCCGTATTTATATATATATATTTCCATTTTTATGGACGATAAGGCTCATCCACATTTTGCAAATAAGCAACTGGATTAATGGAATTTATATAGAGAAAACGGAGTAGCCAGCTAATTCCCAATATGGTAATCCAAGAAAGTACGTTTGGGATGTTGTGTAAAAACGTGCTGCTGCATGTTAACAAAAACACTGCAGGCATTACAAATAGGAATAGGATATGATTCCCCAAAAAATGTTCAATGTTTTTTTATGGCGGTAAACGATTTTTAGATGTTTGTGGAGGAAATACGAAACCAAGTGACGTGATTCTCCGCCAAAAAGCAGTCAGAAGCTAAAGCAAAATGGAGCTAACAGGTTAAAGGTGGCATACAAAAACTTGCATGTCTAACTGTCGTTGAAACCACTAGAACTTACCTCCTTCAGGCACTCACATAAAAGACGAGGCAAGGTTAGTACTTTACAGACTAATGAAAGGCTATAAACCAAATCAATGTTATTGATCTCCACAAATTGATAGAACTTAAGGCGGATTCTTATCTGAAGAATTCGAGTGATGTTATTGTTAAAAAGTTTTTAATAAAAATCAAAATTATATCCGATTGAAAAAAAACGGCTCTTAAACAGAACAAGGATGAAATTAAAGTAGCCGTAATGGATTATAACGTTAAATCTAACGATTATTTTGATAGTAATTGAAGTGCTTATTAAACACATTAACAGGTGCACTAAAGTCAAACAAAAATATATTTAAAATTAGTAAATAGTTTTTTATTTCCTTTACATACTGGTTAAGCCGGTAATTTATAGCATAATTTACGTGTGTAAACAGAGTATTTAATTTTTATTAGAAGTATTTTGAAATGTAATTAAGTAATAACACAGGAAACGTATTGAAATGAACATTGCAAATCAAAGCTACTTTTTCATGTTAATTACAGAAAACTATTCAATGTAATCTATTACGAAACGTAGTTTTCTAATTTCACAATAGGTGGCAGAGTAAACTATATCCACAAATTTTCTTAAATAATATTAATAGGAATTTTAAATATTCAAAAAAAAAAAATAAACCTTTCAACTCAAGTCACCTATTACAATGAACTCTAACTTTCGCAGTCATTAAAATTATTCAAAACACATACAAAATGTTAATTTTATATTGTTTACCAAGCACTAAACACATTTATTGAAGACAACCTACAAAGCATTGAACTTTCTACGTCCCTAAGTATTTGCTTTCTTTTTACTGCATTTGATCAATAATGTTGATATATAACCCCTTTCCACAATTAACTATTTGTAAATTCTGTATACGCATTTCGACAACCAAGTTGTCATCATCAGCAGATAATTTCAAAGTGTCGCACCTGGTAAAACACGGCGAAAAAACTGTACGAAAAAACAAACTCCGTACGCGATCCGCACCGTTGAAAACCAAGATGTGCGGAGTTTGTTTTTTCGCCGTTTTACCAGGTGCGACACTTTGAAATTATCTGCTGATGATGACAACTTGGTTGTCGAAATGCGTATATAGAATTTACAAATAGTTAATTGTGGAAAGGGGTTATATATCAACCTTATTGATCAAGTCAATCAACCACAGGCTCTATCAAATTCAACTTTTTACTCCATATTTTTATTTGTTTGAAAAGTATCTAATTTCACGATTTATTCTCTTGTAACCAAGTTTAACTGGTTTGCTTTCGTTTCATTTTTAAATTTCATATATTTTATTATTCGAAAATTAAATATTTTGTAACGAAAACATTCTTACATACCTTTGAAAATAAATATTTATAGATTTAACAAAAAGTATTGAACTATGGAATTTGCAATCATAAATAATCTAGCGAAATTAATACTTACTTCATGGGTACACGATTACCAATTTGCAGAATTTTGTTAGGGCACTTAATAAATCATTAAAACACTTAAGTTACACCAATTTTATTTTGATAATAAAGTAATACAACGCTGATACTTATTTGATACAAATTCAGTAGTTATCAAATTACTACAACCACATTTGAATTTTGTAAAACACAATATCTTGATAACTAAAAGATTTAATTATTAATAGTTCATCATTAGGCTACAGACTAATAAATGAAATTATAATTTCACTAGAACACTTACAAAATAACTTTTATTTGGAATTATGTGTCATACAGTTCAAATTAAAGAAACTGAAATCTATTAGTATATTTAGAACAAAATAAATGTCATAAAATCCTAAAACTACTTCTCTGCAACAGGTTCACTTTCCTTCTTCACCTCAGCTTCTGCTTTTTCATCGTCCTCTTCAGCAGTCTTTTTTTCTTCAGCTTTCTTTTCCTTTTCACTCAACTTAAATCTACAAAAAATTCTTTTAACACAAATTGTTTATGTACTTCGGGATAATAAAAAATTGCTAGCCTACAATTCGTACTTTAATGCTCAGATTAACATATTTATTACAAAATGTAGTTACAAATTATAAAAAAAGGTGTAAATAATACAAAATAGGCCAATAGAATGTCATTATTGCATAAATTTAATTGTAGGATTGATTATGAAATACATGTATCACTTTACTGATATAAAACGGAGTAGTCATACATGTAATTAATTTACCTATCAAATCTTTCACCATTAGCAGCTGAATCTTCCTCATCCTCATCGGAGCTTTTATTTCCAGATCCAGCTTCAGCTAGAATGTCACCCAAGTCTTTGTCAACATCAGCCCATAACTTCTCCTCCCCAGCATCATCTTCCTCATTAGGTGGTACTTCACCATTTTCTTTGCATGGTTCCGTCTTTATCTCTTCCTTTTCATCGTCCATTTTAGTCTCTTCCTTCTCCTTTTCTTTTTCTTTCTCTGCAGTTTCTTTACGTTGTAGACGTTCAGCACGTTTAGTCAATTCTTTGTCCTCCTTGTAACGAACATACCTCTGAAGATGTGTACGTTGTTTGCAATGTTTAGCCAAAATTTTCTGTATTTCAGTTTCATCGCCGCGGGGTAGATACATTCTGCATAAATCGCAATAATACACCTCAACTTTCTTTACATTTTCAATGCCAACATTTATTTGCTCTTTAGGTTTAACTTCACTTTCTTCCTTCTTTTTCTCGACAGTGCTTTCTTCATCTACAATAATTGATAAATTCATATAATAAAATGAATATAAATGGTTATATAATTCAAAATGATATGGATGATAATTAGATAATGATAAGTGAATGAAAGTAGAATGTTAATAAATGTTGACACAACATTGGTGGAAGAAATAAGAAAGCAAAAAAAAGCGGGCTAACATACAAGCAGAAGAAATGTAAAACCGAATAGTAGAAATAAAGAAAAATAAAACAGTGCTGTACTAGAGTCACAAGAGTTAAATCACAATCTGAGAAGTATTAGGAGCGGGAGGAGTGACAAAATAAGAAAAGCTATAAATATTGATTATGTACTGGATAGAAACCACTTTGGAAAAAGAAAGATAAATCTCAGGGTAACAAAACTGCATCATACTCGATAGAGACTTGAAAAATGTAACGAAACACTAGATAATTAGAGTAATGGAAATATAAGAAATGATGGAATAACAAAATTGACCATTCAAGAAACCATCCTAAACTAGAAAGAGAAAAACTAGAATTGTATGAACAAATTTTAAGGATGGATTACAATGTGTAGGAATAGTATTTCTCTGAAGCAAGAACAGTAGATTTTGACAAAACAGAGACGTATCAGAGAGGGAAATGAGGATTACATCAAAAAAGTATAATTTAAAAAAATAAGTTTCGGAAAGATCCGGTAACAATACTACGTTTTAAAGTACAGTTACTAGCCAATTTATTGGGACTATTAAATCTTGTGTAGGGTACTAAAATTTATAAATACCTAAATTAAATAGGTAATGTAAATCACTGGATCGAACAGTTGAGTGGATTTAAAATGTAAAGAGCAATGATAAATGAATGTTGAATAAACTTCCGAATTCGCAGTAGCGTACAAATCTCTCTAGGAAGGCTGGGTAGGTGCAATTATAAATGGAATAAATAATGTATACAACTCCAACGTAGAAAAACGATTTAAAAATTTATTTACACTCGTCACAGTTAACAATCAATCTTCGGCGTCACGACATAATGTAAGCTATCGAGAATACCTGGGTGCATTTGCACCCAATCGGTTTCTGTCGCTGGTTGCCCGAACAACTGGGTTATGAATAGGCAAAACTTAACGAAAAGTACATCATTGATAAACCGTAAAAAGCAGGTATCCGAAAATTTAATGTATGTGAATGTATTGATAACTAATAAACATATGCATTTAAATAACTTTCTTTTAATATTTCAATATCGTTATAGCGTTAAGCAGCCCTAATAAATTGACCATGGTCTGCATTCATTCCTAACTATTGCATTATATGTGTACCCTATAGATAGTAAACAATAAATTGATAAAAAAAATTTATCGCTTTCGGAAGATAGGAAATAGTTTTTTGTCTCTATTCTTGTCAGAATTAAATTAAAATTAATATAGACGGTAGATAGAGACATTGTATTTTTTGATAAAATTATATTAATACGAAAATGAAGCAGTGTTTTCACTTCCAGAGATAGTTTCTGTAAAAAATAATACAAATAAAAAGTTCAACTTACCCTCCATTTCTCCAACAGAATCAATTGTCATAAAGTTTTCCAAGTTATCGTCAAGGCCAGATCCATCTTCCTTATCAGATTTATCTTCAGCTATTGCTTTACGCTGCATGATAAACAAAATTATTTTCATTATTATACATTTCGCATAAAAAAAATAAACCAAAATTTTTTTTAAATCCAAGAAAAATAACGTCTCAATGTTTGATTATGAAAATTAAAGATAAAGAACTTTTAATATAATCTACAAAATAATAAACAATGTTATTATACACAACAGTTAAGTAACACACATTTATTTAAGTAATTACAGTTATACTCAAATTGAAAACACTTAGGTTCTCAAAAAAATATCAACTTGTTTCATTTTAAGCTTGGATAAAATTAATTAACATTTTTCTACAATGAAGTACAGAAGCTTATCTATATCTTTCTGTAGTTTATGTGGCTATTTTTTTCAAGCACAAGATGCGTTGATGTTTGTTACAGTCAAATGTTTTTTCTGCATTGGATTAGATGACCTTCTGGTCTTATAAAAGAATTAATATTAGCTGTTGGGTTAACAAATTTTGAAAAATATATCGTAGATAAAGTCATGGAAGCAAAATATATCAAATCTGGGAACAATGAAGCAATAAATGTTTCTCAGTACCATAATTATAGGAATTCTTATAAACTGCTTGCGCGTTTTATACAACACAAGAAGAGCATTCATTTTTCTAAGACACTGGCGTGTATGGAATGAATCGATTTTGCATTTTGCCTTGAAAACATTAACTTTCGACTTTGTTACAAATATAAGATGCCCATCTTCTTTTTGTATGAAGTTTTCAAATATCCTAACTGCTTTGTACATACTCCTAAGTCTCTTCTTTGGCAAAATACACAAACTTATCTATGCACTTCATCCTTTACATAAACTAAAGACTCCTCTTGGGCACTCTTACTTAAACTGTTTATTCTGCACTTTAAAATTAACAACTGTGTTTTAATACTAACATGGTAGAATATATATAAACTTAATATTGTATATATTTATTTAGTCTACTTACTTATTGCACACAACATAATATAAAATATGTACTGAACACAGTTGTCAACTTCATTAACATGAAAGAGCTTTCATGAATATGTACATATATATTGCTTTCTAACTTTACTCGATATTTACTATAAATAGAATTACAGTCAAAAATATTAGATTTACACTAAAATAAATCTGTTGTAAACGTTAGTTTCAAAGCTAATTATCAACATTAAAAGCCACATTAAAAACAGCAAAAGCCTATACTTATTATATGAAACAGATACAAACCTTTAAGTGATCAATTAAACAGCAGTGGCTCTCATACAGCATTGGGCTTTTAAATGTTATCTTGCAGATCTTACAATATGGCATCAAAAACTTTTTCATGTTCTTATGTGCTTCGGACGCTTGATGCGTTTCCTTAGGTTGTTTGTAGTTTAATTTGCAAAGAGGACAAAAATTGGTACGCGGTGCAAGATCTTCAGTTGTCTTCTCTAGTTCTCGTTGAGCGTTACGCTGAATTACTCTCATTCGACTCAAAATTGCTTTCTGTTTAATGGCAATACGACGCATAGCGGCCATGTGCTTGCCGCTTTGCAAATGCATGCTGTAACGAGCAAATGTTGGAGACTTGGTCAGACAATGAGGGCATATCAACTTAATATATGGTCGTTTTCTAGATTTTTCATCACTGCCGCTATCAGATTTCTTATCCTCCTTATCCACACTTCCCTCTCTCTTTATCTTCTTAGGGGTGGAGGTTGCTTTGTCCTTATCATCTTCAGTGCCTTCCTTAACCTCTCCCTCACCATCTTTTTCAATTTTCTCTTTCTTAATTTCGTCATCTTTTTCTCCTTCGCTTTCATCCTTATCGATAGATTTGGATTTCTTTGCAGAACGCCGTGCGATTGCGCTAAAGTGAAAAATATAATGAATGATGCATATGTGCAATGTGGAAAAACAATAGATTATAGTTGCATAACATAATGAATATTGTGATGTTTTTTAGTATCACAAATTTAACAAAAACATTATTTGAAAAATTACAGCTTCTTATGCCTTTATTCACTTAATCGAATATTTACGTAACGACGTATTTTTAACATTTAACTAAGAAAAAACAGAAATGGATACTTTAATACAAGAGGGTAGCACAAAGTAAAAAAAAAAAACAATCGCGCACGAAGTGAAATATTTTTTTAAATTCGGAAAAAACTAGAACATAAAGATAATACAACTAAAAGCTGTTAATAACTTGAAGTTCATATGAAATTTACGGTTAGTAAGCATCGCAATAAGAGTAATTGCATCTTTATAAATATGAGACGATTATGTTATCAAATTATTTATATTTTTCTATAATTACTATAATTAATAAAAATCCAATAATTCAAAATCAGTAACAGATGCCCGGAACAACCTTAACAATAATTTCAAAGTTTTTCCATCTACAAAAATAATACATTTTACTTATAGACGGAAATATGAAGAACGCAATTTTCCCTGTTTATTAATATGTTGTAGATGTGAAATTTTTATATATGGTGAGAAAAAAATATATACTTGCCAAATATTAATTTCTTTTTGATATCCAAAATATTTATAGAGATTTTTTAAAGTATATAATACTAAAATTATCATTTGTATTTTGTGAGCGTTCAAGATTACAACAGTTTGTCAAATAACATATAGTATTCATTTTTGTATGCAACCATATCTAAACAAAAAACGCAATTTCTTCCAATAAAGACAAAGCGTTTTAAAGTGATAAAAAAAATCACACGTGACAAATATGCATGTGAAAGCAAACATTTTCTTGCTTTTAGTCCACAAATTCATCTCATCTTCATCCTTCACTTTGAATTGAAGACGCAATAAAACATGAGCCCTGTGTGTCGACCAGCAATATAAACTTCGTCAACCCATCTACTACACTGTCCACAACAGGCAGGAACTGCCTTGCAATGTGCACATATGTGTGTATTGTGTGATAGATGGACATATTTGAGGATTCTCTGAAGTAGTTCCGGGGCATATATATGTATACGTATTTCTAATTTTTGGAACCATGAAGTATCTTCAGTTCCCTATGGAATAAAAACCCTGTGAATATAAAGAGATTTGTTTGTTTCTCAAGAGACACAATATTTTACATAGTCCACTTTTTCTCAGGTTAACCAGTTACGTATATTGGCATTCTTGGAGCATGTACTTTTTAAAACTATTTTATTTGGTACATTTTACAAGCATATCAAGAGTCTATGTTGGTATTTTGGTCAGCAATTAAAATTTGGTTTAAATTACCTCCTGAACTTTGCCATTTTAAGTCTCCTAACGTAGTCAGACGATCTAATTGCTCGTCTTCTTAAAACGTATGAACTGTCAATTAGACGCCTGCGTGGCCTCTCTCGCAACCGCGATCTTAAGGAGCCTCTAGAGCTGATACGACCTCTATAACCCCCTCTGGGGCTAGAGGATGGTGGGAGGGGCTTTCGAAATTCTTCTCGTCTACTAGAAAACGATGATGAGCGACGATCACTAGAGAAACTCCTTCTTTCTGGATAACTTCCTGAAGAGTCGTAACGTCCACCGTAGCTATCACCGGATCCGCCAAATCCACCGTCGTGACGAGAACTAAGAGACTGAACAACAACATATTCATTCATATAAACAGGATTAGTGAACGCTGTGTAAGATATTTTTTGTTTGTGTTAATTATATTTGCTATGGCGTAGCCTTCAGACTTCACATCTACTAGGCATCTTTACTTTTAACAAGTGATATATCTAAAAAGCCGTCACTTATCAACGTCCAAGTGTCTCAATATAAAAATAATTAAACAAATTTTAATCTTTACCACCAAATAAACGCTTACTTATTTAATTAGTATTAACTTAACAATTATTTGTTATGTTAATACTTACATCCATCAATCAATTACTTCTGCAGATACACCAAGATATCCAAAACACAACTTATTTATAAATGTGCTAGTATTTTTATTCTCATCGAATAATCTCTTAAGCAGGAATTGTGAAGTGCTATTATCTAAAGTTTATTTTTAATGAACTAAACTTTTTCTGTTTTGCCAGTTTTTTTTTATTTAAATACTATGGTAGGGAAGAATATTTCTAATTTTCAATAAAAGTGATCTGTTTTTAGATTTCTCTACAAATACATACATCATTATTGATTTTTACCAATGGCCTTTTGTAATATTTGTTGCTCTCAAATCACTCCCCAGCTGGGTAATGTGAAAAATTTCATGCAATATCAACAGAGAGGCCAATTTTAGATTATGTGATACTGTACGTGGTCAATTCACCATGCACGCTTCTGTTTCTTGGACGCACCTGTTAAATATAAAATCTTCTTATTAATAAATATTTACCTCAGTTCTCATTCTTTTCCGGTCTGGAGATCTATGGTCTCTGCTAGAATAGCCTGAAACGTCCTGGAAATGAAAGAAAACAATAAGAAAAATTCTTGTAAATTGCACAACCATTTTAATTTCACACTTGAGAACTAGGAATCTTTCTATCAGATTAAAATGTTTAGTTAGTATACTTGTAAGCATAAAAAAAATAGTCCATAATTTAATATTTAAAAAACATATCTATATATCATTTACACCTATAATTCAATAACTTTTACTATTATAAGTATTATTACATGAAATGTTTTACAGAAACGATGCTGCTAATTTTAAATGATGGGAAACTATGATATACATCATGCATATTATTTAAAGTTGTTCCAGATTGTTGGTTGATTTTATATTTTCATGCTCAAAAATAACCAAAAATTTTAATTGCAAGTTTTAATAAATAACTAATTCTGCTATGCTTCAACAATAAAATATGTGGTTGGAGAAGACGATTTAATTAAGAGACATTTTGCACCTTGTTATTTGGGTAATATAAGTGCGCATTTGATGATCTTTCAATGGAAATGAAATATTTATTCTTTTAGAACTGTAATGTTATAAATAGTAGAAACACAATTAAGCCATATGTTCAAACTAACGAACTATTTAATCATTAAGTTGTTAATTAACAAATAATTGGGGCCTACAATATTACCTCTGCAAATTGAAAAACCAACCATTATTCACAATATAAATTCTTTGTTCTTACCAACTTTACTTTTAAATATTTTGCCATAAGCTTTATGTACATGAAACTTTGTGCAAAAGAATGGCAGTAAAACTTTTGTGTTCATAGTGCCATAGAGAAGCTACAAAATACTTCATTGACATTAGCAGTTCTATTAAAAAAAAAAAAAGAATAAAGTGCTAACAGTGGTATGTAGTTTTAAGATTATGGGAAAAGTGTTCATGTATTCAAAAAGTTTCATAGTATATTAAACAAACATTCAGACTTTACCAGACCATGACGAATTTACGGTGATGTTTTAAAGATCTGTTAACTCAATTTAGCTACAGAAAAAAACAATCACTAGACACTAACAGTCATTATCTTTATACATAAATATTTTTCCGTTGCGACTATCATTTACAAAATGTGGTGGCTTGTGGTATATTGCAGATATTTAGCCTAGCTAATTCAGATTGTTAGTACTTGTCCCATTAGTTAACTGTTTAATAACAAAAATTATATTACTACCGATTATTAATTATTTATTGTGGTACATATTGTATGCTTTTGCAAGTTTAATACTTGTTACTTACACTGAAACTAGCCTGTGTAAACGGGATGAATTAATGCTTAGTATTAAAACAAAGCATGTGGTATAAATCAAAGCTTTTGTGGCCTACTTATCAGTTATTATATTACATCATAAAACAGAAGAATTAAATCAAGATATTCTTAATCACCATTTACACTGTTTTTTTTTGATAATAAAAAAGTTGTATTACATTGGTATTTAAAAGCAGCAAGATTACTGAAGCAAAGTAATTGACATTCATATAAATAACATAATTGGATAACTATTTTGTTTATTAACTCTGGTTTACATAAAATCGCGTCAAAACTTTTCCAATGATTCAAAAATAATCAAATTATAAAACACATGCACAAAAATACAAAAAATATTTTCCATTAAATATCTGAAACACATATTTCTATCATTTACATTTAGGCCATCATTATTATAAACTTAACTTTCAGAAAATGGTGGCCAGGTTTTATTAATAGGTAGGATGATTATATTCAACAAAACCATGCTGTAAATATATAAATTCTGTGCATGGATTTCATGTTTCGAAAGCTTATAGGAAATAATATATGAACTTCTTTTTATATCTTACAAAATACAATGATTATGCTACTGCTTTAAACTAAAAACTAGTAAATGTATCCTATCTTTAGTAAGAGCAGATTAAATGGAATCAACTCATGTGGAAATAGGAATTACTATTTGTCTCTTTAGACACCCAGAAATAAAAAAAATCAATATCCAGGTAACACAGAGACACAATTACTTCAAACAAAACTTTGAACATAGAAACTTACTGCTCTGTATGATTTACGATAATCATCAGAACCTCTGGGTGGATAGCGATCAGATGAACCATATTTGTTTCTATCAAATGAACCTCCAAATGATGAAAATCTTCCCCCACCAGAGCCTCTAGAAGGACTATAGCTACCTCGGTTGGAGCCCCACGAACCCCTATTGGAACTACCTCTATAGGAGCTTCCTCTAGATGATGAATATCCACGTCCACGAGACATGGCAATAGTTTGACTGAAACTAAGCGCAAAGTTTCCGAAATAAATGCTTGCTTACATATTTCAAATAAAAATAAGATATATACAAATTAATACTTACGTTGGGCGATAGTAACTCATAGTTTTACTGAAATAGAAACGTACTTCAATACTAACAAAATTGTTTTAAACTACAGACATAATGGACGCCAGACAAAGGCACAAAATGCCGCAACAATGGCGTTGCCGCTATTTTAATTGATTATGTTTTTTTAATATTCTCTACTCACCTAATAAACTTGAAGACCCAATTTAGGCAAAATACTGTGCCTCAGAAAATATATTTGATGTATTTTAACAAAATTTCTCAATAATTACGCCGCGCATCCGAACAACATTAATACGTACAAGAAAATGACGCCTGAATAACACAGAACGGAAGAGCTTAGCGTCCTATAGAGGATGTTAACTGTTCAATTACGCCAATATGAAAAACTCGAATAAATCCGACATTCAACGAAATATAAAAACTATATATTGATTTTTAGAAATAAAATAATAAAATCCATAATTTTAATGAATGTTTGATTTAAATTAAAAACTAGCATTTACAGATTCTCATTTTAATTAAAAAACATAATGCAAACGAATGAGTTTATAAGAAAAATATTTTAGAATATTTGTAAATTAGTGTGCTTGCAAGCGGATGTTGCTATGTTGCCGGTGAAATCAATAACGGCTAAGTGAAAATTTAATATGCCAAATAAATTTAAATCTAAATAATCTTTGGGAAATAAAATAAATTCCAAGGTTAATTAGGTAAATATCAAAATATTCTTTAAATAATTTGAATTATTTTAATACAATTACTTTTTCATTTGTGTACTAAAATTAATATGCCTCGCTTTTTTAATAAATATATAGTCTATATACAGCTATTTTTTAATAATTATCCTAATAAAGCATAATGGGTTTATCTTAATTATTCCTTAAATAATAAATAACACGCCATCTATAAGGAATAGTTAGTTTGTGTACTCTTCGACTAGATGTCGGCAATAGTGTGTCAGTTAAAAAGTTTATTTTGTAAACCGCACCCTCTGTCAAATGCAAAAAGAATTCTATAGTAAAGTAGACGTAATGGTGACTGCGAAGTGGTAGTGGTGTTAAATAACATGTCAGCGGAGACGCGTTCTAGTTCGGCCCTTTTTAAAAGGGCTGAACAATTAAAACGGTGGGAAGAATCGGATACAAATCGTGAACCAGTGAATCCGAAACATAATTCGCGGAAAATAAAGTTCTCCTCCGGTTGTGTGTTTTTGGCAGCGTGTGCTGCTGGTGAAAAAGACGAGGTGTTACGTTTGTTGGAAAAAGAAGCTGACATAGATACAGCTAACGTTGACGGATTGACAGCTTTACATCAGGTATGTCATTTAAAATGTCATTAGACAAATGGATGTACGGTTTGATTATGTGTATCACTTATGCCCTGATTTTTATGACGTAAAGTCAATATGGCTACTGCACAGCTGAGTTTTTACGGTCTGTACATGTAGTACAATACAATATGTAATTAATATTCATCCCTGCACTTGACACAACTATTTTACACCCACAACGTTATGCAGAAACACAAAGTCAATGGCCTCTAGTTTGATAACATCACGGAAAATTATGTGTGCGCGTGCATATCTTTTTTACAATCGGGCGCTTTTCAAAAAGAAAAAAAAGTCTAATGTATCTGACCGATTTTTCTGTGTTCGCATAACCTACGCAGTGCCTCACTCATCCATGCTTTACATCTACTTGCATCAGAGATTTTTCTATATATAACACTTCACTAATGAAGTAGCTTATCGAATTATTAAAATAGCATATTGGTTTATAATAAATCAACTTTATGTAAGCTTAATTCCTTGCGTTTGTCTTGCGAGATAAAATACCCTAGCTAATTGATTATTTTGCTTTTGTCACTAAGATAGTTACTCACGAAATAGTTTTATCCATTCCATCTAATTTTAACAATATTTCTAAATTTATAAATGTATTTTTAAATATACAAGTTACTACATTCGAACTTAGCCTTGCCATTAGTTTTCATAAAATATTTTATTACATTTGTAAATATATGATTAGGTTAATAAACTTTCATCTATAAAAAAAGTATGTATATAAGTACTTATTTCTTCTCGTTAATATTTGCCTTTAAAAAGTCATTTTCTCTCTTTCTTCTTTTTAAATTGAACTAAATTATTTAGGATTGATTATGTACTAATTTTGAAAATGCATTCATCTTTTTTATTTTTATACTTTCGATAATGCCGAGCATAACGCAGAAAGTGGCTTTATTGCATCCATAAAATCTTAAAATCGTTTAAATGGCAGGTTAACCTACTTTACTTGCTATTTACGAAAATGTTTAATAGAAAGCATACAACTACAAGTACGAAAACTAGGTACATAAAATAGAAACGATTTCCTTGTTTTATGTTATAATGAATTACTAACTATCGCTTCTAGAAGACAAACTGGCTTTGTAATTAAATATTCAATTAGTAATCGGAAAGTCATTCATAACAATTTGGATATTTATGAATGATCCAATTTCTGAGGATGTTTTAACCTATGATAACCTCAATTTTGAAAAAAAAGTTAACATAATCTCTTCTTTAAATAGTTTTACATGTTGTTTATTCACATTTAAAGATATTTCTCTATTTTTTACGAAATTAGTACACTTACTTAGTGTAAGCACACTGACACTTTTAAGAATGGATATTTTTTTATATGTATGAGATTAATAACATTCCTGAACTGCAATTTTCTTTTTACGTTTTCAATTCTGAAGCTAAAATTTTCAAATATAATCAAAATATTGTCAATTTTATTATATATACGTTATGCGCCCAAATTAAGGACACCGAAACTTAGAAATATGTGAAATATAAACTATAAACGTGACTAGTAATATGTGTACTAATGGTTGTCATGGAAACCGAACAATATGTTTGTTCGAAAGTAATATCAAAGAGATTCCAAGTGATGCTAATAACGTGAGAAAACTTTTTGAAGATAAGCTTTATCTTTTCTCATATGTCAATCGAATGTACCTATGTAATTTGTTAGTGGTTATCAATTAATTTATAAAAAAGTTTGAGAAACCAACACCGACTAGTAAAGAATCATTAAGAGTCGTCAAAAAGTTTATATGCACAAGAAACTCTCTAATACAACGTAAAGGCTGCATTCGTCCTCCACTTACTCTGAATACTAATGCGAATCAGCAAAGGCTCTTCTTAGTCTTACAATCTTCAAACAGAGATATTGGGCGTTTGGATAATGCAAACAAGCTTGCGAGAGTTGTCTATTGGGCTTCAATGTTAGTAATAATTTATGATGAATGTATAATTTTCTAACGAATGCTATATTCATCTGAATGGATTTATCAACTAATAGGCAATACAGTTTCTTGAAAAAAATCACTTACTGACGTGTAATGGTTTGGTATGCAGTGTCTACTAAAGCCATACTGGGTCTTTATTTTATTAAGGGTGAAAACAGAAGTACAATTGCTGTGAACCAGTAGCGATATAGAGAACGTACTGTAGCATCATTCCTGAAAGACATCAGAAATCTTTCCCGCACCAAAAGTCTTCCATTCGGTACTCAGTGGTTCCACTGGGATGGGTTACATGCCATTCGACAAGATAATTCCTTAATGTAGTTCATGAACATTTTAGGTACCGCGTAATTCTCTGTAACAGTTTCTATGTACTTCTTATTCACTTGACTTCACTCCCGATGCTTACGTTTGGGTATGCTAAAAAATTCGTTTTACGAGAGAGCTCACCCCCAATTATTGACGAATTTATGAAAAGATTATTACCAGAAAAATGCAGCAGTCTATTTGTACAAACGTCACTAGTATTCCGTAGATCGCAACGGAGAGCATAATGAACATATTTTTTGTTTAAAAGTTGACTTGTAGTTTAAACTCTGAAAATTACTGTAGTCTGTACATTTAATAAAGCCCATTTACAATGCCCTTTGTTTCGACGCAAATTGTAGTCGGAAACGCTTTAGGTATTTACCTACACACTTTAGTGTTTCAAAATAAATACACCTTTTCAACTGAAGCTAAATCTTATAACTGAATTTCAATAATACCGTTAATCATATTTACCATAGATTGTTAAAGAAATTTGTTATCGTGGATCGATATTTGAAAAGTATGCATATTATATGAAGCTAAACCCAATACTTTTCGAGTTAGTTATCTTCGTCTACTATTTGATTTAGAATGTACATCACTGTGCATTAGAAATGAACAAGTCAGTATATTTGTTAGTGTAATATAAAGTGAAAGCTTGTATGCCTTAAATTTCTGATAATAGCAGAATTTATCCCGTTGATATAACAACCAAAACAATATCAGTTTTTAAATATTATGTATGACTATCTTTATATTTAATAGTGTCTTTTGTTCATTGCTTTAGACTTGCACGTACTTTTTATAATATGTTCCACAATTCATCTGGATTTTTCGTGCTTTTTTGATCAAAATAATCTCTACATATCACGCTCTGTGAAATTTAAGTTCGATTTCTGGAGCGGCCAAAGCTTTGCTCGCAGTGTTTTCTTGTTTTGTTTTTTTTTTACTGATTTGAAAAGATTGGGGTCATTATCTTGCTACAAGATAAAATTATTGCATATTAAACTATGCCTAGATGGTAATAATGGTGTCGAAATTTTGACTGCTATATTTTTGATGTGAGTTTGTCATTAGTTTTATCAATTTTAATAACAATTTCACCAATTTCTTCTTCTTCTCTCCCTCCTATACTTTCAATTTGCATATAGATATGATTCCGGAGAGGGTTCATCGATACATCTTAAGACTCATCTCTTAAATCCAAGTAATTGAAACGTTTGTTCACAAAAAATTCAGTTGTTATTTTCCAGTCTTTGTGAATTTTGACATATTTTTAATCTTTTCGCAGTTACATACCCTTGTATCCCAGATTTGTTTCCAATAGAAGTTATTCCTATAACTTCTAAAACTGTCACTGCTTCTGCACTTATTTTTTAGTTTTACAGGGCAGTTATTTTTAAAAAGTGTGCTTTACTTTCTAACTTTTTAGGTCGTTCAGTGTTTTGTTTATCGACAAGTTCCATTTTATTTTTTAATTTACTGGACACTTAAACGAGACTACGTTACCCGTCTTGCAATTTCAGTCTGACCGAAACTTTCTTCTAGCAGAATACTCACTCCGTTACTGTTCATTAATAATATTTTCGATATTTTGTCTTAATACGCGCACTATTTTTAAATACTTGCAAGTACATCAATTTTCTCAAGCACACTTCTAATTATAAGTGTTACCCACAATAAGTCTATTTAATTTAATCGATATTACAAATTGCAGTAAGCTGTGAAAACGAACCAGAACATAAAATTAGAGACATCATAGAAATTCAACTTTTTGGTTTTATTTTTATAAGAAATAAGACAAAATAACGACTTGACGTGAACAAGTGTTTATTAACGCGCCAGGTATTTTCATTATTTTGTTTTAAAACAGCTAGAGTCGAATTGAGTTGACTAACCAATCCGTTTTAAGCTATTCGATTCATTTTGAATTGGGTTTAGGTCTGAAGGGTTGTCACAGAACAAAATCAATAAAAGATTTGTTTTCTGATAGCAACCAGAAAGTTTCTGTCAGAAAACAAATCTTTTATTGATTTTCATCTGTGCCACGGGTGCACCACCTAGCATAAATTTGTTAACAACATCTCCAGAACTTAAGGAATCAGTGTATGGAATTAGTACTAATTCCATTACGAATTTATACTTCATGGTATCCGTGACATAATACAGATACCCTAGCTCCTTTCCTAGTTTACAGAACCAAATCGTAATAGCTATAAGATGTTTAACTCTTCCAATCACTGCAGTTATAGAAACGCTCGTGTGATCTTCTCCCATTGAAGCGGAAACTTTCCGCCTCTAAGCGCGATTCATCATAGAATACAACCTTTAAAAGACAAAATATTCATTCATTCAAAATTGGTTTCAATTCAAGATTATACTCGATAAAATCGAGGTAGTTACACTGTAATAATATTGTTAAAACCAGTAAAAAATAACATGTTATGACATTCAAATGAACAAAATGTCCTGCAGACAAGAACCAATGCGAAGAAAAATTATTGACGGTGAAAACGTCATATTATCAACTAGAAGAACATCAAAGTTGTTACAAACTCTCAAGTCGATTGTTGCCGACGTGTTGAAAAAATAACGTTAACAATTAATTATCCAAAGAAGATTAGGGAGTGACACAAAGTGAATTTATGTATTCACAGGTAGAAGAGAAAGTATTAGGGCTTTTCAGGAACAGTCTTAGCATTTTCGTACGAATTCTCACAAAGACAGTGAAGATGGCTTCATATGTACAAGTAGTGATGAAAAAAATTGAATTGAAGGTGTTGAACTGCAGACGATCCCCAAGATCCCCAGAAATCTTAACAAAACAGTCATCGATGGGGAAACTTACTTAGTTGCATATTTTATACAATTGCTTGGAATAGAAAGAATATCAAAAGTTTCCAGACAAATAGAAAAAAAATGAAATCAAAATGTTTGAAAAAAATACTTGATTTGGCAGATAATTTACACGTGTGGCCGAAGAAGCACAAGTTTTGTTTCCTCTAATTCCACAATTTATCTTACGAAATGTCTTCAGCAATGGTTATTTTATGACCATTCCTGAAGAGCTGTGGTGTACCAGTATTTTGATCGAATTTTGCATTCTACTATTATTAAAAATTAGTAGTGGACTGTTATTATTACAAGAGTAATAACTGCTCGACATGACAGCAACCCGGTCAACCTCTTTTATAGAAACATATAGGCTTAGTTTAACAAAAGCTTACAAATCTAAAAAGGAAGAGGAAAACACCAAATCCAAACAAAATAATTCATTCGGAACCACGTTTCTATTTACTTAAAACTATGCAGTAATTGAAATCTTCTTCAAGAATATTAATAGAGGTACATATTTCTTAACGAGTCCGAAATCGCATTGCCAGCATTGCTAATGCTGATCACTTTAACCACAACACAAACTTTTTGCTTTTTATGAACATTTTTAAAGATTGGAAATATGTATTGTTAACTCTGATACAATGCGCATAACATAAAAATAACTAAGATAGAAAAACCCGATTTCCATACAGAGTAAATTGAAGGCAATAGAAAAATTTCTATTACGGCAGTTTATAGTACCCCCATAATTGTTTTGCACGTTATTACTCTTAGAAATTATAGTAAATACGTTTCTTGTATTGTTCGGGTTAACATTTTGTTGTACGTATCATTTACGTCCAGCAAATAAGGCTGTACTATATTTTATTTGTTCTTTAAATGTTATTTAGTTGTTGATAATTTATTTGAAAAAAAAAATTCAAACCTGGATTTAACTTAGTTTGATAACAAAGGCCTGCAAAAAATACTTTTTAAAAATTGTTTTAACTTTAGTCCCTTTTTTATGTGTTTTTTCGTGCTGTACTCAAAAACGAAAACTGTTCACAAACTTTTCACAAAAAACAGATGTGTTTTAGAAATAGAAAGTCAAATACAAAAAATTATGGAATGTATATTTTATTTTGCATTTTATTAAAATCATAAATAACCAAACATTTTACGTGGAAACAACAAAAAATTAGTGAAACTGAATGATCTTATTTAATAGTCCTTGCAGTATTGTTTTCGCTTCCAATCAAAACTTCGTTTTGTGCTTTTTCTGCTGTAGGATCGCTGGGGATCGTTCCTATTCAACATCCAGCAGTAATCTTCTATCATGTTAACATTCTACATTCCTTGATATCGCTTTTCCATTTCCTTTATACCTTGGTGAAATCTTTCAACTTGTTCCTCGCTGACAGCACCAGGATTGTCTGGAAAGTAGTTTAGGTGTGAGTGGAGAAAATGTACTTTTAGGCTACAACATAATTACCACAAATGTAGCAGAAACAATCGGGTGAAGTAACACATGCTCTAGAAGACATCGTAAAATACAATTTATGTTGTTGATTACAATTAGTAACACAAAATGTAAACTGAAACACTTGCCACTTCAACAAAACTCAGAAAACACATGTGTACAGTACAGAGTCAAGAGTCACACTGTATAAGGAAAGCAAAAAAAGGTTTGACAGCTACTTAGTTTTGCCACCCGACCAAATTAATATTTTCCATGGCCAATCTAAGCCTAATTTTAATTGTTAAGATTAAACATTGTGATGCTTACTTGCCTAAAATGCTTAGTTGTCAAACATCTCAAGTGAATTTTTTTATTATATTTTCCGTAATCAGCGTACAAAAAACTATAAAAATCTCTGATTATATTTTAAACGATTTTTCCATCGCAGGCCTGTGTAATAAGGGAATAATAAAATACTCAAGAGCGAATTTTAATGTACTACCGATAATATAAATTTCATTAATTAATAATATTTGTAATAAACAAATTTAACCTATACTATTTCACTGTTTTTAAATATATTAATATAGTCATTATCATAATAAATCGGAAACGTTGAAAAATTGGAGCAAAATCTCGAAAGGATTATCAGATATTTATAAAATTATCCCTAGATAACCTATGTTAATATAAAATAAAATTTTAAAAAAAGTGTTCTACTGGCGAAGTAAACTTTACAAAAAAATGTTCAGAAAAAGCTTTACCCAAAACATCTAATAAAAAACCAGAACATTCTATCGTTAAATTTTTTATACGTCTGCTATCATTATCACATAAATTTACTTGTCCTTCAAGATTATCGAGGACACAATGTGCTGTTTCCATATTCCATGATTGTTTATAATTTCTGTTATGATATACTTTGATTTATTTAGATTATGTAAACTTTTTTATATATTTTAGTTTTTAAATATGAACATACAGAAGAATGGCGACGTTAATATTATATGACCGATGTACAAGCCAAATTCTTCAATATATCGTACATACATATACATGAGGAATATGTTATTTACCGTTATTGAATTCATTCATCAAACAAAAAGTGTTTTTTTAACTTTTATACAATATTTGCTACCTCCCAGGATAATATTAGTCACACCATAAATCAAACACATCTACAGTGCTGATCATTATTATTTGATGTGTCTAGAAATATTGGTCATCATATATAATATAATATCTTGCCATTTGCATGGCAAGAACTATTAACAGAAACAAAACAACTAGGATTTAATATCAACTGTTATGATGAAGTTTTTATTTATTGTTGTATTATAATCTGCAATTTATCAGTTGCTTTAACTTCTGCAAATTATTGGGTAGCGCTGCATTTTCAGGTCGCTGGAAAGGACGATATGATTCAACAGCTCAGCTACTTTAGTTACTCGACTTATTCCTACACGATTTCTTTTCTTAGTAGTTTCTTAGTAGTGGATTTCATTCCATACTCGATGAATAAAGTGTTGCGTGAGTTTGTCGCATTACGGTTTTTAGACCATTCAAATTTGTGGGTATGACGTAAACTTTCGTTAATCTTTCACGAATGTTCCACAGAAAAAAATAGCAAGGCGTGATGTCAGGAGACCTCGGTAGCCAAAACTGAACTATTAGGTTTTTATTTCCTATGGGACTTATTTATCGTTGGGGACGAGATGCAATGAGGCAGTGTGTAACATTCAGGTACATGTCAGGTAAACATGAATGATATGATAAAATAACATCAAAAATTATATATAAAATGTAGGAGTAGAAGTAAAAAAAACCTGACGGCTGGAGAGTGACGTGTGACATTGATTGCACCAATTTATATTAGGTGCGCAAGTAGGTATCGCTGTTTTTTTGATGAAAATGCAACTGTATTGTGAAAAAATGTTTACAAATGAATCATTCAAAATATTGCCCATCACTAGCGACAACTTTTTCCCATCTTTCTCCCAGAGCTCGAATACCGTCACGGTAGAAGTGTTCGTCTTTTGAGGCTATCCACGAATCAAGCCATTTTGAGATGTCTTCATATGAGCGGAACTGCTGATTAGCCAGACCATGTGCCATGGAACGGAACAAGTAATAATCGGACGCCGCAATATCTGGGGAATATGGCGGGTTTGGCAACGTGAGGTCGAGCGTTGTCATGCTGTAGAATCACTTTTTCGTGCCTGTGCTCGTATTTTGGCCGCTTTTCGCGCAGTGCTCGGCTCAATCGCATCAATTGAGTTCGATACCGTTCCCCAGTGATGGTTTCGTTCGGTTTCAACAGCTCATAATAAATAACGCCGCCCTGGTCCCACCAAATACACAGCAAAACCTTCGCAGCGTGAATATTCGGCCAAACCGACAACGTAGAAGCATGACCGGGCAGTCCCCATGATTTCGTTCTCTTTGGGTTGCTGTAATGAATTCATTTTTCATCACCCGTAACGATGCAATGAAGAAAACCCTTCCTGTTTTGCCGCTGGAGCAGTTGTTCACAGGCGAAAAAACGACGCTCAACGTCTCTTGGCTTCAAATCATAAGGAACCCAAGTTTCTTGTTTTTGAATCATTCCCAACGCATACAATCGCTGGGAAATGGCTTGGCGGAAGCTCTTTTTGCGTTTGGCACGGATCCTCATCAAGCAATGCCTCCAATTCAGCGTCTTCGAAGGTTTTTGGTCTTCCTTCACGCGTACGGTCGTCAACGTCGAAATCACCGTCTTTGAAGCGACGGAACTAATCACGGCACGTTGTTTCACTTAGAGCAGCATCTCCGTAAACTTTCGGAGTTCTCGATGCGCTTCAGCCGCCGTTTTCTTCGAATGAAAGAAGGAAAGCAACACTTCCCGCAAATGACGATTATCAAACATTTTCACACAACCAAAAGTATATGACGCAAAAACAAAATCACTAATGTGTCAAAGCGGTTTGTTTAGCATATGTCTAAGCTTGGTTCATGACGTTTTGGTTAGGTCACAATCGACCAGCACTTACTACTGGAGCCATCTCTTGAAAAACAGCGAGAACTTAATTGCGCACCTAATAAAAGGGGAGATAGAAGGGTCTGTAATAAATATAGAACTATATTTTGATAAGTACAATCATGAAAATTTTTTAAACAAATATAAGAAAAAAAACTGAGAAGTTTCCAAACTTAAGTGGTGTAAAAATTATTTACGGCTTGCATTTTTCGATGTTAATACGTCATATTCTTATAGTCTACTTTTTTAGTAACAAAAACTGTATGCAACTACGCTACCAAATTTTCCCTAAAGCTATGAACAATAATTAAAATTTGAAATGAAATTCCTGAATATAATGTATGAGTCTAAAAACTACATTCGTTATTTTTAATTTTTCCTTGTGTTTTTATGTATGTATCTGTACCACACATGACAATTTTCTGATTCACAATCCATGACGACCTATCGTAACATACCCACGCACGTCTTCAACATGCATATGTACAACACACAAATTCCTACACTTTAGCGGTTTCAGCACGAATGCGTTAATCTCCTATTCAGTGTGTGTAGGTAATCCGTATTCGAAACGATATTCTACGCATGGACCCTTTATCTTAAAATAATTGCTTGTTTCAAACAAGGCCAGGAATTCGGCAATTGTTGCGCTCTCATTGACTGGCTGAATCGCGTGAACCCGTCCTGCGTCGCGTCACAATGAAATTAATGTCCGTGATTCCCGGAGTATTTCGTATATGCTAAAATAAAATAGAAACATTGCGACACTGAAATATATGAGATTTTGCAGCCGGCCAATGAACCAATGAATTTCACATTCATTGGTTACCAATACATCTAGTTGAGATTTTTTTTTAGAAATTCTTGGGCACATAAACTCTATAATTAAAGTTGGCAGAATTAAAATTGTTTGAATGCATTACAAACTTGGAAGATCTGTTTACGCTTTGTTAAACAGTGATAATTTACTTTAGTATTAGTTTTGCCAATGTGTCATCAACTAATTACAAAATACAGTACGTACGAAAAGTATGTGGATGTAATGTTCTTCAGGAGATAAAAGTGTCAACACCGAGGAAGTTTTTTGATATTTTATTAAGATTATAAAAATAAAGTAATTAACACATCCAGCCTTTTTACAAAAACTACGACATTTATTTTTTGATAACAATATAAAAACAAAAATAACAAATTTTAAAAGAAGTTTTTTCGTAATATAAAAGAAAAGATCTTCATATGTAATAGATTAAGAAAAGAAACATTTATAAAGATAAGCACCAAAATTTTTTTGGAAACCAGAAAAATCAATCAATTTAAGAAAAAATGGCAAATCTTTTCGTGAAATATCGAAAATTGTTGGAAGACAATCGCAACAGTGAAAAAATCGTGGATAAATTCGAAAATTTTAAGCGTTTATCACCTCCAAAATGATAAATGAAAGGGAAGTGAAGGAATTATTTTCCACAATAGGGATGGGTCTAATGCAGTGCAGATCGCTAAAGACATCACAACGGGATTGGAGAAATGCGGATATCATGACTGTCTTTCGAGAAAAAAGCCTTATATTTCTAAAGTAAATAAAGAAAAATGAGGAATTCAATGAGCAAAATATATAACATACAGTTAAGCATGGTGGAGGCTCCATTATGATTAGGGAATGTTTTACAGCATCTGGTGTTGGAAGACTTGACTTCATTAAAACCACAATGAATGCACAAGTCTATTTGCAGGTATTACAAATGAATGTTATAACTAGTGTCGTTAAATCGGGGTTTCCTGGTTATTGGATCTTCCAACAAGATAATGATCCCAAGCATACATCGCACTAAGCGATGAAACGGCTGTTAAATAGGACTCCAAAACTACTGGATCACCCATTACTTTGGCATTATTTGAACCGATAAATACGAAAACTGAATACAAGCATGGAAACTCTTAAATCTGCGTTGTTAAAAGAATAGGAAAAAAATTCCTTCCACATTGACTAATAAACTGAAAAAATAAGTAGAATCTATGCCACGTAGGCTGAAATGTGTAATAAAAGTCTAAGGGATCAAACAAAATATTAGTTTCTATTTAAAAATTTTTTTTTCTATTAAATGATCTCTAGTACGTGTTGACTCACTTTTGATGCAAAAAGTATGTTTTTTTGTTTTATATTACGAAAAAAAGCCCTTTGTTTAAAATCAATGTCACTTACTTTGTTTTTATAATTTTAACAAAAAGAGAAACTGCCACGATGTTGGCTCACTTTTGACGTTAGCAATATATTAACAAAGAATTTTCAACAATATACAAACGTAAATATAGTAATATAACAAAATGAAAGAACAGTAAAATTTGAATTTTAAATTCATCGAATATACAAGGAACAACGAAAAAGTAGTAAAATTTAAATAAATGAACAATTTTCAAGAAATCCTTTTAAATGCCAAATAAACACGTCCTTTGTTATGCTCTGATAAAAGTAACGATATAGTATAAGAGGAATAGAATACGAGTGATTAATAACATGCTATTAACAAGTCAATATTGACTAGTATTAATTTATTAATTAATATTGATACTTTTAAGCTTTTAGAAATTTGTTTGAAATTCTTTTAATTCTTTTTAATAACGTTTTGTACGTGCGATCATGTTGTTCCTTCAATAAACTGGGCCGTATGTCTTTTTGATGGGTCGGCAGTCGCTTTTCCTTATTGGAACGCGACAACCGTTTATTCTACTTCAATAAACTGGTTTTTGGAATAACGCTTTTGTCGGATTTTGCCATCGAGTTCGACAAGATTCGAATTTTGTAGAGGCTACTATAACATAAAAATTTATGTAAATATTAGGAACCCGCTAAATTATGAATAACTCGATTTATTGGTGAACAAAACCTATCATATCCTCTTCTCAAATTCGAATAGATAGAAAAAGTACTTTTATTTATTCGTTTTAAACGCATACTTCTAGTATTAATTTGCTTTTGTTTGAGACAACTAACTAATTATCAAAAGTGCAAGATCTTTTTGATTTATTTACTAATCTAAATCATGCGAATTTCAATTGTTTCTTCTAGTATCTTACTCGACTCATTAATGAAAAAGGGCAATAGTTTTTTTATACTAATAAATCATTTATGAAAAATAACAAAAGTATGGCATGATTTTTCCGAAATCTCTACATACGTAAATTTGTAACGGTTGACCGTACTTTAATTAATTCATGTTGCGAGGCAAATAATTTATTAGTTATATAGAGAGGCATATATTACATTGAACAGCACAGCTTCTAGTATTTTTAAAAATATAATTAATATAATAATTTCTAATCTCACTCTTATCACCGGACTTATCTGGAACAAATAACAACTAACATAACAGGAAAATGTTTAGTTACTTAACTACCGAGCAATAATACTTTCAAAAATTATATTTAATATAAGGTTGGATATTAGATCTTCCTATTTAGGAAGCAACATTTTTTATGCTACGTAATTTAATGCAGTAGACAACTAGTTGGTTATTAAAAATATGCTGAAAATAGATATAAAACATAGATCGCTACTTTTTTGACTCATCGGATTATTTCTGGAATTATTTCGTTGATAAAATTATTTACCAGTGGCGCCACCCATACTTCTGATACAATATTTAAATAAATTGTTTGACAATTTACATCGTACCAGGATATAATTATAATTTCCTTACTCTTGTTAATCCTAAAGTCATTATGTGAATACATTCATGTACATGATTGCGCGTGTTTCATATCAATTTGCAAATACCTAATTATTTTTACGACTGCATAATGTGTTTGCGCATAAGAATATACCAATTACACAGAAAGTCACGTTAACTTATATATATATATATATATATATATATATATATATATATATATATATATATATATATATATATTACGGTATCTCTAGGACAAGCTTTTGTCTGTGATATTAGTAACTATATTTACGCACGTCGTATTTGCATTGGATTATTTGCTTGTTTATTTAAGAATTGTATGTGAAGCCGATATATTTTTATTGTCATTACAATATGAGTAGAAAATACTACTTTATATAAATACAGTAAGAGGTGTGTTCACTGAATTAGAAACTATGCCAAATTTTTGGAGAAATACTAGAAACTTACTTTAAATATTATATTTATTCGATATAAAGAATACCAAAGTGATTTCGTATACTTTTTAAATAAGTTGGTATGCTGTCAATTATTTCTATTGGCATTTTAAATTATTATTTAATACCAAAATATATTGAGTATTCGTGCATAATCTTAATGACAAACACAAAAAGGTTTTATAATATAAAAAGTGTTGCAAACATAAATTAATTCTTCATTTCATATTCTCAGAGACATCGCAAAGCTCTTCCTCTGTAATTGTTTAAATTTTGTACTCAACAACTTGGTTTAAAAGCATCATTTCATTGAAAGATTTTCTTCCCTTGAAGCCAATATATCGGCTTTTGTTCTCACTAGTTAATAACGAACCTTTACCTAATGAAGGGGTCGCATATCTGCTTGCTGATAATCGTATATAATTATTGTAATACGCAAAACCCCGAAGTACTGAACCCTACAATAAATATCCGTGTTCCGATTTCATTTCACACTACTGTATATTATTTTTTTGATACTGTTCATTCGTATGTTTAGAAATATTTAATGCGTAATTGCGAAAAATATGCCATTGACCGATTAAGATATCACGAAAAAAATTCGATAACTGTTCTTTGTATAAATAACAGCAATTTGTACTTCCACTAATGATAGTAAAATTTATCATCACGTAATAATGATTCATACATATGTTTCAGATAACATAAATCACAGTGTAACATCTACTAACCGAAATAGTGGATTTAAAATTTTCTTTTAAAGCTTACATACTTTAGGTTTGTAATTTACGCTTATTTTGATTCGAAATAATATAATTTTTATCTAGTTTACTGGTCGGATATAGTATGTTACTTTTTTAAATAATTAATTTACATGAAATTCGATAAGAAAAAACTCATATTTATTATAAATAATTGTAATAATCGTATGAAATAGTACATAGTTCTATTTTTTTACAAATTATCTGTACGTATTAAAAAATGAGGGTGAATAACAAAAAAATATTTCAAGTATGAAATAACTGTAAAATAACTAAATTTGTAAATTATGTATTGGAACTTTTATACGAGGGTAGCCGCTCGATGCACTTTTGCATTCGTTTAAACCAATCCGAAAAGCATTGCTGCCACTGTGAAGGCGATATCTCCAAAATATAAGTTTTGAATGTGTCAACTGCCTTTTCCGGTGTAGAAAACCGTTGACCACGAACTTTATTCTTCTCGTGTGGGAACAAAAAGAAATCATAGGGTGTTAGATCAGGGCTGTACGGCGGATGGCTCATCAATTCAATGTTTTGCCCGGTCAAATATTCAATTGTTTGAACCGACTTGTGAGAGCTCACATTGTCATGGTGAAGAATGATTGGTCGTTTTCGGTTTGTTTTCCTTATTTCTTCAAAAACTTTTGGCAGACAAATAGTTGTGTACCATTCGGAATTGACCGTTCTACAATTCTCTAAAGGCACGGTTGCCACGTGACCGGTTTTTCCGAAAAAACAGGCGATCGTTTGTTTTAATGTGCTTCAAGCGCGAACAATTTTGTTGGTTTTGGTTCATTTTGGAATGCCTTCACAGTCGACTACTGTTCACGATCAAACATTCATCACCTGTGACGACTTTATAAATGTTCTTTGAAGCACCGCCATTGTATTTTTTGTGCATTTTTTGGCACAAATCAACGCGAGTTCATTTTTGATCGGTTGTCAAATTATTTGGTAACCAACGTGAACATAGCTTCTTAACGGCTAAATGTTCATGCATGATCTTATGTACGCTGTTGTTACTAATACATAGAGATGCCTCAATTTCACGGTGTGTCACACGACGGTTTTGCATTATCAATTCAGACACTGAATTAATGTTTTCCGACGCAACAACATTTGTGGGACGACCTTCACGAAATTCATCGTCCAAAGAACGCCGTCCAAGTTTGAATTCTTTATACCAACGATATACTGTAGTTTTCGATGGTGCTTCATTACCATATAAAAAATTCAGCTCGTCGATGCATTCTTGTTGAGATAATCCACGCCGAAAGTTATGAAAAATAATTGCACAAAAATGTTCGCAAGTAATTCCATTTTTTCGCTGACATAAAATTTTCAAGTTACTCTCAACAATAGAAAAAGCGACCGAATAATAAAACTGTCAAGGTAAATATATTGTTAAAAGTGACAAACTACACAATGCAATCATCAGATCGGAAGCAACACTAACAATATTGCTAGTTCCCGAAATATAAACGACTGCCCTCATAATAACTATTGATATGTGAGATCATACTTTATTGTGTAGAAGATTGAAATTTTTATTGTGATTGTTTTTTTGGAAATTTCATGTGCTGATGACTACTTGTCTTTCTATAGATAATTTATATGTATAACATGAGAAAAATGGTAAATTTTTTACTAGATTTTTTTTATTGAAAACGATAACTCTATTTTACTAAAATTTTGAACAGTCAAAAAGGAAAACAAACAGGCCAGTAGTCTTCGGTTTTCGTTCAGTTTAATTAATTTATTAATTATATAATTAAAAATTATATTTTTTTAACAGCCATAGGAACATTTTTAGAGACGAAACAAGAATAATGAATACCAAAAGCAAATAATACTACAACATTGCATATGTATATACATAGTACCGTATATACACGTGCGATGCATACACAGCGTATCTTACCTAGAATGCAAGTACATAAAAATGTTTTCTCTTTGTGTTTTTGGCTTAATGTCAAGAGTATCTATATGTGAAGATTATATTTCATATTTACGTAATGAATTCTATGCATATTTGTAATCTCTAGATTTGGCAAGTTCAAGATTACTTAGGCTTAGTTGTTACAATATCTCGATCCCAATTAAAGATTGTCAAAAATAGAAGTAGAAATTTCAACAGCCAATAATGTCTTCGATTGAAAGTCAATAGTTTGGCAGGTGCTTAATATTTTATTACGTTAACACCCAGATACTTATTTCAGCTAGTTAAATGATGTAACCGAATTACACTGCTCAAAACGATTGACGGATATTTCATAAAAATGATAAATTTAAAAAATAGCTTATTCAACATCATTTATTGGTTTTAGTATATTTGCGAACAAGTATCTAACCCACATTATTATATTGTTTGGACAAGTTTGGAATCTTGGTGGAAGTATATAAAATATTGCATTTTTATTGTAGAAAAAATATTCATTTTTACAGTACTTTTATTACAACAATTATTACAAAAAAAAATAGAGATTAATTGCGTATGATCTCTACAAACATCTGAAAACATTTGGTGTCTTAATTATTTTTGTCATGTAAATGGATTTTTTTTTCTTTGTTGCACAATAAGGAATTATTATTCTTACCTAAAAAATGTTGTTACAACTAAAGACATATCGTAGCACATCGAATTGTCAATGGACAATTACACTGGGCGTGCTAATAGCATGATGGGATTAACCTGTCGAATATGAATCATATCCCATGCCTGACAGCAACTTGTAATGCCATTAATGCTAATTCCCTAGAATACTATCTGGGGAATCGATGTTTGCTCAAGGTGGCCGAGCATTTCGTTCATAAAAATTAATCATTCTCCTACTACTGTTGCATACGATAGAATATCAAGTGATGAGAATTAACGTAAAGTTGGTCAATTATCATCGATTTAAATTAATTGTTACTGACTAAAATCGATTTCAAACGTGCAAAATACGTAAAGCAAAAAATATATCGTCTGAAAAACGGGCTCAAATAGTTATTTTAAAAGAAGCAGACAAATCACCTCGTGATATCGTCAAAATAGTACCGGTTCCAAAAAGTACAGCGCAAGATACAGTGGCTAGAAATCATGGTAGAAATAACTGATCAGATTTGATGTGTTCGGTTTTCAGAAGATATATAACATCAGTAATGCAAATCATTTCAAATCTGCTTCAGAAATCAACGAACAGCTAGTTGTACCAATAGCATTCATGGCACTCAAGCTCTGGCTACAAGAAAAATGTAAGATAGTCGTCAAAAATATTTTTGCGATCAGTGAATAAACAGAAGAGATTGAAATTTGCCAAAGAACATTTGAACTAGACCATCATTCACTGGAAATCAGTGCTCTGGACGGATACATCGAAATTCGAACTTTTCGGAAATCATCAAAGTCAGTAGTTATCACTGAACACTTAAAAACAACTAAAGTCTAGAATTAATTAAAAACTGGAGTTTTTAATTCGTGTCTGATTTTATCTTCTTTAATGTTATTGCTAGTTATCTCGATTGCAAGTTTCTGCTACTGGCTGATCGAAAATCAGTTCCGCCTCTGATATACATATGTGGCTTTGTAAAACGATATAGTAACATTCAGGTGATTTCAATATCACCCAAATATTATATATCTTTATAAATCTTTATATGTACATGACAATATATTTATTTATAATTTTTCAACGTTATATTTTTAGGAATATACTTTGACAGAATATTTTGAATATCAAATAGAAATCTTTGTCGATCGTTCTTTGATTATTGTACTGTTGCGTGATCCTTTTTTTGTCAATATCATGGATATATACGATGAGTAAATGCGTGGTCATAATAATTTTACCTATTAAAAATGATTTATCTATTTATTTCTACAATCTTGGAACTAGGAAGATAAAATTATACGTTTTAATTTAATACTATTATTACTAAAATACCAATCATATTAATCAACAATAAAGTGCGGACCACGTGTCGAATACGATATAAAAAAATTTGGATTAATTGACATCTTTGAAGTGAACACCTTTTAAATTAATTTATAATTTATAACTTAATTTTATAAATTGCGGATATAGATGTACATAGATCTCACAAGTCGGAATTATGAATAATTTTTGGTAGGTTTTTAGAAAAGTTACTACCAATACTTGTATACTTGTATATATTAAACCACCAAATATGATGATTTAATAAGCTCTTTTTCAATAATTTTACGGCATCAATTGATTTTCGATACAATCTATAAAAATGTCCATCTAAGCTGGTTATTCTAAAGTGTAAGCATTTATTAATTTAAGACGCCAAAAAGCTTTTTGTTTAAGTAAGACTAGCTTCTATTTAGAACTCGGAACAAGTTGTGATATTCGTTTTCAGCAATTAAAGTACAGGCAATTCGTTATTATTACACATTTTTTTCCTTAAAAACGACTACATTTATTAAGTCCGACAGTTCAAGGAACTGTGAAGCGATACAAAAAAATGCTTTAACGCAATCAAAAAAGAAATACTAGCTCAATAACTTCTCGGACCGACTGGAATTAAGTCAACAAGGCGTTTGACACAGGTAAATTTAAAAGGACGGATTGTTGTGTCGTATACCAAGATCACAAAGCTGCAAAAGCCTGGTTTTGTAGAACCGTGTATCGTGTGCTGATGAATTTAAGTTTCAAACGTCTGGCAATAATCAATGCATTTTCATTCGATATCGGATAAGAAGCTTAATGTGTCGTGTTAATTGCTGAACACGAAAATATTTATCTATTTGTTGGAATTTATTCTCACGCTATAATGAAAAATATGTATAAAATAATATTGGATCAATTCTATATAGAGATGTCGACTAATTAAAGAGGGGTTCCGCTCAGAAGAAAATGACATTAAGCATATTTCCAAATTGTAGAAACTATTTCCAACAAGTTGCAAAAGGTACAATATTTGAATATATAATTCGACTTCTGTAATGCAGGCCAACAAGTTCCAACTTTTGGTTTTGCCATTAAAGGACGATACTATTATAATTTTTGTAGAAAACATTTATTTTATTAAAAGGATAAGCAGATTTTTCTGTTTATAACATACTTTATTGTATGTTTCAAATACTTACAATTTATAAATGTGGCGAAGTATTATATTGTCTCTTGTAAACAACATCTATACTCTCCCTTCATAATGTCCAACAATAATCTGTTAATATTACAAGATTCCATTTATCCTGGTATCGTTTCCCACTCCCAAAATGTTTTGGCGGAAGCTCTCGCTGTGCTCATCTCTAACATTGCCCATATTTTCCGGAAAAAAGTCCTAGTGAGAAAGTAGAATGTGCACTTTAAGGGATATATAGCAGTCAGATTTAAATCCGGCGCCAAGCCATTTAATTCAAACTGAGTTATTAAATGTGACTCGCGTGCTGTATATGTATGAAGCTAATCTCATTACTACTTAGCCTCTCCTAATTTGTCAATTGGCTGTTGAGGAATCAGATGATGTTCTTCGTGTGGTTGGAATTTATCAACTGATACTGTCTCTATATAATCTTTTTATCTTACCCTTGTTAAGTCCTGCTATTTTTAAGCGAAACTGGCAATTTTCAACATGGTTCTTTTGTTCTCTCCGCTCATAAGAATGACGAAGAGTAAAGAATGTCGCTGTCCAGATAACCAATCTCTCTCCTGCTGCATGTAGTACATATTACATGTATAATCCACTGTTTGTCTTAATTTTTAACACTTGGTTACACCGAAGTAAGGTTTATAGGCTCTGAAAATACTCGGACTTTTCACTCTTATTTAATGGAGTAAATTTATCACATACATAACAAAAATTATTTGCATCACTTGCACACGAACAGAATATAATGTGTCTAAATGTGACTTTCATTTATTAAAAACTCACTAAACTCATCCTCACGGCTCTATGCTATGCTATTGCAGTTAAAGTCGTATCATGCGATGCAATTGTAGAGGGCGCTTCAAAATAGCTAAGAAGAATATTCTAATCAATTTCGCGAGAAAGGTAACCTCTATCCAAATAATGGACTTAGGAACTTGAAGAAATTTTCTTTGAATGAGGTCCAGATATCTCCTGTAAACTAAGTAAATGGGATTCCAAATAATTTCTGCATATTCGAGTCTAGTGCTTATTAAAGATAAATATAGCGTTTTTAAAGCTGTAGTATTGGTAAAAATCTTACAGTTCCGAATAGTAAGGTGTATCGCAATTGACAATATTGATTGGTTACCGCGTATGTAGTAGTGTTAATTGATCTATTGAGAATGTAGTCTCCATATTGCCGTCAGTTCATTGTCTGCTTTCATAAGACAGTGTATTAAAATAAGTGCGGTGATAATTAATCCCGACAATTGTGAAATTCGATCAGCGATTAGATTTCTAAACTCAAAAAGACATAAAGCTATTGAAATTTATTCCCAATTATGTGAAACATATGGGGTCAGGCAATGAGTGAATGCATAAGGATCTCGTGAATTTACGGAATGACATTCAAAAGTTCACGGTGAGCAAAGGAATCGACGATATTGTTGAACATGTGATTGCAAAAATGAAAAATCGTGACTTTACAATAAGCAAACATATTTTTGGATTTCCAGAAGTTTCTGTGAAAACGTTGACAGAAATTGTAAGTAATCGGAAACTGCGTGCTCAATAGGAAATGCCGAAAATGTTCACAACGATCACAATAGTATCTACACATGCTTCCCTCTACCGCTTTAATCATGAGGAAGATAAATTTCTATCCCATATCATTATTGACTAAGAAACGTGGACTTCGTACGTCAATGTTAAGACGAAACAACAATCATTGCAGTGAGATGGGGTCATTCTGATTCACCTATACGAAAAGAATCAAACAAATCCAGTCTCAAAGAAGGAAAATCATGACAACTTTGTTCTGAAACCAAAAGCGTGTGTTTTGATTGATTTTGTGGAAACTAGAAGAACCATTATATCGCAAGTCTATTACGAAACACTTTCTAAACTGTGTCGTGCCATTGAAAACACTACGGAGAATGTTGAGCTTTCATTTTATTAATGATCAGTTCTTAATTTTGAACCGCAGTTTATAAATCCCAAAGATGCTCTTGCTACTGAATATATACAACCAATGTTAAAGTAATAACACATGGATCAATAAGTCCCGAGACTAACAATGAAAACAACATTTTTTTTGCAAAATTTTTTTTTATTCATCAACATAATCACCTTTTAGGGTGATACAATGGTTTCAACGCTTTTCCAATTTTTCAATACCATGTTTATAAAAAAATTTATCTTTCGCTTCAAAATAAGCTTCAGTTTCAGCGATGACCTCCTCATTTGAGCCAAATCTTTTTCCCTGGAGCATTTTTTTAAGATCAGCAAAGAGCCAGTAGTCACTGGGAGCTAAATCTGGCGAATATGGGGGGTGGGGAAGCAGATCAAAACCCAATTCGTTCAATTTTGCCATTGTTTTCATCGACTTGTGGCAGGGTGCATTGTCTTGGTGAAAAAGGATTTTTTTTCTCTGCATGTGCGGTCGTTTTTTTTGCGATTTCCTCCTTCAAACGCACCAGTAAGTCAATATAATAATCACTGTTGATCAATTTACCTTTTTCGAGGTAGTCAATGAAAATCACGCCATGTGTATCCCAAAAAACTGACGCCAGGACTTTGTAAGCTGACTGCTGCGTTTTCGGACGTTTCGGACGGCTTTCGCCAGCTGTGCGCCACTCAGATGACTGCCGCTTCGACTCTGGAGTATAGTGATGTATCCATGTTTCGTCCATGGTCACGTAACGACGCAAGAAATCTTTTTTGTTGCGAGTAAATAGCGATAAACAGCTTTCTGAATCATCGATCGACTCGTTGCTGTTTTTGTTCCATCGAAAACAATCGCGGCACCCACTTGGAAAAAACCTTTTTCATGCTCAATTTTTCATGAAGGATAGTAAATACACTTCCATATGATATCTGTGTCATCTCAGCAATCTCACGGAGCTTCACTTTACGATCTTTCATTATAATTTTTGTCACTTCACTCACATTTTCCGGTGTAACGGCTTCCACAGGTCTACCCGAGCGTTCCGCGTCATTTGTGTCGGTACGACCACGTTTAAACTCGGCAAACCACCGACAAATCGTTGCTTTTGATGGACAAGAGTCCGGGTAACATTTTTCAATCCATTGTTTTGCTTGCGTGGTGTTTTTACCCATTAAAAAACAATGTTTTATCAGAACACGAAACTCGGTTTTTTCCATTGTTTAAACAAACTACAAAACGACTTTACTCCAACCTCGATAACTCAGCTGTTTCTGGTCCGATCGACTTAAAATTTTGACACGTTTCAAGCAAAGGTTAGTACTCTAGAAAGACGTGGTTACTGGTTTACTACGAGCGCCATCTATGGGTTAGTCTCGGGACTTATTGATCCATGTGTTAGTTCATCTGCTTTCTATTAAAAATTTGAAATTGCCAATAGGCTTAAATATTCTATAAGAATATAAATTCGTTTCTGTTAAAATTATTTAAATATAAATTGTTTGCATTTTTCCATAATTTTCGTAGTGATTTCTAGTTTATGACAACTGGTGTACTTATTAATTGAATGGCTTTACGTTATCGTTTAATTAATTAATTTATCTAATATAATTTACGTTAAATTCGTTACTTTATGCAATTCCAAAAAAATACTTTAAGATTTGTATTATATATAGCACATTACTCACATTACTGATCAAAGTAAATAAGACTTATCAAAAATACAAATTCCTAAAACGTTTTTAATAATCCAGAAAAACACCCATGTTTCTGTCACTGTACAAAAATATTTATATAAGCATTATTCAACCTTTAATGCAGTATATAAAGAATCCCACGCAAATTATATCAAGTTTTGTCAGTTTACTTCGTGAGTGATTTTTTTCTCACACGAATTTCACAACCTTCTATGTATGTATGTGTACTCGTATCTGAATAAACTTTAGCAAAATTATTTGTACTTTTTGTAGATACTTCTTAAACTAATATGTAAACATTCTATAAATATGAATGTTTATACATCAATGTGAATGAATAACAAAATTAGAAATGTTCAACAAAACCAAGCGACCTTTTATTTAACAAATACTTATCGATATTTTACTTAATACTACTAGATGATTATCAACTTTTTGTTTAGTTTGGATGTAAATATGTAAAATTCTTTACTGCTACAAGTTTTTATATTGAATTTAAAGTTTTGTTAGTAGGTGTAAGGTAATGAGCTTCTTTGCATTGCTATCATTTAAACGAATTAATAAATGTATACCACAAGGTAAAAGAAGATATATAAAAAAAAAATTAGAAACGAATCCGAAAAGCATTGCTGCCACTGTGAAGGCGGTATCTCCAATGAGTTTTGAATGCTCCAGCTGCCTCTTCCGGCGTAGAAAACCGTTGACCACAAAGTTCATTCTTCACGTGTGGGAACAAAAAGAAATCATAGGTTGCAAGATCAGGACTGTACGGCGGATGGCTCATTAATTCAGTGTTTTGCCAGGTCAAATATTCAATTGTTTGAACCGACCTGCAAGAGCTCGCATTGTCATGGTCAAGAATAATCTGTCGTTTTCGGTTTTCCTTATTTCTTCAAAAACTTTTAGCAAACAAATAGTTGTGTACCATTCGGAATTGACCATTCTACAACTCTCTAAAGGCATGGTTGCAACGTGACCGGTTTTTCCGAAAAAAACAGACGATTTGTTTTGATGTGCTTCGAGCGCGAACACCTTTTGTTTGATTTTGGCTCATCTTGGAATACCCACACAGCCGACTGCTGTTTACTATCGGGCTCATACGTATAGATCCAAGATTCATCACCTGTGAAGCACCGCCATTGTATTTTTTTGTGCATTTCTTGGCACCAATCGACGCGAGTCTTTTTTGAGCGTTTGTCGAATTATGTGGTACCCAACGTGAACATAGCTTCTTAACGGCTAAATATTCATGCAGGATCTTATTCACGCTGGTGTTACTAATATCTAGAGATGCCTCTATCTCACGGTATATCACATGAGGGTCTTGCATTACCCCTTTAGATACTGGATTAATGTTTTCCGACACAACAACATTTGTGGGACGACCTTCACGAAATTCATCATTCAAAGAACGCCGTCTAAGTTTGAATTCACTAACCAACGATATACTGTAGTTTTCGATGGTGCCTCATCACCATATAAAGAATTCAATTCGTCGATGTATACTTGTTGAGATAATCCACGCCGAAGGTTATGAAAAATAATTGCACGAAAATGTTCCCGAGTTAATTCCATTCTTTCGCTGACATCAAATTTTCAAGTTACTGTCAACAATAGAAATAGCGACCAGATACTAAAACTATCAAGGTAAATATATTGTCAAAAATGACAAACTTCACTATGCAATCATCAAATCGGAGACAACACTAAGAATGTTGCCAGTTCCCGAAATATAAACGGCTACCCTCGTATATATAGTATTGTAAATTATATAAGTATATATATAGGATGTTTACTAAATATGCACCAAAAGTAAAATTCAGAAGGTTATTCCTTGGACTATTTTAAGGTCCTTTTGGTCTCGGATGATTTTCGGAAGAATGTTTTGTTTCTAAAATACAGGGCGGTAAAGATTTAAATACTTTAAAATTATTATTACACATTCCGATTAGAATAAAACGGATATTATTTGCGGTTACACGAGGTTAATTCCCATATCGAACACACCATTAGTTTTGCCCTATACTTCATACGTTGTGGATTATATTTCTATTATGACTTGTTATTTTCACTCTCTGAAAATTATCAACATTGATTGCACCTCGTATTTTCGTCAATGGCGTCTGCATAAATTGGTTTAAGTCCCTCAAATATTGGCACCGATTTTTTTTTACCGATGGAGAATATTTCTCAAAAGATGTGGAAAAAAAAACTTGCGATTTTCTGTAAAATAACATACGGCTCTTACTCAAGATGTGATGGCGTGGAGGGCTATTTGCTAAGGAATATTAATTGCGATTCATTACGTCAATAATGTTCTTGAATCAGTGTTAATACCATAGTTTCAATTAAATTCAATTTTTCAGCAGGATAACGCGCGGTCACATTCGCCGGATTTGTCACCAATAGAAAACGCGTGGGATATGGTGGGACAGAGGATCGATAATTTACAACCACTCAAACAATGTAGATGTTTTTTAACTATTGATTTGCCCAATTTCAAGTATTTTTAATAGGTTAGTCGAATGCGTAAGAAACGGGATATCTTGCAGAAATTTTCGTGTCTTAATATGTAGATGTAAAATACATATTTCCTGAAAATTTCATTAAAATATACAAATATTTATCGGGTGTTCGTTTATTTATGGTGGTCAGTATAGCTTAAAACGAAAACATGATGATTCAGATATAGATATACAAAAATACTTGTGTTTTCCGTAATTTAAACTTAACTTGTAAATAAATTAAATTTTACACACCTTCATAATTGCCTCTAAATAAATTTTGTTTCATCTTCCTTACATAAGTATTTTATTTAAAAGTGTTATAAAATGTGTAGATATTTTTGTTACAAAATATATAATCACAAGCATTCGTGAATAACGTAAATTTGTGTGTACTACGTGATCATCAGTTAAATTAGGGTTTCTCAGATGGACAGGGCGTTTCTGGGTGTTTAGGTCACTTTAACGAACAACGTGTGTGGGAAAGTGCAAATGCGATTAAGAAAGCACGGTGACGTTGATTGTCGTGCTGTACTTGTGTGGTCTCTTTATTGCTTAATTAAGATTTTATATGTCGACTTAACCCTTTTGCCCTCGCAATGTCAAATTAATCGACTGTTAAGATAGAATTATTTCAATTTCGTTTTTGCTCGTTTCATTCATGAAAATCGTGTTTGGCTGTTGCCTCAACATTATCTTTGGATATGATCCAGTTTTCGATGCAGATTACGTATTATTTATGGGCGACTTAAGTCGACAAGGTCACATCATTCGTACCTATTAATTATATTGATTAAATTTCATTAAATAAAATATTAAGATAATTTCATAAATTAATAATGAATTGTATTTCCATGGTGAATCATATTTTTTATTTACGACTTTTATTCTTATTCAATTAATTATTTATTAATTTATTATTTAAGGCAAGCACCAATAATCAATATCTATTTATTTGTAAATGCAGTAGAGGCTTGATAATCAATATATAATCATTTAATGTACGATTTCTGTTGACAACGCAAAACTGCAGTAGAATTTTCGAGAGTGAATGTAAACAAGATCATTAATTGTAAACACGTTCAATTTCAATTAAAATAAGTAATCACGTCAGTTTTAAATTTAAAAAAAGAACTAATGAATCATACAGTTTAATTATTCGCTTAATTTTTGATGTAATTGATGTTGGTTTTAAATAATAGTAATTTTAGCAAAAACGCGTTGCACGATTCTTTAAAAAAAACTAAAATGCTGTTTCGTGTTGACTATATTTTGCAAAATACAAGATTTATACAAAGTTTATATATACTTGTAACCAAGGTTTGGCGATTAAGAAGGCTGAAGAAGGCAATCATATGATTTTTGTTACAAAACTGATGAATTGAAAAAGCAGAGTGAGCGGACGCATTGTCATGGTGAATGAACCATGAGTTATCTCGCTACAAGTCTTGTCACTTTTTGCGAATTTTGTCGTAAAACACCTTAATAGTACTCATGATTTACTCTTTGACCTTGAGGCAAATATTAATAGTGCACAATTGAAAAAAACAACATCGCTTTAACATAGGCTCGAGATTGACGTACTTTTCTTGAGTGTGGACATCCTTTGCCAAACCACTGTGGTTGAACTTTTGTCTAAATGCTGTAGCTGTAAACCGGCAAACATCCACTCAATTTTCTTTCTGCTACTCGGTTATCAAATGAGAAACAAACTTTGCTACAGATTCGATGCTTGTTCAGTTTTTCTGTTAAAATGACATGGACATTTTTGAGATGCTAATCTCTTCTGGAAGTCCTCTGATAATAATATTATTGTTTGAACACTAGATCATTGATTTGTGAACGTGGCCGTCATCATTTGATGTTGAGAGTTGTTGAGAGTAATCTTAAGTTGAATGAGGACCGCTTTAAAGTTGAGTAAATATTTCGTAACATTGTATACAACTCAGAATATCATCTAGAGAAAAGCTATCTCCAGTTTCACGCAAAATTTTGCGTTGCATCATTGCTTCTGAAATTGTGCATTGCAATAATCACTACGAACATTGAAACACCTTACACTCAAAGAGTAACACTAATAATAACAATAATACGAGAATTAGATGAGGTGTCAACGATTTAAAAACATATCTCCAATTAACCCATTTACTTCTTAAAAAATCGTAAAAAACATACTCTTGCTATTTAAGCGAATAGGCACTTATTTGAGTCTATGGAGAGTTCTTATCAACTCCTCAATGTGATTGCGCAGTGGTCGCCCTTGACTCGCATGAGGTAATGGTCCATTTTTTTGGCATTTTCCATCACTTTTCCGAAGGTGGCAGTCGATATAGCGGCTACATCACGTTGGACGTCGGCCTTCAAAGTAACAATGGTCCATGGTTGGTCGATAAAGACGTTTGACTTTGACATTTTCGAAATGAGGCGACTAGCTATCTAGGCCAGAATAGCTTTAATAAATCGATTGTGACTTGGGTGGCGTATTTTATACAGTCTTATTTTAACCAAATGTGTTTCATGTCATTGTCGTGAACAATGGGCATTATAAAACCCGTTATCATAGTCCGATAACTCTCAGCATTTATAATAGTCATCACACGATCGTCATCTTTGAAGAAGAATGATCCAATAAACTTGTCCTCACAAATTCGGTATCATACTGACACTTTGACCGTGGCGAGGCCCTTCATGAATTATTGAAGGTTTCTGATGCCATAGAACCGACAATTTCGTTTGTTTACGGTACCATTTAGCGTGGGCCTCAAGCATTTCAACCATAAATTTCGCATAAATCAAGCAACGATGTGTATCGACCGTGAAGAATCGTTTAGACATTTGACTTATGTACGGGAATAACTTAAACTAAACACGGATTATGTGTTTGAGAATGGTAGGCAAGATGTTCAATTACGCAGAACAATTTAGATTTTATGTCGATAGAGACTTCTCCACAGTGGTCTATACAACCGCGATATTTTTGCCGAATCACATCGGACGCTCAGCATTACTGAGTTTGCCTCTATTCACAAATTTTTCGTATAAATGCATGACAATTTTCTTTTTTCAAATGCTATGGAAAAAACTCATCGAATTAGCGTTTCAACAGCACGCTGTCAATAATCGATCTGGAAAAAATGCTGTTAAAGTATTGAATGGGACAGGTTAATATGGCACACCTGTATATGTACTACCGCTAACGAAAGTTGGGACAGATAAATGCTGATGGTTTAGATACACAATAAAACATACATATATTTATTCGGCGAATATGAAAGATATATTCACTAATTTATAAAAATATGTACAAATAAATATTGTATTGAAATATAAACGTCATAATTATTTAAATAATCCTTTCGCCTTTTGAGTCAATTACGGCTTTTACTATTATCGGCATTCTTTTAATAAGTTTTTGAAGAGTTTCTAGCTATGTATCTATTTGTTTTGGGGTATATCCCACAACTCATTCCTGGATGTTAGGAATTTTGCATGGACTCTGCGATAGAGTTCGTCCCATAGAAACTCAATTGAATTGAGGTCTGGGCCTGAAGAGGCCATGTCATAATGTTTAAAATTTCTGTACCCATCTATCGAATCGCTGCTAAACATGAATTCAAATCATGTACTCTGTACTCTTTCCTCATAATTCCTTTCATTTGAATTAAACTTCCGGACCCTACACATGAAAAATAATCCCAAAGTAACACTACTTGTTTTAGTAGGCTTTATAATATCCTTTCCTCTACCGGTATTGGATTCACTCCATAATATATTTTTAAAATTTGTGTATAGTTTTTATGTTTTCGCTCAATATAAGTGCTTTCGTTTCCCCTCCGTAAAAGCGGTTTTTGAGTAACTATTCGTTCGTGTAAATTTATTTCTTTCAAGCATCGTTTTAACAGTGCTAGCGGATTTAATCCGTCTCTGTTAAGCTTTGTCTAGTGCTCACAAATGACAATTTCTTTCATTTATTAATGCTGTGTATCTATCTTTCGACTTTCGACATCCGTTTCAAAGGGTCAGACATTCACAATCTTTACAAATACCCGTACATTGATATCTCTGAATCAGATATACTATCGATTTCACAATTTTGAATTTTAATGAAATTACACGTTCTAAATAACCGGCCTCATGTAAAATAATAATAGATGCTCATTTTGTCAACATTTTACGGCTTCCACGGGGCAATTCTTTATAGTACAGATGCTAAATTTTATATATTGGATCTGGGAAAAAGTTCGTGGCGTTTTTCCCGATAGATGGCATTGGTTGCCGATAACTAAAGAACAACAAGTCACAGCGACACCACCGACGGCTCGTTTTTTAGATGACCTTCCGAACGTTAGTTTGAGCGTAGAAACATTGTAATCGGTGCAGTGGTTGGAAAGTTATTCGCACTTGAAAATGGAGAAGAATAATGAGAAATTTCGCTATATTCTGCAATATTATTATGATAAGGGGAAGAACGCTGCGCAGGCTTGTGATAAAATTTGTGCTGTGTATGGTGAAGGTACTTTATCGAAATCTGTTGCGCGGAAATGGTTCGCTCGCTTTCGTTCTGGAAATTTCAATGTGAAAGATGAGTCACGCTCCGGTCGTCCAATCACTGAAAAATCTGATGAAATTCTTGAAAAAGTCCAACAAGATAAGCATATCAGCAGTGTCGATATTGGCATGGAGCTAGGCATTGACCACAAAACTGTTTTGAACCATTTACACAAAGCTGGTTACAAAAAAAAGCTTGACGTATGGGTTCCTCATGAGTTGAGCGTGAAAAACATGATTGACCGAATTAACATCTGCGATGCGCTGCTGAAACGGAATGAAATCGAGCCGTTTCTGAAACGTTTAATAACCGGAGATGAAAAATGGATTACGTACGATAATCGGAAGCGTAAAAGATCGTGGATAAAGGATGGTGAGCCGTCACAAGCGTTCGCTAAGCCAACATTGACGCCAAAAAAAGTGATGCTGTGTGTATGGTGGGACTGGAGGGGAATCGTCCACTACGAGCTACTTCCAACTGGTCAGACGATTGATTCTCAACTCTACTGTGCACAACTAGAGAGATTACGCCAGGCGATTGAAAGAAAACGGCCCGAATTGATTAATAGGAAAGGTGTTGTCTTCCATCATGACAACGCCCGACCACACACTTCTTTGATGACCCGTCAAAAATTGAGAGAGTTTGGTTGGGAAGTTTTGATGCACCCACCTTACAGTCCGGATATAGCACCCTCTGACTATCATCTGTTTCGATCTCTGCAGAACTCTCTCAATGGAATTAAGTTGGTTTCAAAAGAAGCCTGTGAAAACTACTTGATTCAGTTTTTCGACCAGAAACCACAGAAGTTTTTCACCGATGGGATCATGGATCTACCAAAAAAATGGCGAAACATTGTCGATAATAATGGAACATATTCGGTTTAAATGAATTCGTCCACGCGCCATGCGGGGACCAGTTGAATTTTACTGAAAAAACGCCACGAACTTTTTCCCAGACCCAATATTTAAACAAATGTTCAGACATTTCTACAAAGATTGTATTTCTATCGTCAACACAACTATACTAATATATTAGAATATTCCGCAGTCGATCTGAAATAGAAATCGATTTCCTGGATTTCAGATTCGCATTTATTGTCTGCTTGATGCCCTGCCATTGAAACTGGACTTTTCCAAAAAATACCATATTGTGCCCAGTATATTTAAATGTGTGGTAAAGTTTAAGGTAAAATTTTGTATAAAATAGCATTATTGGCATATATTTACGATATAATTAAAATCACAATATTATAAAATATTTCACCAGCGTCTCTTTAGATTTCACTGGGTACTCAAACTTCCGTGAGTGGTATATACATATTTATGTAAAATTTAGAAGTGTATTCAATATATTAAGCAATAGTATATTAGATAACGAAGTCTGTTTCATAAAGTTTCAATTGTAATCTTATCTACGAAACTCAGACGTAGCAAATAAATAGTATTTTATAAATGAATAAATACAACTCATATCACCTCCTATGTTCATTTCCAAATATTTGTTCTGAACTTAATTTTAAATCGATAGTTTGAAGCGAAGTCGGAAATTAATTGAAGCAAGCAAGCAAGGGTTTGGAATATGTCGAGCAAATAAACCTGCTTACAATCAAATCGTATAACTTTTCAAATAGAATACATTTTGAAAAGAATGTCTGGCCATTGTAAGGCAAAAAAATAATGTATTCATTTAAAATTAATGGATTATATGGTCAAATCAATACCAACTATCTAGAATTATCGCTATAGTACTTTCCGCCTCTGTATAAGCTCAAGATAAGCTTTGTTATACAACTTAAGTTTCTTCTTTGTACTATTCTTAGCTGTTAACCAAATTTCAAATTGACAAAAAGAGAAAAAGTGATGATACTTAATGAAATTAAACTGCTTTAAAGACAATTTCGAAGCGTAGCGATTATTTAAAAAATTCTTTCGATCCCATTTTCTTTTCGATATCCCTCAAATGAATGATGAACAAAGTTAGGTATATTATTGTCATAATATACCTCGACCACTGTCAAAATGTAGATAGATATCTTACTTATTTAATTCCTTGTCTTTTTATTGTTAAGTGTAAAGCAGTTAATGTAGAATTCCTTGACCGGTGATATATGTACTTTACTTTATTTCTTCTCGCGTTATACCCTTTCTTACAACTTCCTCTCTCATCACGCCCTTATCTTCTTTGGTCTTTCTCTATATATCTTTCACAGCATTCATGTTTCGTATACTCTTTTCTTGAGTCAATCGTCACCATACGACATGTATGACCAAACCAATCCCCAATGTTTAATCATTTATGTGATCCATTTCAAACTGTTATGCATGTACTGTATATGCATGTACGGTAGACGTCGATTATAAAGAACCTTGAAGGAAGACAAAAGTCGGTTCGCTATTTTTGAAGATTGCAACAATTTTTATAAACTTTTATTATAAATTTTACACCTATGAATGTGTTCGTGAGAAGTAAAAAAGAATTGTTTTTTAAATAGTTATAGTTTATTTATTTAGAATACACCTCTACACCTAACTTTCACTACATATAAACCTATAAGTATTGTTAATATGTTTATCAAATTCTTCCGACCTTTATTTTAAAGCAGCAGTATTGATTGTTATCTCGTCTTTTTTGAGTAATCATTTTGATCTGCAACTTCGTGAACAGATTTTCTAATTTTGTTTTGTATTGTTTATGTTAATGTTACTAGTTTCGATTGCTTGAAGAATTTCTCTCTTTTCCATGTTGCTACTTTAGATTACAACTTTTCACGACAAACAACAGTTTGTTTTTTTCAGTTTCTAGTCACGAATATTACACTTTTGTTGTAGCATAAGAGACTGTTGCACTTGTTTATTTTTATAAACAGAGTAACGTATTTGCAGCATATATAACAAACCCGGAGATTTACCTCTTGGATTTTGTTGCAACTGAAATAATAAGTAATAAAGTACCCTTTAAAAACGGGCTCATTACATTATAAACGGTCGTTTTTATTACCAACCTTATCGAGATTTTGAAGGAAATTTTCATTTGGTTCACTGAATGCAATAGATCGCTACAAGCAGGTATGTGTGGTATAATCGGGGTCTGTACTTCGTTTCTCGTTTTGATCTTAGCCTTTTCATTTCGTTTTAATTTAATTTTATTACTTTCATAAATATGTATTTGAGGCTTCTTATTTACCGAAAAACGTGTACAATATTGTCAGTGGTGATCAGTCTAGGATTTACCCATACGAGTCAGAAAATAAACTCTAGTCGTGTGTTTGGGTGTTCCAAGGTGAAGAAAAGCCGACAAAAGTAATCCGTTCTCGAAGTGTCTCCAAAAAGATGGTCGCGACATTTGTCTCGAAAGTAGGTCATGTAGCAATATTTCCTCTGCAAGATCAAGAAACTGTTACTGCCGATTGGTGTACAACCATTTCTTTGCCGAAAGTCACCGCTGAGCTTCAAAAAACCAATTCATTCAATTCCGAACGACGAATCATCCTCCACCAAGACAATGCAAGTTCGCACACAGCACGCAATACAATTGAATTTTTATCGCAACAAAACGTCGAATTATTAGAGCAACCTCCTTACAGTCCGGACCATAGTCCCCCAACGATTTCTTTACCTTTCCGAAAATCAAGAACGAACTGCGTGGTCAAAGGTTTCAGTCGTCAGAAGGAGCAGTCGATGCCTTCAAAAACGCAATTTTGACTGTTGAACAACTGCTTCTAAAGTTGATTCGAGCGCATGCAAGTGCATTAATCTTTGTGGAGAATACTTCAAAAAAAACAACGAAGTCTTTAAAAGCTATCTACTGTTTTATTACAGGTGTATGTACATATATGCAAAACTTGAAAGACAACCCACGTACTATTAAAAAACAGCTATTTGAAAACATAATTAAAAATTCTTATTATTAAATGTTTAAAATTATTATCTTTTTGTTGGATACCTTCCCGATAATTTTATTATGATGTAAAACATTAGAATATTTACTTGAAAAACATATTAATCTTTCTTTCATCATTGAAATTATAATAAACAGGTCTTAGCAAAATTTTCCATAAATGAAATATTTCCAAACCAATTTTGAAATTATGTAGCTTGATACTTTTGAAATATTGCTTTTGTTTACATTTCGACTTTAATATATAATATATATATATATATATATATATATATATATATATATATATATATATATATAAATATATTACATAAATAATATACTCGTTTATCTAAGTAATAATAATATAATAACAACAATATGAAATATTATTGTATATGTATTATAAAAGTTATAGTAATTATGATATTCTTAGTCACTGAATTTGAGTAGAGGTTTTACTTGGAACTTTATTCGATTAATTTGTATGTACTTTATGCATAATATTACTACTTATATAAGCAAGAAAAAACCCTTTTTTTTTTGTAAAAATTTATAAATAATGCACATCAGCGATGATCACAGAACTTGCTGCGAAGCAACAAGTTATTTATTCTTAATTCAATTTACATACTCCACCCCAAACGACTCAAGTACATTTCTGTAGCTCGTTACAAAACCCACAACAAATGTTACAATCTATAAAAAAAGCATTTTCACAAAAACAATTGCTGTTGTAAATTAAAATTTTATTTTTTAAATATAAACCTCAATAACTTACAATCTTAATTAGGATTTTCAATAAAACCTAACACTAGAACAACTAAAAGTTTTTTTATTAATTATAAACTACGACATTTTTACCGGATTTTATATAGTTTCACTTTATTGCAGGGCACTATAAAAGATTCATTCATTTTCAAAAAGCTGTATATTCAAAAGTATTATACGTACAAATATATGAAAATAACCGTAAGCTCAGCAATTTTCTACACACTCTGCAAATGTTCTATGCGCACCCCCGCGTATTTTATTACGTCATCCTGTCAATGGTCATCACTGCAGCATCCATTTTCTGAGCTCTTCTAATGTGTTCGGTGATGAGGGTATATAAACAAGGTCCTTAATGTGCCCCCAAAGGAAAAGGTCACAAGATGTTAAATCAGTTAACCTGAAGAGGCCAAGAGAACAAAGTGAGTCACGTCCAATTCAGCAATGCGGTTCATCGTTCAGGTATCGACGAATTTTAATGAGGGGGTGTCCCATTATATTGGAAGACAAAATGACTGGAATCAGCAACCATTTGCAGAAACAACTATAATTGCAACATATCCAGGTAGCTTGGCACTACTACTTCTCACAGAAGAAAAACGTCTCAATCATACACCTTCGTGTGTGAAATTGCACAAAATATATTCACCTTTATTGAGTCTATTTCAACTGTTACAATTGCACGTGGATTCACCTTTGGTGAATCTCTTTGAACTGTTACAATTGCACGTGCTTCAGAATCACACATTATAACGATTCACGTTTCCGGATACTTGGAATGCAGCTTCAACGCTGAATATCGACTTAGTGGTGAAATTGGCATTAAGTGGTGCAGTGCAATAGTTGCACACGGTACGATTTGAAATGTAACCATCGTCGCAAAATCTTTCACACTGTTTACTGTGGTATTCTAAGCCTCAGCAAAATGCTTTGTTTACATAGCGGTTTGTTCTAAACTCTCTTCTGAAAGCGCATTGTACTGTTGTAACAGACAAGCATCTCACATATCCTAACATACAAAACCTCATTTCTTGCTTTGCCTCCATTTTCGGAGATACTGAAAGATACTGAACTCATGCTGTCATCTGATGTACACAATATAAACTTGGTGAGTTTGCGATTATTTTCATATATCACTCATATTTGTACGTATAATTCTTTTGAATATATAGCATTTTGAAAATGATGGAATCTTATAGTAGCCCTGTACAATGACATTATCCCAATGGTTCTGCTGTTGTTAGCGGAAGAACGGACCAGATTGCTTTTCTCTTTGCGAATAGATCCGGCGTTAGCAAACGTCGAACCCAGCGTGCATGAGCTCTAGATATTTTTAAATCTCTTAAAGTTGCCATGTAGTTAAACGTGGATCTGTGCGAATAATTACTTCTTCAATGTCAATGGCTTCCTCGGCTAGAGCACTAATGGAAACATCTAATCCTCCTCGAAATCCAGTTTCTTCTACCATATTTAAACTGTTTATGCTATCAAAAACTTGCCAATCTTTCCACAAGCAATTCCCCCTAAGCTGTCTCATCATGGAAAAAAGTTTACCTCTCGAATTTTCTTGGATGAACACAAAATTTGAATATACATTGCTCTCTCATTTCATTTATTACAATTTTTAGAGGCGCGATAAACACATCATGCCTATTGAGACTGTCACCCTCGAAAGAATTATTTATAACAATAGTTATTTTGCCAAATGAAATAAGCCTACATACTTCTGTTTTTTAAGCATGTCATAGCTCATCTCGAAGGACTATAACAGATACAGTCCTAATCGTTGCTGAATGTTTATGAACAATTATTTGACTCTTTTATTGATCAGAAACTTGTATGCAGTGTTTAAATAAAGCTGAATATTTTTGTATATACGTAATTAAAGTCATAATATGACAAATTGGAACGTCATTTTCACGGCCATATTGTGTTAAAGTCAATACATAAAATATATGGTATTGTCCCTGGCAAGTGTTCCAATTACATTCGAAAACTATAGCAGTTGAAATTGACTTCGAAGTTAATCAATGTTATTTTGCAAAGGAAGTGAAATGCTGAATTTTTTGAAATTTATTTCAAAATTAATAAATCGTGAAATATATTTGTTGTTCACGGTATGAAGTAGCAAATTTTGTGGCTTTATTGTTAATAAACATATGTACATCATTATAAATAAGTGTGATCTGTATTATGTCTAAATTTGTGGTTAACCACGAGCTCCTATCAATGATTGCTCAGAAATTTTAGTTCGTAAGTAGTGTAATTGACATTTATCGAAGAATAATGTAAACATGAATAAAATACTTCGAAACTAATTTCTAATTTTGTTCCATTATTTAAATAAACTTGGTTAGGTTTTTCTTAAATTAAATTTGAAATTATGTAGAACTTGTTAACGCTTTTAAGAGTAGTTCTTTTCATAAAGAAATTGTATCAAAATATTAAGAAACAGATAGAAACACGAAATTTACTTAATAGATGAACCAATATATTGCATTATTAATAATGTCTCGAAATCTCAATATACGTTTTTAAAATTCAAAATATGATCACGGAATTGTAATCGCTAAAATAGCCGATTTTATCCTATTCTTTTTTTATTTTATTTATTATCTGTAAATGCTAACAAAATTTTGTCATTCATTTTTACAATTTTTTGTACCTCTATTATAGAAACATATAAATTTCAAAATTAGTGAAATCTTTTGGTTTGGTTAATAATAAATATTACACCGTAAGCAGATAGTAGGTATGTTTAATAGACTGGATTTTTTCGACAAAACTATGCTTTTTACCACTATAAGTAAGATATTCCTTGTAAAATAAACGGCGAAATATTTTTATTTTAACTACTGAATATCAAATAAAGATATTTAGTTCTGGCTTATAAAATGATGGATCTTGAACCAGAATGAATATTAAAAGTTAAAAATTTGAAAGTTAATAGTGATCCACATTTAAAATAAATAGATTAAGCAGCAGTCATACAGTTTCTTATACATAGATACGACTTGCTCAAAATCCACGAAATCTTGACATGCATCAAGCCCGAAGCTTTTTAATAGTGTAAAGAACACAATGTTGATTGTCGAAAATTTTACATTTATAAGGCAGATAGTATAACCAATTGTAAAGTCATTTGTGTTTATAAAATTGAAAAGAGACTAATAATGAGGTTTAGAGTTGCGTGTATATAACTATATTGATCCATAACTTCATGAAATAAAATTACTGATGCACGGAATATGAAAATTGACGTAGTACATTATTTAGTTATAAAATGCTATAAAACAAACATTTTGCCTTTGATGAATACATAATCTACAATAACATTTTTCACATTTTAGTCGCGAATTACCTTTTTGCAGAATATCGGCATCTTCATCTTGTGCTGTAAGCCCTAATGAACATCTAGAAGTATCCCTTCTTATTATGTCAGAAAGCCTTTGAGAAATTGGATATTTAATTGCGGGTTGCATTTTCCGAGCTGTAATTCCTCCTCGTTTTGTTTACCAACTAAAACTAGAGAATTTGATATGTATCTACTCTAATTTTTTTCAGGAGCGATCATGTTTATGACTGCATACGTCCAATATGTACTAAAAAATCGGAAAGAATCAACGTTTTGCTTTAGACAGTGTAGTATATATATTCCAACTAAACTAATTTATCAACGAATCTCATATGTTTTTTGTACTGAGAGAAATGATACCAACTCTTCTTTTTTCAGTTTTAGAGTATCTCTGAATTGTAGTTGTGGGATGTATGTCGTAAATTATGATGCCAGTCAGAACGTTTTTATTATCACGTCTTTTTACTGTAATTGTTTCCTTGCTTTCTTGTAATCAAATGAAACTCTTCCAAATCTTTTTAAGTCTTTGCCATTGTCACAAGGTTCAAAATATTCATTGAATTCCTAAGGTAATTAAATAATTCTCTCTAAGCTCAAGAAGTAATTATCAATGTAAACAACGCTATTGCCACCTATTTCTTATTGATTTACAAAGTGTTATCAACAGCTTTTGAACGTAAACCTATATTTGCTTCTATATCTGTTTCACATGTTGTGTCTGTCAGTATTTCAAACATAATTTTTTCCTGGTGGATCATACCCGTAACGCCTGCCTAAACAAATTTGAAACCCTATTCATGGGGTTTGTTCTGAATGTATTGTCTTAGGTGGCCTACCATTGTGCCTTTATTTACAAAAAATAGCTATCGATTTCAAAGTTTATTAAGTTATCGCGCACCATATCCAAAAGACTTCATAAAATTTTTAGACTCAATCGCATGTTGCTTGTTCATTGAAGTGAAGTCTTCCCAATTTTTGAAATCGCCCAAGTGATATACTAAAACTGATTTGTTGTATGCACGCATCTGTTACCCAATGATCCAATGATAACTTGGTAGCTTCAGAATTCTCATCAAAATTATTGTGCTTAGGAAGTCAGTTATATCTTTTGTATTGGTATTTACAAAAGAACCACTTTATGCATGCTATATAAATTTGTTTTAGCTATGTTCAATAACAGAAAATGAAAAAAAAAAATGATAAAATATTCTAATGGAGAACAACCATTATCTAGTACAGCAGAAAACGCATTGGTTTTGTATTAATCGCTATGATGTTTCAAGTCATTTCTATTCAAAAATTTCTTTCGTAAAGTAACTTTCTGGTTTTCCACCACAAATTTTAATTCATCAGTATCACTTTTGAATAACCTGTTTTCATAATTCTAACGCTTTGATATACACAAACATGAAGAAGCATTATGTTAAAATATGCATGTCTGAAATTGTTTTTCCTTATAGTAAGGAAATTATGCGTCAGGACATTCCTTCCATTAAATATGGAAAATATTATTACTATACAAAATTTAAAATATTTTTATAAAACTATATGACTTCTTTAAAATGTCCTTTACTCTAATGAAATTAATTTCCTAATTTTTTCCAGGCATGTATCGACGACAATCTCGACATGGTAGAGTTCCTCGTAGAAAACGGCGCCGATGTGAACAGGGGAGACAACGAAGGTTGGACGCCCTTGCACGCGACTGCCAGTTGCGGCTTCCTGTCAATAGCCAAGTACCTGATTGAACACGACGCGAACGTTGCAGCGGTGAATTGTGACGGTGAACTGGCGCTGGATATTACGGAAAGCGACGCGATGGAAGACCTGCTTAAATCTGAAGTTAAACTGAAAGGTACATTGACATTAGAAAAGTAAACTTTAAATTCTTTCAGTATAATTAACAAAAAGGATAGGACGATTGCAATTTTAATAAGGGAAAAAATAAATCAATTTCATGATGTTATATTGCCATCATTCAGTCAAAGGTAAAAACTCATGACATTATAACAAATTTTCTTCCTTCTCAGGATACACTCCATCATGTAGAAATGAAATAAATTTTGAAGAACACCTTATCATATCTAAGTGAATTTTATAAACATAATATGCACATCCAATTAAACTGACAAATTTCAACCTGTTTAAGACAAACAATATACTTACTTGAGTCTAAAGCATTGAATTTCGTGCATATATCCATTATAAAACCAGGTGTTTTGGTTTCGGATTTATATAATCCAGTTATATAGTCACCGAAAGAAAACTTAAATACTTAGACTTTCAGATGTTGGCTAAAAGTTTTAATCCATTGTTGTCACACAATTACTACATCTTAATATTATTCATATAAGGTCTGAATTAAAGTCCGTCGTCATCTTGTATTATCACGTATTCTCCATTTGTAACGAAAGGGATGACTAGTATGAATCTCAGGTTCAGAATCTTTGGACAAAATTAAACTTCATTGGTTTCACAATTATATTCTGATATGCAACACCTCCTTCACATGAATATCATAGTCGTCACAATCGTATATCGATTTCAAACACATCATTATGCTTGCGTTAATGTTTTTCTAAGATAGCTTTGACAACCCTTAACAGAAGGTTAAGTGAAGTTTTCTTTGAAAAAGGTCTAGAATTGTTTGCCCTTGCTAAATGTCATTTGGTGTAGTCTTTCTCGAGCTGAGACATCGTCCACTGTTTTTTTTTTGCTTTATAATGTTATCCAAGTTTATACAGACAACCGCAGTTGTATCTTATATTCGGCCCTCTAATATCGCAAAAATATAGCTTCAAATCGTTTTGTGTGTTACGTTCCCATTTCGTACCGTTCCATTTTGCACTACGCAAAACTGTTACCTGCTTTATTTCCATTTCATACCTAGTCTTACGGAACACTTAATTATCGTTCCCACTTCATACCGCAGCTGTTTGCAGTCATTATTTCCAGCTAATCTGATCTTTGGGAGGGAAACACGTTTTCAAGTAGCATTATTAGTTAGGAATGGTCAAAATTAACTAAATAGGAGATTGAATGTTAACGACTTTCTTTGTCGGAATCAAATAGCGGCAGGGAAGATTTAAACATATGGTTACTTACATATACAAATTTAATATCCGTAATTACTCTCATTAATGGAATGAAAAGTAAGTGTAATTTTAATACAATCAAAAGAAAAGTGGTGGTAGATATGTAAGTGGGGATGGGTACTTAAGGGGCTTAATGGGCGTGAGGTATACATCATTGTCGAATAGAAATTTTAGTTTAGTTTTCTGTCGTTCTTGTATTGGAAAGTCATAGCATATAGTAGGCCGAAAAATGGCACTCTATTAGGGACATATGCATTATCTCAAGCAAGTCAACAAAAACGATTCCAAAAATTGGTTTTGCGTAAATGGAGGCAGTGTAACGACAGTGTATTATAAAATGATTACCCAGAGTCAACAACATACGTATGTCCCTGACGAAGCTAATACAGAAATGAAGATTTTACTTCTGTGCTTAAAATATCCAGTGAAGATGAGGAATCAGATTTTGTTACGAAAGTGCCTTTATTTACATATAAGTAGAAAATCGTACATGTATAGAAATAGAAGCAAAGTGCTGGTAGGTTTAAGTTTTTCTAGTAGAAGAAATATATTACTATCTGACGAATTAGTAGGCAACGATGGAGAAGAAGATAGAATATTGACGTTCTACAGTAAATTTGGTACAGAAGTCATTCAAAAATCGGAAGACTTTTCTGGAGATGAAACTTTCAAAAACTGTTGTTCGTTTGATCATCTGTACACATTTTATGCTGATTAAGGAAGTTCACATCAGGCAATATAAATTATTCTCGTCATCTATGCACGTTACTAGACAGGAAATAATCCACTTATCGATTATTTTCGCTGATAAAATCCAGAATTCCCCATTGGAGACCAAGAAATTCAAAACTTATTTCGAAACCGCAATGCAAACTGCTCGCAAAATTTTCCCCGATACAATAATAAAAAGTTTTAATTTCCATTTCAACCATAGTTTGAGGCAACGTACTGAAACATCAGAGTTTTTAACCGCTTCACGAACGGAATTAATGATTCATCCGCCTTATAGTACCGGCCTAACATCTCGTAATTTCTTTTTATTACCAAACATAAAATGGATTGAAATTTAATACCTCGGAAGCGACTGTGGAAGCCTACGAAAACTTCGTATCTGAGGTGGCTGAAGAACAATGGGTTCAATGTTTTGAGAACTGGTTCCCCCGAATACAGAAGTGGAAGGAAGAAATAGATCATAAAGGCGAATATTTGGTTAAAATAATTAATTTTTTCATCATCCGCAAAATTTATAAAGCAATCTACTACGTACATATTTTAATATAATTGCTAAATTTGTACACTATATTTGTCTTAAATTTGTTATTACAGTAGGCGAAGTTACATGTATATCACTGCGTTTTCAATGTAATACCGACTTTAATTGTTACGTTAGTTTTTATATATTTTTTTATATTTAATGAAATAGTACTGTATTACAACGAGCAGTTACACTAGTAAGACTTTAATTCCTTGAACTAAAATTACGTTACAAGTTTGGTTTCTGTCATTGAAAAAGGGTTTCAACAGCGAACTAAACCTTGTTTGTATATTAAATCATTTTCATCGCATTATACATAGCTCAAGTACGTTAATATAATTCTATTTAGAATAGATCTTTTCCTTAAAGTTTATAGCCGTAGTGCGCCTTCCTTTCTAACGTTCTAAAACGATAAAATTAGCGTTGCCATTACCTACATACACATAAATAAATTACAATTGCTCTAATGAATTCATTTATCATTCAATTTAAATATCTTTTATAAATTATATCAATTTGAAAACGTAATTATGGGAGTAAATCCGTTCACCAATTTAATTAGAAATCTTTTCAAAATCCGCTTTTGTTGCGTTTATCCGTATGTAATTTCTTGGAAAAAGATTTTTATTCAGTAAGAGAAAGCATTCTAATTATACCACTCGAAAAATAATGAGAAATAATTCATAGATTTTTTATAATAGTATACAGTTAATAGAAAAATTCATGTCTCCCCTTGTTATGGCTAAATATCAATATTGTCTTCTAAGGTTTTCAAATGTGTAAACGTTACTAATAGAATCATCTTTGTTTAATATAAAAAAGTAGTAAGTGGGCTATAAATTTATACGTATATATCTAAGCTGAAATAGAGATAATAACTTTTATTTTTTTTAATATATGCGAATGATAAAATTAATTTTTACTTTCCATATTTGAAAAAAAATGTATTAATTTTCCTTAGAAATTATTGTAGTATTAATATTTAGCCGTGGAGTCGAGGAGTTTATACACAGTTTATAAATTTCAAATAACACAAAATTGGAATCTTTTTTAATTCAAAAAATTATCAATCTTGAGTATTCATTGTTAATCAGCTGATATTGTTTAGAATATAGCTGTGAATTCTATAAATTAAATATAATTACATATCAAATTTTATGATGAAATTTAAAATTTTAAAAATGTTTTTACATATACAAATATATGTATTTCTAGACATTCCATTCGTGTTAAGGATATCTGAAAACAACAGAATTGAAACCTCGTAAAAAGCTTTCCTTCCTTAGGTTTAAACACTTGGATAACTAAAAACTAAGGAACCTTAAAAGGTAACCTTAATTAGTAGAAATTATGGATTTGCATCAGGTCAAACCCGCAACGGCTAGAGCTATTCGGTGCACTAGGATGATGATATGGCTAGTGTTATGCATTTACTATTACCCCAGAGCTACTTCCAAATATTCATTTTACCATAGCCTAACTAGAGTTGAGGCCAGAAACATCCAAGGATATTATCTGTTTTAAGTCTTCCCTAATATGAATCTAGACCCTTCAATATTGTAATCTAATTGTCCATCAATTAAGCACTTTGCAGAAACCTTCCCCATTCGCAGTTCTTAATTAAAATTAGTCTAACTGTTTCTCTATTAATCTATTGAACCTATTCAATTTTGTATTCTGTATATCTTTTCGCCCATCTTTAAGCCTCTTGTACCTCTAAAATACAGTCGCTTTTTGCACAGCATTTTCATCATATGCCAGAATCAATATTTTAGTAGCGGATTTCACAAAACTTAATATACTACATCAAATTCTGATTTTAATTTTTACGTAAAATGCACGCCCAAATATCTATTTCTGTTGTAATAAATATCCAACAGATAGCTATATAAACTTAAAACGTACCTAAGTACTAGTTCAAATTTATTAAAACAAATACTCGTGTGATTTCAACGCGATAGCTTTTGAATAGATAGTCTGTTAATCACCTAATTTATATACTCTTCAGTTGTATATTCTAATTTAAATTATCCATGTTACAATTTGTATTTATATTGTATATTGTTAGTTACTTCTATGTACTATTTTTGGATGTTGCTTTTCCTATTAGCGAGATGCTAATAAACAATAAATGTTATGAAGAAGTAGAAATACAGAGACATCTGAAAAGTTTAATTGTAAGGTTTATAATAACTATTATACAGGGCAAAATTCCGCAATTAAAAAATATGATAGCGATCATTACCGTCCTTGTCATCATGTTAAGGAGAATGATCACTTTTTTCATCTTGTAAATGCTGAAGTTCGAGACGCTGAACACAGTAAGCTCAAAAGAAATTTTTTAGAATTGCGTTTTAGCCAAAGAAATATACAAATACCTTCTATTTTAGAAACGAAGTCACTTCTGGCACGCATTTATTGTGATTTAATCACATTATTTATTATTTTATTTCATAAATTTATGACCAATACCTGTACACTCAGATAGTAAGATAGTAATTCCTGAACTTTCTCAATTCCTTATATTTTTCTTTTGTATACTTTTATGCAATATTTTTTGTTATTTTCAATCATTTTATTAGTGTTCGCCGTAAGAAAGTGTTTTAACTAGAATAACAATTTCGTCTTTTATTGTTTCAATGTGTCATTTGGTCTCTGCTTTTTACGTTTTTATGGATGCTTATATTCAACATCATTCTTCAGAGTTAGTTAAGTATTATTTGTAAGTAGCATCATTTTTTAAAAAATCACAATAATCTATAGTAAAATAATCAAAAATTATTTCAGAACTATGATAACTAAATTAAAACACTCAAAATTTGTTGAAATAGTTTTTATTCTTGACGTGTTTAGGTAATATTCATATCATTTTCAAAGATATAATGACAATCAGTGTCTTAGGTGGTATATCAATAGTGTCGGCAAGAATAAAAACCAGTGAAACAAATTTCAAGTGTTTTAATTTAATTTACTTTTCATAGTTTGTATTTAACATATTCACCAAGAATCGTCTACAAATTTAATTAACAGAAAAATTATTTCTATCTTTTGCTTAGAAGATTATTTGAATATATGTAAATAGGTGTTAATTATTCAGCTTGGAAATTATATTGCAATTAGTTAGTAGTAGAATTAAAAACAATCCATTATAGGAAATTTACTAGAATTGCAAATATTGTATGGTCTTAAATATTATGTGTATAGGAACATTTAAAAATAACAACCATATCAGTAAGAAATTACATTATAAGCAACCGATGTCAAATATCAAATATTTATATTTTTATTTCCCACGAATACAAATAAGCCGCTAGTTCGAAACCTATCGATTTCAGAATCGTAGAAGATAGTACATTATCTCCGTACAAATTAAGCTTCCCCCTTTCCTTCCAAGTGATCCACGATAATGGCATGCCATCAAGAATGTTACACACAATTTAATTTCCACGGTTTATTTGCATGAGACGAAAATTTTAAATAAATTACTTCTATTTATAGGAATCGATTGCGACAAAGCGAGAAGAGAGGAAGAGAGACTGATGTTGAGGGACGCAAACGAATGGCTGGCAACGAAAAGTCCCCTCGTGGACGTTCCTAATCCTAAAACAGGCGCAACGGCTTTACACGTCGCCGCCGCCAAAGGTTACATCAACGTGATAAAGTGAGTTTCTATTATTTAACTTTTACAATAATCCTCAAAGATGAGAATAAATTAGGTTTACACTTCCATTCACAGCAAAGATACTGTAAAAAAAATAAATGTGTCTAAAACACGCAAATGTTTTCATATATATGTATTTACGTAATTTTTCTTATATACTATTGACATGATATTTGATGTGATTAATAAAATCACAATAAAGTAGGGGGTGCTCTTTAATTGTTCCCAATGTAATTGTTTTAAGAAATAAAAAATTCACATAATGTCCACAGGCAACTAACGTTAATTGGAGATGGATCTCTGTAGAATACTAATCTTCCTCACTGATTTTATTGTAACGAAAAGTGAAATTAAATTGAAATATCAAACTTTCGTCTAGAGCTTGGCATTGTATCACCACAGGCTACCCACAACGGGAACTAGGACACCATTTTATGTCGGTAATAGGAAGTCATTGTCATGTTAGTGGTATAGATCAAGAAGCAAATATTAAATTCTCTTTTAAACTCGACGAAAATACGATTATGGGACTGTTGGCACATGAGTTTAGTGTAAGCTGGGAAAACTGGAAGATTTCAGCAAGAGAAAAGTTGCATCTTGTTTCATACCAAGTGCGTTATCTGAAAAGCAAAAATATGGGGTGATACCCCGTCGAGCTTTCTATAATATTAATAATAATTACTATTCATTATATTTTGGTCTATTGCGCATTGCTTCGCTTATTACTTGAGGAAAATTCATGAATGACTAATGACTTATAATGGTTGTTTTATTTCAAACACCTGAAGGAACCACTGTGTGGCGAAACAATTGGAAATATTAACGTTCTTTTGTATTTATTAATTTTTGGAAGTCGAGACAATTTTTTTTAATTAGCGTTCCATATGGTCCCAGGCATGTTTAATTGAGTTTACGTCTGGGCTTGGAGCGGGTCAGGGAAGAAGCTGTAAGCCAATTTGATCTTTCCATCGGACTGTGATATTCGCAATGTGGCTAGAGACGTTATCTTCCTGGAAAATATTTTTGCTTTTGTTGGTTTTTGTTGTTTGATAAACAACAGATGTGCTTCCGAGTAATTATTACGATATCGCAGACCAAATAGCTGCTCATGTTATTCTCGTTGTCTGCCAAATCTCGCGGTTGGTTGCACTTAGAGAGCACAATATTTATCATCTGGTCTCCGCCAAATCCACTACCGTCTTCTTGAACCAAATTGCTTTTATTGAGATTCATAGGTAAAAACATCAGAACGCCAGAAGTCTAAAGAGCATTTCAGTGTTTGCGCCTTATCCAAGCGTTGCTTTATATTATTCGCTGTGAGTGATGCTTAATTGCTACCCTCCCGTGGTAGCCTACTATAGGTAGGACTCTTCTCACACTTTTGTGCTGACATTTGGTGATGCACTCTCTATAAGCTCTTTTCAAGTTTCACGGATAACTAACACACGGACTAACCTGTTTCGTTTGCGTTGGTACTTTTTTCGGCGGCCCTTTTCACTCTTCAGGTGCTGCTTTACTATCTTTAGAGAAGTTCATTATAATACACACTACGCTTTTATATAGTTTCCAATTTTCGCGTAAACTGAGAAACATAACGAGCACCTCGTGGTTTCAGCATTATGCATTAAGATGTATTATATTTGTATGTACATATGTATTTTAAGACAGATGTGTAACAATGTTACGGCATTTCTATACTTTTTCTTTGATATTTTATTTACTTGTTGCAGTAAAATCATTATTAAATTATTGTTATAGTAATTCTTACAACTATTAGCTTGTAAAATGTTAGTATTTTAAATTCTTTGTAAATTTAAAGTACTTACATACACATAATTTACATAGTCTCTGTAATCATATTTATAATCTACGGTTTCCACTTTAGGTAGGTGTAGTTTTAAGCTGATTATAACTGATTTTTCATATCTTTATCGATGCTATAAAACAGCTACCTCTCATATATTTAAATTCATTGGATTACCATTTCTAATCTAATATTGTTTTTTAAGAAGGTACATGTTTTTAAGCCTTCAAATTTTCGAAGTTGTTTTATCACATAATTGAATTAATTAATAATTTTTTTTTAATTTTATTTAATTTTTTCACTTAATAACACTTAGTTTATACAGTACAATCTCGTTAGTGTGAACACAAAAAATCTCGGCTTGTTCAAACTACGGCATAGGTTCACATTAGCGAGGACGAATTAAAAAGAAATTATTTAAAACATGTTTTTATTATTTATGGGTAGTACATTACATGGCACTACTGGAAAAAATGAAGTTATCCTTGTTTGTACTTTCTTATTAGAAACATTTAATAATATAGCTTTTTCCTGAATATTTTAAGACTTATAATATGACTAATATCTAATTCGTTGAATTCGGCCCATTTTATTGCAATATTTAGAGCTTCTACAGCAGCAGAGTGGGTTATTTCGCTCCTTTCAGACACTTGAATTTCATCATCGCTTTCTCCCGACAATTCATTCTCATTGCCTTCATTGTCAAATTTATCCATATTCCATTCTTCAATGTCTGCTGCTGTATATGCCACTGGTTCAGGTTCTAGTGCTTGTAACAAAGTGATTGTGTTGCGTATTTCATCAGGTTCTTTGGTCCACTTCTGTTGCAAAATAGACAATGGAAGATCATCTTCTTCATTAAATTCGGTGTTGTTTTTATTTAATATCTTATGCCAACATTTGGCAATTACCGATGGATCTACACGTTCCCACGCAGCTATCAAATTCAAGACAGCATCTTTTAGTGACAGATCTTTAAGCGCAACTGGTATGTTTTCCGTTTTAGAAACTATGGAACTCAATAATCGATTTCTGTAGCCAAGTTTTGTAAGTCTTAATACATTTTGGTCCATAGGTTGAATCAGCGGGGTTACGTTCGGGGGCATAAACATAACAAAAATTTTACCATCATTGCTTCTTAGTTCTTGCGCTGGTGGATGCGAGGGAGCATTGTCAAGAAGAAGGATAGCATTCTCTGGAAGGCTTTGACTACGTAAAAATATTTTAACCTACAACTTTTCAAAATACATCACAGAAATTTAATTTTGCATGCTCACCTCTGGAATAAACTGTTGAAAAAACCAGTTCTTAAAAATTTCTGTTGTCATCCATGCAGTTTTATTATTTCTGTAGACAACTGGATTATTGAAATTTTTGAAGCACCTGGGATTTTTTGATTTTCCAATCACCAGCGGTTTTAATTTATGAGTGCCCGTTGCGTTTATACAACCAAGAAACGTTATTCGCTGTTTTGTCATTTTCAAACCCGGAGCAGTTTTTTCGGAAAATGAAACGTACGTTTTTTCAGGCAAAAGCTTCCAAAATAACCCAGTTTCATCTGCATTATAAATCTGCTGTTCAGTTAAACCAAATTCCGTAATTTTTTGTTTTAATTGTTCTTGGAAAGGATCGACAAGCTCTGGTTGAGATGATAATTTTTCTCCGGTTATTTTCAAAAATCGTATGCCATACCGCATTCTAAATCGTTGAAGTCAGCCATGACTCGCACAGAAGTTTCCACGACTTCCATTAATTTTCTCATGCAAACTTAATGCTTTTTGTTTAAATATGTCTGCAGTAACAGGATGGTTTTTTTCGCGTTGCCTGAGAAACCACTTATACAGAGCACTTTCCATTTTTGGATATTCAGGTGTTCTTAATGTACATTTTTTACTGGGTTTTAAGGTATTACTGACCACTTTTATAATTTTAGCTTTTTTATTTTTTATTGAACAAATTGTGGACTTCGCTACTCCATATTTTTTGGATAAAGCTGTTACACTCGCGCCTTTTTCGTGTTCTTCTATAATTTTGGCTTTTTCATATAATGATAAACACTTTTTCCTAACCTGAGACATTTTACAATACACTTAGCACAAACAACAGGATTATAGTAATGTTCAGCTCATACTACATGTTGTGAAACAGGGACAAAGCAACCCATATTCACACAATGGGAATCCCGGAAAAATACGGGATTCCCTATTTCATTTCACAGGAAAGTATCACTTACAATATATGATGTTCATATTACTGAATAATATACACTGTTCACGTTACAGGATACCTAATGGAACAATACTGATGTTCATATTACTGCGTTGTTCACATTAACGCAAGTTCATACTATCGGGATTATACTGTAGTTTGAAAATATGTTTACGTTATATTTTGAATATAACATCTGGCCAATGGTGTCCATTATTAGCTTCGATCTGACGTGCTCTATCTAGAGCATTTTCCATAACTTTCCTTAAAATTTTAGGCCCAAAGTCCTACCTTCTTCTTGAATATTGGCCTTAAGGTAGGCCCAAAGAAAAAATCCGATGCCGTTTAATCGGGCGAACGCTGTGACCAGTTAAAATTTAAAAATCGTGCTATTATTCGGTCACCAAAAATTTCCCTTAAGAGAGTTTAACGGGCTGTATAAGCTGTGGCTCCAAATTGTTAGAACCGCAATTCTGGATTGTTCGTATTTTCAATCATTCTTTGGTATTGATGGCCATCCACTGTAACAATATCTCCTTCGTCGTTTTCAAAAAGGTATAGTCCTATGATCCTTTCTGCCGTTAAACTACACTATACTGTGCACCTAATCGGGTGCATTTGATGTTCAATAATCACTCTTGGAATTTCGGTGCCCTATGTATCCTACAGTTTTGTTTGTTCACGTGACAACTTAGATGAAAATGGATAATCTTCGCTTATTATAAGGTCGTGAAACTCTATTTACTATCGGAACAATTCTTGAAAACTCTGAGCATATTCAATGCGACTTTGCAAATGATTTTGTTCTAACTCGTGTACTAATTGTATTTTATAGAGAAAAAGATGTAATTGTCGTAAAATCCTTTGCAAAAACCACCTATGTATCAACAACTGGAAACTGATTGTTCTTTATTTGTGTACTTATAGATTGTGACATGATTGTTACGCTGCTTCAAACCAGAACATTCTATCTCTTCTCGTTCCGAAGTTATTAGCGACTTTAGAACGCCATCAGACAAAGATCACATGTAGCGTTAGTCGGAAACTGACTTTCAAAAGTGATTGTTCTTTATGTGTGTACCTATAGATTGTGACATGATTGTTACGCTGCTTCAAACCAGAACATTGTATCTCTTCTCGTTCCGAAGTTATTAGCGACTTTAGAACGCCATCAGACAAAGATCACATGTAGCGTAAGTCGGAAACTGACTTTCAAAAGTGATTGTTCTTTAGGTGTGTACTTATAGATTGTGACATGATTGTTACGCTGCTTCAAACCAGAACATTGTATCTCTTCTCGTTCCGAAGTTATTAGCGACTTTAGAACGCCATCAGACTGATTTCCGGGTTTTCCTCAATACTTTCTCGTACCCGAGCAATGTTTTCTTCATTTTGAATTGCACGTTGTCTTCTGAAATGCGGAAAATCACGGACAACCCTTTGTTGTTGAAAACACTGAACCAATTGATAAATTGTTGGAGCACTAGGCGCATTACAAATTATTAAAGAAGTTGCGATGTGCTTGTTATGTTAAAATAATCAAATGTTGTCTCTCAGACTAGAAATGAACAACTTTTGTTCTTTGCTCTGTGCTGAGTCTCTCCATTATAAATTTCCCAAGTTTTACAGAGCCCATTTTCGAATAAAAAAGAAAAAATATACCAAAAAAGTTATTCTTTAATTAAACCATAACGCACCATCTTTTATAAGTATTCGTTCTATATTTATTATATTCATTTGTAAAGGCTTTTTCTATTTGAAGTTCTGATTTTGGAAAGAAAATACCACAAACTTTTACAGCTTTTATTCCCTACATAATAACCTAATAGTGTATTTGATTTTATATCTTTTTCTACTTAATAAAACTGTCATTTTAAGATAATCGAATTACTTATTAAATTTATTTTAGCACACCTTTACTATTTAAATTAAACTAAAATAACCTTTTAGGACCCTCCTTCAATGCGGAGCTGATGTGAATAAACAGGATAGTGACGGATGGACAGCATTACACGCAGCCGCCCATTGGGGGCAAAAAGAAGCTGCAGAACTCCTGGCGAACAATGCCGCGGATATGGACGCTCAAAATTTCGTTGTAAGTTTAATAAGCATTTTTTAATCTCTTGATTGCTTGAAAAAAAGACTCCATATTAGTAATAATAATATCGCTTATTTTTATTAAATTGGTTTGCGGGGAAAAATGTGCGCGGCAAACAACAAAAGGAGATAAACTACCGAAAACGCTTTGTTCTGCTGACTAAGCAGAAATCGAATAAAAAAACGATGCCCAAATTGGGAAGTAAATTACACAAAACGGTCGCCTAAGTGTATTAAATTTGTATTTCTTTTTAATATGACTCACATCTAAAATAATTCTTTTATTGATAATGTATTTATTAGTTTTTCTCTTTAATTGCGCTGTTTGTGGCCAATAGAACTTAAATTAATTATTTAATTTATAAATTTGTTTGACGTACTTCAATCTAATGCTTTTGTTTCTATATTGATTTCGTTACATGAGATATCAAATTTTATCTTATTTATTAATCAATTATATATCTAAATATATCGTATCATTTTATCATAGTAATTTGTTTAGGTATGTTTAACTATTAGTTCGGCGTAACTAACAGGACTGAAGCATCATATAATACCAATTGTTAATTATATGTAATTTGCCAACACTGACAGTTCCTTTCAGTTGATTATTACTAGTAACAAACAAAACTATTATTGCATAGATAATGTACCCTGTAATTACACAAGTCAACAATGTGCATGCAGACGTATAATTCGCATAACGAGCACCTAATTGAAAATGACGTAACACTGACCACAAGTTTTTATCCAGAAGTCAAAATCCATGTAGTTTAGAAACATGCAAAATATAAATTGTTAAAAAAAATAAGAAGTTTCAACGACGGGGAAATACTGGTTTAAGTTTATTGCGTACATACGAGGGAGCGTTTTTATATTCGCGGAATGGGGGACAAGGGGTGGAAATAAAAAAAACAAATTATTTTTCTTTTTCAATATATTCACCTGCAAGACGGATACATTTTTCACATCTTTCAATTAATTTATTTACACCCTCATAAAAAAATGATTTCTCTTTATCTGCAAAATACGCCGAAACTGCCTCCTTGACTTCATCATCGGCAGTAAATTTTTTACCCCGCAGCTCTTTTTTCATTTTCGGAAACAGGTAATAATCACTCGGGGCCAGGTCTGGGCTGTAGGGTGGGTGATTCACAATTTCGAAGCCCACCTTATGCAGGGCAGCTAACGCAACGCGACTCTTGTGGACGGGCGCGTTGTCGTGCAAAAGCAGAACACCTTTTGTCAATTTTCCCCGTCTTTTCTCTTTAATGGCTTCTTTTAGTCGCTCTAATATTGAAGCGTAATATTCTCCGGTTATAGAAACACCTATATCTTTATAATCAATCAACAATATTCCTTCCGAGTCCCAAAATACCTTTGCCATGAGTTTCCCAGCTGATTGTGACACTTTAAATTTCTTGGGAGGTGCTGTGCCCTTTTTATGCCACTGCATGGAGTCTTGTTTGGACTCAGGTTCATAATGATGAACCCAAGTTTCGTCTCCAGTAACAATTCCACTCAATACACCATCCTTGTCTTCATTACAGAGGTCCAAAAATGCGCGCGAACACTCTACGCGCTGTTGTTTTTGCGGCGGCGTGAGCATTCTCGGCACCCATCTTGCGCTGACCTTAGACATGCCGAGATGATCGTGTAGGATTTTAAAAATTGTTGTATCGGATACTCCAACCATTTCTGCGAGTTGTTTCTTCTTTAGTCGAGCATCTTCGAGTACAATTTGTTCAACTTTTTGGATAAGTGCTGGCGTGGTCACCTCAATGCTCCTGCCCGGCCTCGGGTCGTCTTCAAGGGATTCCCTTCCTTGTTTAAATAAACTATGCCACTTGTACACCATGGTTTTTCCTGGACAAGAGTCGCCATAAACCAATGACATCTCATTCATTATGGTCGCGACTGATTATTGTTTTTCCTTGATGCCTTAGATTAGAGAGGAGGAATGTAGGGACACAGATATCATGGAAGAGATCAATTTTTTTCATATAAGCAAAATTATTACGTAATATAAACTTTTACTGTTTCTTTTCTATGTTGCTTCCTTGAAAAACTCTCCTATTAGAAAAGATAAAATCCGGCAATTTCTGAAGCATGATTTTAATGACATTCCAAATATTTCGTGTACACCTGAAAATTGAGAAATTGTTGCTGCTTTAAGGGTTTTTGGTCAATCAAGGTACGAAAGAACTGCCCCATTTCGCTCATGTTTTTTAGAAAAGAATGAGATTATAACACCATTTTGACATATAAAATTATAACTTATAAAAAATTTTATTAAGACATTGAATTACGAAAGCAATCCTGTGAGATACATTGAAAATTCATGAATGCTCAAAAGTAATAAAAATAAATCTAAAAAACTGTATCAGACCCAAAATAGTAAAATCAGTACAGAGAAAAAGTAACATAAGACGCTACATTACATTTATTATTATTATTAATACTATTAATTTTGGGGGAAATATGGAAGCAAATAATTAACAACTGATACTAAAGAACTAATGCATTTCTGTCTAGTTGTTGTGATATTAACGTATGAAACCCTGACATCTAGACAATTTTGATATAGAAAAGGGATGACAAACTAAATGTAATTGGTAGAAGACACCTACCTAAAATCTTCAAAATTATGAAGTTCCAGGACGCCCTAATGTTGTCAGTGACTGCAGTGACTGTATATTTTACTGTTGTAATTGAATTAAAATTGAATTCTTTATAATTTTTCGAAAAATATTGTTTTTTTTTTTGGCACCACTCTATAAAAAATAAGTTATTTATCTTACGATGTCAATTTCCATAATATAAAATTCAATACATGATATATTTTGTGGAAAAAAGCTAACTATTTCACCGCGAAATTGGGAATCCATGTTTGATTGATGGATCATGCTGTCGATAGTTTTTCTAAGGGCAATTTCTATCATCAGAACCCTTATTAAGTGAACAGGTATTTTTATAGTACGTTATCACACGAAAAGCTATTAATCCAAAACAATTAGTAAACGTATAATAGCAGATCTAAAATTGGGGCAGATTGTGTAATTAAATTGCAAATAATTACAATTGTCATGTTTAATGGTACAAAGAAATAAATAAATCATACAGTTGGTACATAAAGAAATATACAGCAGTCAGAAAAAGTTTACCTATATAATACATTGCAATTTTGTATGGCTCATTAATACTTGAAATATTTAATAATTGATATTTTTGTAACTAAATTCTTAAGCGGCAAAATTAAAGAACTCTTTGAAAGTTGTCTTTTAAGAAATATGGAAACATCTAATTTATCGATTGATATTTAAAAAGAACCATCACCACCGCAGGAATAGTTTGTGCACAAAAGTAAAAAAGAGGATTACCGGAGATTAGTTTCAAGTAAAATTGTGCCAAAAGCAGCCTTATTAGTATATCTTAAATAGTTTTGTAGAAGTTTGATAAATTAAGTATATTAAATAAAGTTTTGTTAAATGTAAGAAGAAAAGCAACAAGTTCCTGTGGAAGGGACATCTCAGCGAAATTATGGAAAGAATGAACAACCTTTGATGAAATTGAACTAATAATAGTGGGTAGAGGTCATTCTTTCATTCAAGGAATGGAATTTTTTTTTATTTTGTACGCAAACTTTTTATTAAGTGTTTTCCATATAAAATTTATTTTGTTGTTGTTGCTTTTAATTTATTGTTAAGCTTCTAAAACTTACTTAAGCGAAGACAGACTTTCAATACGTATATACAACATAAATAATTCTCTTAGACCATAACTCTCCATTATTGAAAATAATAATTTTGTTTTCAGTCAAAATTAGTGGTATCATGCTTGCTAAATTAAATAAACATAATTGTATTGGTTAGTTATGTAGGTAGCGCCTTCATATGCATTCACTAATTACACTTTATAAGTACCCATATCATACTACGAAGAGCATCTTCAAATGTGGTCTTTTGTATCACACATAAGTAGGTCTTAACGTGGCTACTATGACGTTTTCTGACCAATTGCGGCCGTCATGTCTCTTTAGAATACGCTCTCTCATTATTCTTTTATTTAGACAGAATATTCATCTACTGTTTCGAGAAACCGCGTTCTCACCAAGCCCTCACATTAGCATAATAAGTTGATCACGGTACCCTTTTCTGTTTGGTAGACTCTGTTATCAAGTTCATATTATTCATATAATTTTTGAGCTTACAGTGCTCTGCTAATAGACACTGTCATAATAAAGACTATTACTAGCAGTAGCCAGTGATCATTTAGAAAAAATCCGGTTCCTAACTGGTTAGCATTTTTTTGTTGACCAGAAATGGATTAAGCAACGTGATTTGATTATAAAAACAAATCTTAAATAAAACTGTACCTTCCACTACTGTCAAACAAGACATGTCAGAAATCCTGTTCATTTACAAATATTAAAGATCTTCACCACGCTGTTCTTTTTAAGATAGTTAATAATTTTTTAAGCCTCTTTCTTGGCGAATTGTTGAACCCGAAAATTACATATTTTAACAAATATTTGTGTTGCATAATTATCTTTTATAATATAAAAAGGGGTTTCCAATAAGAACGATATGATTTTACAAATAAAATAAATTAAAAAAATATATATGCTTTCCATTATATTCTTTTGAACCATAGTTTATTACATTGTGTTCAGAATAATACCTTATTTAAGTGTCTACCTCAGCTTTGTGGACACGAGTGAATTCGATGAATAGCAGTGTGACATTGTTAACATTTATCGGTACCGTTCATCAGTTACTCTAAGTCCATCTAATGCTACTTTTGGGAGAAAAGTTATTCGATAATGCCACCAGCTACATACAATGATCTTTTGGGGGATGCAAGGGCTTCCAATCTCTTACGTATTGTGTTCACGCCAAAAACGGCAATTTCGTTTGTTACCATATTTGCTGTAATGTCTAAACATAAAAATCACGACGCTTACAATGGTCCAATAGCTTCAGTTCTTGGGTCAGCACAATCTTGTTTGGGAATAAACCCAATTCTCTTTGTAATACATCAAATTGATCTTCTAAACTGTAATTCGTGGGCATGATGAGAAATCGATAAATTCGAATCTTCTGCAATACTATCTTGTACAGAAGTGTTTTTTTTTGCATTTTTTGGTATTTTCGCATCGTGACTAATAAAATTCCTTTCAAATTTTTCAACGATTTGACAAATAGCAAGCACAGACAGGCGATTATGTATACTATAATTTTCACGAAGTGCACGTTTTAAGTTTCCACAAAAGAATGTCAATTTTTACAAAACTTTTGCTATGATAAATTGTCAAAGTACACTAAATGTAAATAACAACTAGTGACAGCTATAACATTTTAAACATGGTTGACATTTCATATCAAAATCATATCATAATTATTGGAAAATCCTTTATTTTGAAAAAACCACAGGAAGTGATTTTTGAGAGCACTTCTTCTTTTTGACATACGAAAAAATATCTGTATGTAAATTTGATTTTCAATTGCATTCTTAATAAGCAAGTATTACGCATGATTATCCACCAATCAAGTGTTATTGTCGAATTAAAAATAATAACCCTATTGCGCCGGCAAAATAAACGGGTCGACCATCGTTTTGTTGGTCACTTTAAAACACTCAACTATGAAACTATGTATTTTAATTTAATTGATTTATTCTTTAGGGCCAAACTCCTTTCGATGTTTCTGATAACGATATGCTTCATCATTTGGACATTTTGAAGAAACGACAAGTGAAGGAAGACCTAATTAGGCCACCGAAAAAAAGACAAGATATACAAGAGAACAGACCAACGGAAGCCGAGACACCTCCGAAGGTCAAGCGGATGGAAATGCAGAAGATCGAAGTGAAAATAGAAGGAGAAAACGAAGAAAACAATAAAGAATCAGAGACTGTTGGTAAGCAGTTAGCCTAATTTCATTATAGTTTATTGTGATCGTCTACTCTGTTCACTTTCACGTGTGTCTTTTCTTTTCTTTTCTGCCGCTTTGAAGGAATGGAAGTCTCCTCCAGTTCAAGCGAGAGCGAAACAGAATCCAGCGAGTCTGAATCGGAATCGGATGATTCGAAGAGCGGTAATAATCATATGATACAATTGCTATTTCCTGCTAACGACTTGTCAATTTCCGCCCTTTCTGTAATAAGTGTTGATCTGACGATATAACACACATTAAGATGTATTCAGGTGGCTGCTTCTTGATTTTGAATAGCTTACACAAAATTGTCCAAAACCTTAATTTTATTTTTTCTTCGTCAATTTTCTGCTTTGACTTTTATTTTACCTGTCTTATAATTGCGATTTAACGACTCAATTTTATTTTTGAAGGGTCGAAGTTTATCTTTGCTGATACCTGATCAACAGTTTAACTGTATATATTACTGTATTGCATTTTGAGTTAATTAATTCATAAATAATAATAGGATCCTTACAGAGCAAGTAGTTTAGGCCATTTCCTTACTTACAGGCCATTTACAAACATTGAGCCTTATCATATTAAAGGTAACGCGATCGAAATTACCTATTCATTGTTTTACTACATCGAAGATTAATTCTCGTTATTTAGTTTTATAAATAAGGTGAATCTAAAACTCAAATTTTGTTTTTATCTCTGCTGCACAAAATATTTTGATTTTATTGCGAAATAATTGATCTTAAACCCATTGCATTTTGATAAATTAGTTATTTTTGATAAATTAGTTATGTGTATTCGCCACTGTATATAAAATGACAAATAACCTCTAATTTCAAAACATAAAATTATACAACAACTTTGCAAAATTAAATGACAGAACGACGAGGCATGTTTTTTAGTAAGGGTCGTTTAAAAATAAAAACCAAACGAAAGAAAATTTTCAAAAACCAAATTTATTTTCGGATTCTACATACACTTATCAAACCTTACAAGAAGAATTTCAATACCCTCTCCACAGAAACTTGCTGCCTATTCCGATAACTAAGAGGTCTCACGACTGTTTTCATGTCTATGTCATCGTTGTTGCCGCCGTGATGATGTTTGAGATAGCGAAAAAAATGGAAATCGCTCGGCTCCAGGTCGGGACTGTCGGGGGCGGTCCAAAACTTCCCAGCCAAAAAGCCCAATAAAGTTCGGATCTGAGCTGTGGTGTGAGGCCTTGTATTGTCATGGAGTAACAAAATTTCTTGACAGCATGCGCCGCGTCTTTTGTTTTGATTCGCTCTGCGTAGCTTTCACAGGGTTTGGTCGTAGGCTATCGCATTTATGGTGGTGGCGGGCGATTCGACTATCTTGAACATTTTAAAGACGCAAAACAGATTGTAAAGGTTACCTACGCAGCTGCAACTGGACACAGTTGTTTCCAAAGAATGCCGGGATACAACGCAAGCACCCGTTGCTGCCCGCACACTACTTATTAGTATATGCAACAAAATAGCCCTTATTTAAAAAACACGCCTTGTATTAATACTAAATTTCGAATGTCAGTTGTAATACTTTATTAAAATAAAAAGATAGTTATACAACTAATTCGCTAAACTTAATAATAAAATGTGTTTCCAATAACATTTTTCCATTATTTCCAATACAAGAGGCTCTCGGAAGAAACGATGATGGTAGACGTAGAGGGTAACACATCGTGTAAGATGCTTATTATTACGCTCTACAAGAAATATTTCAAATAAATTTTCATTGCGTGAGAGTGAACTACCATTTTATAATAAGATTTTTTGAGCACAGCGTATTTAAAAAGATTTCAGGCTGAAAATGAATGTTTCTGCGACAGCACGATATTTACATAAATTACCACAACTTGTGCGAAAATGGATACAACGATATCATAAAACAAATACAGCTAACGATTGACCTTTTCTAAACAAAATGCAGGTGACTAACAAAAGAGAAAATGAGGCGATAGTCCAGTTGTTTGAAAAATATCTAAATTCGTTCAAACAATTACTTGAAGTTCGAAACAAATTCATAAAAAAATATATAAATATAGGTCTGATTTCATACAAAACGGCGTTTGAAAGCCCATATTATTAAGTGGAGAAACATTAGATTAAAACGGTTGTCTAGAGAAAAACGTCACTTGTATACGACATTTATGGGCAGAAGTAAATAATAAACATAATAGTAATAATAATTTATGCCTTCACATCCCCCCAACAGCTTATCGCCAATTACAGTAATCGACATAAGATCTTTATTTTCTTGAAAGGGAAACCACAAAAAAGCCTTACCATACAGCAGGCCATCGAATTCGAATCTGAGACCCCCGGCGTGATAATCCAATAATTTACCACTGAGCTACCAGTTCACTTAAATTGTTGGAGTAAAATAATTTTTACAGATGAAGAACCTTTTTGGGCATGGGCCCCCTTTAAGCGAACAGGAACAAACACGTGCCAATTGAATGCGGCAATGCACAATTAAGCGCCGCTAGAAGCACGTATATGTTTGGAACTGTTGTTTATTATTAACAAGACTGAAAAATTGTGTGTTGACAGAAAATTTGATGACGGGAAGAATAGTAAAAATTTATGAGAAGTGTTTGTTGTCAAACGTGGCATCTGAAAGCAAATGGAATCAAGAAATAAAACTGGATTACTTCGTGAAAACAATGATCCGAAACATTGCAGTCGATTGTGTCAAATTTAACGAATTTGACGACATCAAAAAATTGAGCTGGCTCAATCTCTAGGCATGAATCCAATTGAAAATATTTGAACATTTATTAAAACACAAACACTGGGGAAGCACCTGTTTTTAAAATAAAAAAATTATCTCAAGCTTAATCTCCAAATTCGAAATAAACTTATCTAGTTAATGAAATATTAACGGGTATTCACGAACAGATATTTAAAAAATAGAAATTCTAAATTGGAAAGAATAAAATAGCGAATAACTCAGCCGTCTTTTATCTGTTAAAAACATTACTTACGAGTCATTTAAAAAAACCTTAAATAATAGTAAATAACACACAAGCGCTTAGAATATGTCAATAAAAGACACGTGAGCATGTTATTTTTATAAACAAAATCAAGTTCCAAGCTTTTCAAACATTTTGAAAAGAAATGGTATGGTGTAAATCGAATTTTAACTTAAACAAGCTAGTTTCGACCAAATGGTAAATACAGTTCGGCTGTTCGTTTTTGGTGGAATAGGTCATCTATGCTCAATAAACGATATAATAAACAATTTTAAATATGCAGATATTTCAAAGCAAATTTTAAAATTAAGTAATCAGTGATAGTACAAGGAAAGTAATCATTTTCTTTATCTTGCACTTTAGCGTATGTAATCAGTAGATTATGGTGATATGCACAAATACATTACCTTCCGGACCCCCTTATACTTTTCTGTAGAACATTTCATCATTATGAATAATAATAATTTCCGCAATACTATATTAAATTATGTGCAGTAAAAATATAATTTTTAAAAATATTAAAAACATTGTGTATATTTGAATGTATGCATACACTGCCAACTAAATATACATAATAAGTAGTAATTTTTCAATAAGAGCGTAATCTAAATATCGAGAAAATGTATTAGTAGGTAGTAATGACGACTTACTATTATCGCTTAGCAGTACTATTTCCATTCAGAGCTTCTCGTCTTCTCGCTATCTTTTCCTTTTCAGCTTATTTACCCAAAATATTTTCATTCAGCTTGTTTAGCTGTTTGCGAAGTGTTTAAAATATATGCTTTTGCTGACTGCCAACGAACCTTTTTATCCGGACAATTTAAAAACTACAAATTGGTTATTTGCTGCATTTTTAGGTATATACATGCATACCTATCAATTGTTAGACCTATAAAATTAAAATAAGCAGCTACTTGTTTATATATAAAATATAACCATATACGCTTGGATTTGTTGCACCAGCTGCAATATAATTATAATGCCTTGATGTTCAATATTTTAATATTCACTATTGTCTGTAAAGTATATGTACAGCACTACTTCCCGATTTAATAAATCATTGTCTTGCTGGACAGACATACATATATTTCCATTATTAACTTGCTAAACTATACAACTCATTTCTCCCCCACAACTAGCCAATGTTTTTCAAACTTATTCAAAAGTATTCATAATTTTAATGTCTAGGTTATTGAAAAATCTATGAAAATTTTGTTTTCTCCTTGATAACAAGGCTTACAATTGAAAATATGTTATTTCATTTAATATTGTGATGTATAGTTCAGAAATGAAGCGGCTCCCAAGATGCAGCTCTGTATTAAGAAGAACTGTAAGATCTGCTTACGTGTCGGTTCTCGGCTCACATTTCTTTACTTAAAAATGTAATTACATTTTCATTAAAATATAATTACATTTTATATAAATTTATTTTGCAAGGTACATATGTCTTTATACATACAGTGAAAGGGTTTCGTTGCACTTATGAGGAGAATTCTTATCATGCATATAAAATGTATCCCGTATATTACATTGCAAACCAAATTATTTGCCTCTAATATTTTGCATAAATCCAATGCTTCCTGAATTGTTTCCCAGTACAGTATATAGATAGGGGTATATACTACTAAATAGAGAACGGCACAGATAGAAATAAGAAATGCTGTTTTGGGATATTCAGAATTTAATACTCTTATATACATTATGTAGATGATTTAGTTTGTTTGAATAAACGAAAAATCGTTTGCTTTACTATAACCATAATAATAAACGTGGTTGTATTTTACAATTACTGTAGACAGAAAAATCTATAGTGCTGACTGTTAATTATCATAAAATTTCGTATTTTATAGACATAATTAAAATACGATCAATAGAGGCCTACTGAAACGTATCTTTACAAAGATCCAGAGTGGATGAACTATATTCATTGAATAAACCGTTTTGCCCATCATTAATTTGCTGCAATAAAATATTTTAATAATACTCAATAAACCATTAGCATATGACCACATCTTTAAGCAATACATCTAAGTATACAAAAATATTTCTTTTCACATTTAGAAGAGAAATAAGCATCCAAATAACCAAATGATTTAAGGATTAAGTTTTTTCTTACTTCTTTACAACATATTCAACTTCAACGCATTCGAAGCAACGATGCTGATTATGCCCTTTCTTTAATGGTCTTTCTCAATACAATAAAGATACTCCGTTATTGCAGTAAGTTTTTCTTCTCAACCATGTAGACTTCGTTTTAGCAGGGAAAGGTTTGATGGTATTTGAAGCAAGATTTTGGATAAAACACAACCCGAAACCTCAACTGATACAGCTTTTTACAAACAACATTACTGTGTGAGAAGGTGGAACGTTGTGATGAAAAATAACTTATTTTATGCGTCATTTCAGAGCATTTTCATGAAATTTTTTCCCAAGCAGCTATAGTATACCAAAATGATTGAAAATGTACTTTTGGCCTTATTTTTAAATAATTTGGTAATACTTTACGTACTTCCAGTAGAGTTTTATATTATTATTTAAAATCATAACATATTGAATATTCGCACGTAACCTTAATCCCAAACACAAATCTTTGGTAATATAAAAAAAGAACGATATTTTTTTAAATTATATTTTATTTTATTATAATATATAATAAATGTTGGCCATATCCGCCAATATTTTGCAAAACAAATTGTTTTTTCAGTCCATATTCTCAGAAACATTGTGTAATTCTTTCTCTTGTTTGAGTCTTGCAATGAATGAGTTGGTCCAAATCAAGATTGTGGTATATATTATATAAATAATTGTCTGGAGGTTTTAAATAAGGGGTCGGAGAGGCCAAATCTTGGTTTTTAATATGACCACCATAAAATTCCATAGATACATGGATAACACTAAGTATTGTACTGTCTTGTTGGAAAATTCTTACAGTTAATTCATCACCATGTAACTGTATAATGAATTATTGCAAATTAATTGTACGATGTCTTTCTGTAGTATTTGTCGCATTGGAAAAATGTATGGCCTAGAATAAGTATAGTTGGGTAGTCAATTGATAGGTGTCTCTAGTATGACGAAGAATAGCGTTGCGTATCTTGTCATTAAATGACGGGAATTACAAGATGTATGTGTAACAATAGGGTGTATGTACAAAATCAGCATTGTCAAAAGATTTAAATAAATAAATTTGTGTTCGACAGTAATTTCGACATCGGCACAATTACTTACAGTCCACTACAATTATTATCATTGGGACACATCTACCCACACACCAATTTTAACTGAATGCAACTCTCTGAGCATGTATAGGTAAAATGTCAAATTTCATTATCGTTTAAATAATTATTAAAGCAATTACAGTAAGTTAATCTAAGTTAATCGTCATGAAGTCACAATTTCAGTACAAGGAAAGTTTTTGGTATATGTGATGTTTCTTTCTAAGCGATGATGAGCTTTTCTGAATCTCCTTCAACATGAGCTTGGATCAGCATCCTCGATTAACAAAAATTGGCCAACCCATTGACTTTGCAAATACGACGTTTGTTATCAAAACATTGCACATCCCGCCGTTTGTCTAAAGACATCTTGATCAATATTTATAAATATAATATAAAATAATAATTATTACGTACACAAAGCTTGAAAAAAATAATGAGGACTTAAACGAATTATTTGAAAATTTCTAATACAAATAAATTATGCTTACAAAACTAGTACAAAACAATCATAAAAGATCGCTACGTTTATGTAAAATTGACATAAAGAAAACAATATAGCGCAGCAAATTGCAGAAACTAACTAGTTTCGTTTGTACGAAATATGCAAATACTTATGGCTGATAGTGTATCTCGTGGTAACTACTAAAAACACATAACTACAAATATAGTAATCGAAATTATGATTTATAGTCATACTTTTGTAGATAGTTTGCTTTAAATATTGAAATCAATAAGTTCAAAAATAAATTTCCTGCGAAATAAAATTTCAGCATTTTCGGTTTCTGATTTTCATTTCGTTTAACAAATTCATTTTGCGTATCAATTATTCACTAACGATTTGTCACTACAATCACATAAGGAGTTAATTAATATCAACGTTGCCAATGTTGTCGTATCCTCTCATACAAGATTTCATAGATTTTTCATTTTCCAGACACTATCATATTTATATATAGGTCTACATATTATCATCATTTCTCAACATAATGAGATTCATTTACGTGTTAATTTTTAAGTGATTTTCGCAGTCCTGCAACATTGCAATTAGTAACATTAATTTGTTATGTATTTTATTTTCAGACCAAACTATTTTACTTAAGAAAATTAACATATCGAAAATCACTTAAGTAGCTTTTTCATATTTTCATTTTCTATTCGATTTTATCATTTCAGAAAAGAAGAATAGGGAGAACGCATTAAACAATGAAGTTCATATAACGACTAACCCAGAACCAATCAAAGGTCCACCAACTATTTCTCCTAAACAGGCGCCTGATAATGTAATTGTTGATGATAGCGCATTATCATGGCGAAGAAGTAGTCAACGACCTAATAGTCAAAGTTTTAGTAAGTGCATTCTTTTTCTTTAAAATTTCAGATTTAGCTGCATTAAATCAGTATTGTATTAATTTAGTTAACTGTTCTTTATGTTTGAACATAAATTTTCTACATTTCTTCCATTTATTACGAGATGAGCAGTGACATTTGTTCACGGTTGTCAACAGAAAACAGATTGGCATCAATGTAAGATTTATTGATGTTTCTCATTGACAACTATAACCTAATTAGTGAAACATTTATTGATACAAATTAACCAACAAGATAATTACTAGCTTAGTAACACAATGCATTTTTGTACTACATACTTTTATTAAAATGTTACAAGTTAATTTCAGAAAATGTACCTGCTTTGTTGGTTTACAAAATAGCAAATTTTTCTTGAATGAACAAGAGCAAAATATGTTAAAACTTGTTTAAAATCAAATCAACGCACGCTACAATATAAAGGTGTCCCAAAATTAACGCAAGGTTTGAATGAAATAGAAAATACAGTTTTTAGTCTTGATTATACATAGGAAAGGGTTATTTATGGAATAACACATCGGGCAAATGGCCTCCACGGCTTTGCATGCACATACGCACTCGTTTGTCGAAATTTTTCATGAACATTATGCATAAATGTAACTGTATTTCGTTAATGCAGCGTTGAATCTCCTCCTTTAATGCACGGGTAGTTGTGGGCTTGTTGACATAGACCTGTGATTTCAAATAACCCCATAAAAAGAAATCTAATGGTGTTAAATCACACGATCTATGGGGCCAATTCTGATCACCGAAACGAGTGAGTACACGACCTAGTGATGTCTCATGCAGTAATATAATTGTTTCACGGGCTGTATGGCTTGTGGCACCGTCTTGTTGAAACCAAATATTGGCCACATCAATATTATCCAATTTCGGCAGAAAGAACTGTGTTATCATGTCGCGATATCGAGCACCAGTAACAGTCACTGCTTGACCAGCCTCATTTTGAAAAAAGTATGGTCCAATTATGCCTCCAGCCTAAAATCCACACCAAACAATGACACGTTGTGGTTGCATTTTGTTTTTCGACAATCACATGTGGGTTCTCGGAACCCCAAAAGCGGCAATTTTGGCGATTAACAAAGCCATCAAGGCGAAAATGTGCTTCATCGCTTAGAATGATTTTGCTCGAAAAATCAGCATCCATTTGTTGATGTTCAATAATCCATTCAACGAACTCTCTTCGCTGTGCATGGTCATTAGGCTTCAGTTCTTATGTTAATTGAATTTTGTAAGCATGGAGACACAGATCTTTAGTGAGTATACGCTGTAGAGAGCTTCTTGAAATTTGCAGTTTTTGTCCACGACGCCGAATTGAAGTTGCTGGATTATCACAGACACTCTCACGCACTGCTTCGATATTGACATTTGAACGGCTTGTTTTTGGCGTCTCCAACGGATCCAGTCTCCCTGAATTTTTCAATTATTCTCTTCACAGTTACCGAAGTTAAAGCACTATTCCGACCATATTTTGTATGAAATTTTCGAACTGCAGCCGCCAAGCTTTCATTATTTTTGAAATATTGTTCAATAATGAAGACACGTTCTATCATGTAACGCTCCACTTTCACTAACCCTTTACTGCACAAATGGCGACAAATTCAAACCTTTCGTTAATTTTGGGACACCCATTACTACTGTATCTTTCAAATATCCAAAGAGAAAGTAGTCTAGAGATACTAAATCTAGTGAATTTACGGACACAAATCTGTAAGTAGTATGTGGCAAAATCTCATCTTGTTGAAAATAACAACTTATTTGATCATCATGTAATTGATCAACAAATGGCTCCTATATAATTTCTATATAGCGATCTGCATTTATTGTGTTCTGAAAGGAAATTGATCCTATAATCTGTCTTCTTGAAATTGCAATTATATCAATTTTGACGGGATGAAGATCCATTTCAACAAAAAACGTAGATTATCAGCTGACAGTATCCGGTAATTTTGAGAATGTATATAGTCTGATAAGTAAAAACCTCATCTGTGAAAAATGTTAAATGTAAATTTGCAATATGCAAATTTTCGTTGATCTAACGATAGTAATTTTGACATTGTACAAAAGCTTGTTAACGTAGATGCTGCAGGACAGAGACTTTGTATAGATGCATATGTGTATAGTAGTATCTTTATTGCAGTGCAAACATTAGCATTTAAAGTGCCTAGAAGATATTTGAAATTTATTGAAAAGCGATATTTTTACTTTAGGTATTTGTTACCTGTTTGAGCAGATCATTTTCTTAGTGCCTTATTTGGGCTAACTTCCATTCTATTTCTAATATCGTTCACATCATCTGTTGACACTATAGGCACTTTTTCTGACTGTCGTTTTAAAGCATTAATTTTCATAATTCTTTGAACCAATTTGTTACGATGCTATTCAAAGGTATCAAATGTTATTTCTTTGTTAGGACATTCCGCTGAAAACTGGAAGCACGATCATGTCGAATATATCCATGATATATCATCGTTAGTGTTCCAGTTTGAAAATGAGCCATAACAATAAAAATATCTTGTTCTACCATAAACGGTATTGCTCTCAAATTTTCAATTAAAACAGAGAAATTTATAAAAATAACAATAACGGAAACCATAAATAAGAGATTTATAGCAATGACAAATAGCAGTTGTAAACAAAAGTGTACCCAGTCTATGAAGATCAAAATATTCCAATCCGAACCACAGACACCCGATAAACATTGACTCTTCTGTCACCCACCAATAAAATATTTTAATTATTGTGCAAAATCAATTTCTTACAAGCAAGTATATTCATAATTTATATTTACATCCTTTGTACTAAAAGAAATTAAATAAAAAATAAACAAACGCCCATCTGTTGTATGTTTTTGCTAATGAAAACAGCGGCCTTAATTAGCTGTTCATGGTATTTATTCCATTAGATACCGAATTACAATGCCAAGAGTAATTGTGCCGTTCATGGTCATATGTAAGCAAAATCATAAGAATATTTGCTAAACTGCTCTAAAACTGTATTGTGGTAAACTTTGCAGAATAAAAGTACCAGAAATATTGTTATTTTAAAATTACAAGCTAAAAATAAGATCTTCTTTTGGCCTGGCAATTTTTAAAGCCTCAACAATTTATTATCTATTTTAAATGACTGTAAAGGTTGAACATGGAGTTTTAACACTTCTATACGTACCACATATTGTAAATCGACAAATTCGCTAAATGAACTGTGGATTGTAAGTCTGCAGAGACTAAGATGCACCGTGAAAATCTGTGATTTTTTAAAGCACATAATTTGCTCTCTTAAGTACTCTTTCAAATCATAAACTACTAGTCTACAAGAATATATACGAAAAGAAAATTTACGTGTTTCCACATCACGTTTCACACTTCTTGATCGAAGGACTACGTCAAAATTACAATGGTATTTTCATTGAGTCGAATCTGAAGATCAGAACTATCTATCTATTAGATATTATTTTGAAACCAACAACGTTGTGGTAAAATAGTTAATGTTCTTAGTAATTCAAAAAAAAATTTCCGAACAGCGACTTTATAAACTGATTATGTTCGATGGTTACGAATTGTGGAGGAACTATTGGGTTGTCGGAAAAGTCATTATTCTTTTATTTTTGTAGAGGGAATAACGCACGTCAAGTTTATGAAAAATGGAGTAAAATTTACGACAACGCTGTTCTACAAAAACGTCAATGCCAACCATAATTTACGAAATTCTGTGTTCATGATTTTAATCTTAACGATCCTCCTCAGTCAGGGAGACCTACTGAAGTTAATGACGACAAAGTAAAGGTGATCGTGTCAAACCCACGGTACCTAGCACGAGAGATTGCTGAAACGTCAAACATCTATCATTCAAACGTTCACAATCATTAGTGACCATATGAAAAAGAAATTCACTCCTTAAACCTGAGGTAAAAAATCCTTCTTTGAAGTGACAGATAACTGGTGATGAGAAGTGGATTTTTTATAATATGGAATGAAAGCAGTCTTTATCTCGACCCGAAGGCACACCTCAACCGTTCCTTAAGAGGAAAAGTTATACTCTAGGTGTAGTGGAATTTTAAAAATGTCGTGTTCTTGGAGCTCTTAGCAAGAAATAAAACAATTTAAGTGCATACTGTCGATAATTGGACAATTTGAACAAATCCGTCATCCAGAAGCTTTCAAAGCTCGTTCATTGAAAAGAAACTACAAAAAACTTTGATCGCCCATTGCAAATTATTGGATGGGATATGTTGCCGTAGCCACCATACTTGTAGACGTTACGCCCTTAGACTTTCAGTTGTTACGTTCTTTTCAAAATTCCCTGCGTGTTGTAACGTTCGATTCAAATGAGGCTCTGAAACAGTAACTTGTAAAGTTTTTACACTATAAACATACATAGGTCCTTCTATATGCGAGAAACTATGAAGCACACCGAAAGATTGCAAAAAGTTATCGATAGAACGAACAATATATAATTGATTAATATTTTTTAATATTAATAAATTGCCCATGGAAAGTATAGAAAAAATACGAAGTTTCACGTTACTTAATGAATGATCATATTAGGGCAGCAAATTGAAGAAACCAAAATTCCGTAAAACGTAGCTATAATTCGTTACGTTAGAGAAGAATACAAAATAAGGATGTAATATAAAGTACTACAGTGGCAGCTCTCTATAAGCACTTTTTGTAAATAATAAATATAGAGTATTTGATATTTATTGAATTGCATCAGCTATTTATTACTTATAGAATTATTGATGTAATGCCAATCTTTTTGTTAAACATCTTGAATTATTAACAGTAATCTGCAGTAGAACATTGAACATAATATAAATATTTAAAAGGCTATTTTTTATTCCGCACTAAATTAATGCTATACATTAAAGTATAGTTCAAAAAAAACTTTTAAATTATAAAAAATTATACAATCACCCAGCCGTAAATTCAATTACAACAAACGAAATAAACTATAGGTCATAATCATTTTTGTACGCCCAATACTTTTTATTAAATTATAAGCGGATCCATATAAATATCATATATTATAATTGTTTTTTGTATTAGCATCCCACCTCATTTTAATAAAAATTGTTAATTTTTAGGAGATAAGGAAACAAATGAAAACGATATATCACTCAGAAGGATTAACAGCTTCCAGAACGATCCAGAGTAAGTACGATTATTAAGTATACAGCTGAGCTTTTTAACTCCTTGGCAAAATGACGCAAAGCTTTTTTTTGATTAACACTAATCGTTTTATTAACATAAAAAGTGACTAAAACAAATTAATGGAAAATTCGGAGCAGAGCGGCCACCGTCTTTTTTGTGTTTCTCTCACTATTACGTATTTTGCTTTCATCTTGCGAGGGAGCCATTTTAGTCGAGATAAAAGAAAAACTATATTGTCAAACGATCGACTCATCAAATTTATTTTATTATTTCTAATTTCTCAGGTTTATACTACTTTAGAATGCGAGTAGATTATTATTACCATAGAGCGAATGAAAACTTTATTTCGTTTTTATTTAATTTCGTATTTGTGGTAGTTCGCAATGAATGGGCGTATTATCTTTCTATTTTTTGAAAAGCGTACTATTATGAATTAGAATTGAATAGTTATTATTATTATTGAATCTTGCATTTCAATTTCATACACGTATATAAACTTACACCGTTTTCGAAAAACAATTTCGTTTATTTTTAATTGGCTGTCTATGTTTGTCTCTTTTGTGCATTGTCTGATTGCAACTGTAAAAGAATAAAACGCTTTTTAGTTTATTTTATATACACTATTTATACTACGTTTGACATTAATCTAGTTACAAACTGAAAATATACATACAGTGAAATTTTTATACTTTTACATAAGCTATTAAATAGAAAATTGTCATTTTTAACTAAGCTCTGCATAGTATGATACAGAAATTTAACTGAAAGGGAAAGTAATGGTAGTAAAATAACTAAGTTCATGCATTTCTTGGAGAATACATCATCAAAAGAATCATCTTCATAGTCCATAATTCCCAACAGGATGCATAAAAAACTGTATTTTTCAAAGCGGAGAAATCTGCCAACCTCTTCTTTAATATTTACTTTGCAGGCGAATTAACTATTTGGAAAAATATCTGCATATGAAATAAATTTCCCGGTGAAAAAAATACATTTTTTTTCATTTTCTTATCGTACTCCCCAACTGACTGAACATAAGCTAAATGTTGCATAATATAATTTGGGATATGTTCAACAACTCGAAACTATACTGGATGGTAGCTTAATTAGTTCAAGAGAACTGTAAATATACAAAGGGTACTAGGAAAGTTTTGCAATATGACGCAGCAATGAATCGTAGGAAGCTGCTTGTTGCTGCATGTTGAGACATGTTCATACGTGCATAGTAGCCACCGCGCCGTGTCGATGGGCTCAGTTATTCATTAGCAGTGAGAGTGTAAAGTGCTTGTGATGGCATCGTGGTCACGAAAGAGATAAGGGCAGTTTCGCGTTATAATTTCGTGCGTGGTTTAAACATAGACCAGTGCTTCAAAGAAATAACTCATGCACTAGGTGATATTTGTTCACATCGTACAACGATATTCAGGTGGTATAGAGAATTCTAAATAGAAAATTTAACTGTGGAGGATGCTGGGAGGCCGGGAAGGCCACGAACGTCAGTTACGGAGGAAAACGTTATTACTGTGAGGAAAATGCTTGCAAGGACAGGTGAGTGACCTACCAACAGATGGAGGGTACTTCAGTCCTACATGCACCAGCAATTCGTTCGAGTCTGCATGATCATTTGCACGTGAAGAAACTTTGTTCTCTCTGGGTGCTGCATCGACTGACTTTGGTGCCGGGAGATGCTTAAAAGTTGAATAAGGGACAATCTCGGTATGTGAACAACATCGTGACAGGTGACGAGACTTGGCTGTATTATTACGATGTGCCGACCAAAACTCAAAATAAAATTTGGGTCTTTGATGATGAGGGCACACCCATAGTTGTCAGAAAATCCCGATCTGTAAAGAAGAAAATGATAGCTGTTTTTTTCAAAGCAAGTGGAATTGTGGAACTCGTCGTTTTGGACACACAGAAGGCAGTCACAGTTAAGTGATATACTGAACAGTACCTGCCTAAAGTCATTGGATCTATGAAGAACCTGCGGCCAAAGCTCAAGAATGGACACCTGGATTGGAACTTATCGAGCACCCTCCCTACAGTCCAGATCTTGCTCCCTTCGACTTTGCACTGTTCCCGCATGTGCGAACGAAGCTAAAAGGGAGGCGGTTTTCCAGTGATGAGGACCTTCTGCGGGCTTGGGACAACGAGTGTGCTTTACTCCCTAGTGAAACTTGGCAGAACTGGTTTAAAGATTAGTTTCGGAGGATGGAGGGATGTATTGAGTGTAGAAGAAATTACTTTGAAAAAATTAAATAAACAAAGCTGTATTGCAAAACTTTCCTAGTACCCTGTGTCAGTTTGAGTCTTGGTCCGATGCAAAATATATTTCATAAGCACTCCTTCAAAGCTGACTTGACAAGTTTCATACAGTTCTTAACTCATTACATTCAAATTATTTTTAATAACTCCACAGAATTCTTCATTATCAACGTTTGAATATGATACATCTAACGAATTCGTAACCAGATAGAAACTGTCGAATACGTTTTCTGGCGTCACTTGGTGCTAATTTAAGCGCCTAATACGTTTTCTCGCGCCTCTCAGTGATAATTTATGCGCCTAGATTATTATATTCTACATTTCATTTACAAATTGAAAAATATAAAGACAAATACAACAGATTTGGCTGCTATGAATAATTGCAAGTGTAGTAAATATCAAACGGCATACTAATTGATAAACATAGTATGATTCACATAAAAGCTTGGGTTCTGCAAATCAGTATACAAGAAATTGTTTCAGCAAACTGAAATTCGCATAACAGTCAACTTCTTTTATATATCGACTTCAACTCAATCTTCTTTGACATTATCTTGTTAAAACACTTACTCTGTTAATAGCGTTTATTTTTTAAACCGTGCGAGCAAAAATAAAACATGGTCGTTATCGAGGGTAAAATGCGAATACTAATACTGCGACCCATTTAAGTTTCAAATTTATATAAATTCATCGAAATGTAGAAGTTGTAATTGTAATATTTGCAAATACATAAGTATGATCATATACTTTTATAAATACATTTGTAAATAATTGCTGAAATCTGTTTGTGAAAAAATAGGCAAAGCAAATTATCAAATTACAGAAGAGCATAGAAATTTCTCTGAATGTACCATATGAAAAAAAAATTATAAAACTGTAAATAAGCTAAATGTTAATGTTTTGTTTTAATTAGCGGTTACAGAGCAGGTTGTTTTTATTGTACATATAGACGTTTCAGCAACTGCTTATCACTTCTCATATACGAAAAATTATTACATCAAGAACTTAAGAAGCGCCCCAACTTTTAAAAGTCTCTTTATTAAATCATTTTGCTTATTGTAAAATTACATAAAATTCTACTTGAACACTTTCTACAAAAATTGAACAAAATTTTTATTGAAGTTAATGGAGAATAAATAATACTCGTGGCCATTACTAATTCAATGGCAACGAATATACAAACATTGCATTCTATTTAGAAAATTTTGCTCTATATCATTAGTTTGTTTTCTAACCTCATTCCAAGTACAATGAATTATACACATGCAGTGTTTATAGCATAACTTGGAACACAGTTGTGGTTAAAACAAAGAGCGTTTTATTTACGATTCTATCTCCTGTAAGTGTAATAAACAAAAGTGACAAATGCATCATATACAAAAGAAAAGAATTCTGGGATAGTTTGAAAGTGTAGAATACAAGATTGAACATTGACTGAAATTGTTTTATTCTGTTCTTGCACTGAAATAGTTTCAGTGCAACACTAGCAACAGCTAAGTCCTGACGATATTTCATGTAAATCAAGACAAAACGTCATCATCCGAGGTACGGAGACCGCGGTTCCAATCCGAAAGCCAAGATGAAGTAACCATAAACAACGATCGTGTATGTCTACAAGCCAGATTATATTCAAACGATTTTTTAAATTGATGTGTGGAAGTGCTGGTATAAATTTTTGCTCCTAATGTAAATGGAATGCAAATTCTAAATCTTATCTTATGCGTAAGATATGGACCACTTTTATCTAATTTGCAAGAAATCCTTTTCTTCGAATGCCATAAATATACTTTAGATAGTATTAAATTTATTTCGGAATATATTTTATACCACTTGGATCCTACTTACATCGTTACCATTCAAACAGGATGTCCATATATAGAATCGCAGCAATCAAAATGAAATAACAAGATATCACACATACATTTTCTTTGTGGGAAATTGCTGTGGAGAAAAATAATTTTTAAATTGCAGTAAACCCGCTTAGTGTCCGTATTAGTGTTTTCTTTAAATTAATGAAAAAACTACTGTAAACAAAGTATTAACTATGATGACTCTTTACATGGCAGTATTTCATTCAATTGTAATTTAAAGTAATATACGAATATTAAGAAAAGAATATATTTGGTCGCCATGTTACTTCAGAACAATATCTATGATCTTTTGAATTTTAAGAAATGTTAAAATTCAAAAGATCATAGATATTGTTCTGAAGTAACACGGCGACCAAATATATTCTTTTTTAAGAGCTACAAGGTATACGTTACGAGATCAGATAACAGTGACAGGCATTTGATAACTTTGATCTTATTTATATTTATGGAAAATTCATCCTCAGAAATACGTCGTGTTGTAAAAAATAATAAACCCATTTTAGATACGCTTTAAAACCTTTTACTGTGTATTTGCCAATTCAATATATCACAGTACGAGGTTGACTCCATAAATTTCCAAATGCGTCTTTATCAATACACATATGACAAAAATTTGTACTAAAGGTGTTTCAAGTAATTCTCTTCAACGTCAATACATTGTTGAAATCGATATTTCCACATTTTAAATGAATCCAACCAGACCTCTGAAGAAGCTCTTAAGCCCATGTAATTCATATTTCTTCTTTAGCGGAAAATCTTCTTTCAAAAGCTTAATACTGTAGTTACTTTGTAATAGTCCATTATATCATTATATTATCAATATTGTGTGACTGCGTTTCGACCAACTTGTTCATTAATCAAACCTCAGGTGTTTCAAGTAATTCTCTTCAATGTCAATACATTGTTGAAGTCGACATTTCCACATTTTAAATGAATCCAACCAGACCTCTGAAGAGGCTGTTAAGCCCATGTAATTCATACCTTTTCTTTAACGGAAAAAATCTTCTTTCAATAGATTAATACTGTAGTTACTTTGTAATAGTCCATATCAATATTGTGTGACTGCGTTTCGACCAACTTGTTCATTAATCAACACTCAGTTACGAATGAATAATAAAATATGCTGTTTATACTAATATGCATAACAGGAGATAGTTACGATTAAACAGCTCATTATATGTAGGAAAATCCAAAATACAAGTTCTTTAATATTATTATAGTTGCAGATACGATAAGAAAATATAAATACAAAATGAGTTTGGTTGTTAAGGAGTTGCAGTTACTGGTTACGTGTGGCTTTACATATTTCAACAGACTCTATGAGGTCCAATTTTATTAAAACTAAAAAATGATAAATTAACTTTCTTTGATTAATTTTTCTGAAATATCCATTAAATGAACAGTGTATAATTCCAATACTAACTAGTAGTTATCTGCTTCTGGGCTTCCGGGCTGGAACCGCGTCACTCGTATATCTGCCGACGTTTCGTACCCACTACTACACTGAAACAGTTTCAGTGCAGTAGTTGAGCCCTGAAGATGTCCCATACAAATGCGTACGAAACATCGGCAGATATACAAGTGACGCGGTTCCAGTCTGAAAGCCCAGCAGCAGATAGCATTGACCACGACCGCGGAAGACTACATATCAGATTTACTAACTAGTAGTATTTGAAATTATATATAAAGCAACTTACGTCTTACCATTGTAACTTCTTAATTTATAGACCAGCATTCAGCTTACGGTATATATGATTATTTTCAAAAATTATAATTAGTGGATATAAAAATATTCGAATATTTTAAATTATATGCTCTCTATGTTTGTTAGTTCTAATGCCATCAACTAGCGCTGTTATTTACCTACCTATTCATATATTCTTTTTCGAATTTTAAAACCGAAAAAACGAAAGCTTAACAATGGAGGAAATGAAAGAAGTTTACCAAAATAATAACAATTAAAGTACATCAAACTATATAATAGTTGTACAATAACAAGATGCACTATCATTTTGACAACATAAATAAGATCAAAACATACATACTAAATTTCCTATATATTTGACATTCATTAAATAACGAATCGTATGAAAACTCAAACTCGTTTTTTCTTTTCATCAAGTTACGGATAGTGTAAGAATGCAAGAAAATTTTTCATTGTAGTACCGAACATTTTCGTTCTAAAGTAGTAGGGCCTGGTTGCATCTAGCACTCTGACACTTGCTTGCATGTTTAGGTTCTACGACCGGTATCTGAAGCTCCGTGCACGCATCCAGGCCAATTCCTTCCCTTCTTATTACCACAGAAAATCACCTCCCGAAGAAAAATCTCCCTTTATAATCCCACCCCTATCCAATTTCAAACAACGGCAGCTCAGGTATGCACGTTAGTTATTTACTACTATTACTAATAATATCATTTGCGACCTGTTTCTTTCATTTCAACAAGACGCGCCATTTAAAATTATGTACTCTGTTACCTGAGGAATAAAGTTAAAAATATATACAATTTATTTGTTTTTTGTTTTTGTTATTTGAAGAAGTTTCATGTATTTTTTTTATCTCTTAATGAGGAATGAGTTGGGTCTCATACAATACATATATCAGTTGTTGATTTATTTATGAAAACGAGCATTGCTTATCAAAAGTCAGTAAATGTAATAATAAATATTCCTTTATTTCTATTTAATAAAAATATTTTTTAAACACGGAACTGTATAAATCTTTTTTGATTTAGTTTCACACATTTATCCCTTAAAATTTTTCGTCCTTTGGAAAAAATATTTAGGATGTTTTTCCCCCCGATATTTTGAGTACTAATCAAATGTTTTATATAAAACTCGTCGCAGGCTAAATGTAAATTCAATTACAATTAGTTCCACAAGAGCACGACGGTGATTCCAATAACAGGAAACATGTTGTCACTTGCAAACAACTACTGTCGAACGAAATACTGACCACCACGGGTTTCGTTCAATTCCAAAGCTTATCAGGCAGTCCGACTTCGTCGACAAGATGGCAAAGGACCTATACTTCCATTTCGTGGAGAAAAATGAAACTACGCCAATAAAAAACATACAGTGAAAGCAAGCTATCGACAAAGTTAAACTGCCTAATGAGTTGTGTCCACAAATTGGCAATTGGCAGTTATATGCATACGTCGCTATTTGCATAGTAATAGATCGTTTATTCAATCGCGACTTAAAACGATGTAAGTGTTTCCACTACAAAAAGTTCTATTTCTATCCCAGAGATGAAAGTATAGTTTTCTCATGTTGGCATACCCGACTAATCCAGAAGAAAATTACATATATGGTTATATGGTCTACTGCGTTTAGATAAGCCGGTTAAATTTTAAAAGAGTGCTACTTATTATAAACAAATGGAAGCTTTTACACAGGCTTGGAAATGAACTAAAAAGGTTACTGCGGCTGCAGGATATATGAAATACTCTGCAAACTTTGTGAAAAAATGAGTGCGCCACTATAATAAAGAATCATAGTTTAACACGAGCTTCTATTAGGAACCCAGGCAAGACAATGATGTGAATTTTTCGAGGAAAACATTTTCTTAAATTATGTCAGAAGCAGTACGTTATGTAAAAAAGGTGTAATATTAGCTTGAATATTATTTAACGTCGACTTAACGTAGTAAAGCTACAAAATCGGACAGTCGTACAAAGATCCTTGTTAACGCCTAAAAACGACTTGAATGACCGTAATAGAATATTGATAAATATTGGTCGAACGTAGTTTTTAGTGACAAAACATCGTTCTGGACGTGGAGCTCCCTAAAGGCTCAACTGCTAGTGACAAGATAGTACAAAGAACAGTAAAATATCCTGTAAAGGTTCACGTTTAAGGATGTGACACAAAACATGTATTTCATCGCTGTGTGTCTTTACTGAGAATTTAAATTCTGCTAAGAGATGATAAAGAACAACGATCTAAAACATCGCAAACATGTTCGTCAAAGTTGAAAGCGTCTTCTCCAGATGCAATCCTATAGAAAATGTGTGGGCACTAATGAAAGTATTACTGTCTAAAAAATTCCCATCCATAAGTATGGGAAAATTCAACACATTGCGTCGAAAAATTAATAAAACGTATATTTTGAAGATGCGAAGCAATAATGCAATAATGATTATTGGAGTATTGGACAAACGCATCGTAATTTTAATAGTTTTGTTATAGAATAATTCCGTTGTTTCGTTTTAGATTTATTATTGAGTAGAAACAAACGATACATTATTGTGGAACTAATTGTAAATGCAGATATTAAGTAAAGTTGACATTTGATAGGAGAGAATTGAATATTTCTTATTGGCCAATTCGCGAACGTCCTTGCATTTAATCAAACCCCCAGTATATATTATTTATACAAATAAATGATCGCAAAAATGTCGGATTTAAAAGCTACATTTGTTTTATAGTATACTAAGAGTATAATAATAAAATTAAAAGGCAATCTGATAAATTTCCGCTCGTAGTTAACTATAAACTGAAAAACTATTTTAACGTCTAACGTTCTTAACCTTTTAATGAATGAATAACAATTGCGTCTCTACGCTGATGCTGCAGTGTAATCTCTGATAGTGATGATACCACAGTATAGTGAAGCAATTTAGTTATTCATTTATAAATAAAGTTAGAACATGTTTTTCGCATCTTTTCATTATGATCAAGAATAAAAATATAAAATGTTTCGAATGCTCCTTAGAATCAACATAAACTTCTCAAGTGGCTGATATGTATACAATTACTGGGCACGCTTAATGCTTACTTTGTGTTTAATTTTTTAACACATGTGCTGTGTCTAATCTAGTGGGTTTTATAATAGGATGTATAAGTATATATCCGTATTACTACATAATCTTTTTTTATTTTTTTAACTATATATAAAGCCGCGCATGGCAACATGTTAACAGAGTAACATATGTTGAAATACATATGGAGGCCATCATCGTTAAGTCTACACAGCGAGAATCTATCCAGTAGGATAAAAGCTATAGAAGCGAACGCATCGCAACGAAAATGACGAAATAAAGGCGAGAAGTTACTGTTCGCTGATTTGGTGACAGATTTTATCTCGGAGTTTACGAAGTTAACATAGGATGGTGCCAAAATAATACGCAAAATGTGCTTGTTTTCGAACAAAAGAGAATGTAGATGTGTAAATTCTGTAGTACATATTCGGAATAAAAAAAACTGACGAATCTTTTGATGATTGGCTCAATATATACTTCAACGTGTGCTGCTCTCTTAACATGTTACTTTATGATTAACCGATAATGCGCAATAAGAATTACTAATTAGTAACATACAGAATTTCTTGCCAAATAATTAATATTTATCTAGAATAAAGTTCCAAAATCATTATGTATTCATCAGAAGCTGTATCGTTAAACAAATCACATGACGTTTAACGAAACTAATAAGGAATTATTAGATACTATCTAATCTTCCATCATGTGCTGAGGAACCATATCACAAAACTCCTAATATTGTAATTAAAACTGAAAGCTTTTGGGATTGTCATTTACTAAACAATTCATTTTGATTTGGGCTATGAATATATGTGTAGTTGAAAATACACTCACTGTCAATAATTTATTTTACAATAATGATATTCTTCCAATAGACTGAACTTTTCTTAACGAAATTCATTTATTTAAGACAAGTACAGTTTACAGTATTGTAAGTTTTTATATACACAGGAGTAATTAGAATAATCCTTGTTATGAGGAAGTATATAAAGAGAATAAATTCCAACTAATATATCATCTTTATCTCCTAATTTTGTTGCAATATTTAGTAGAACTAGTTTCGACAACAACTATCATATTTGGATATATTTATTTAAATTTTAGCCGATTATGGCACATAGTCTTAATTGTACCTACAATTATAAATTCAAAAACCATAAGAAATCCTTTAAATTCTGAGGCTAAATTCATTTTTAAGTATTTAGAAAGTATTCACGTTGTCATATTATGAAATATATGTTGCGTTATTGAAGAATTCGCATATAAAAAATTGTTTGCTACTATTACCGAATATTATGAACCCTCCAAAATTCACAAGACCTTTAATGTCTTACATTGATACTTCAATCTGCCAGTCAAGTAGTTATAAGTCAGAAATCTTGAAACCAATTTGCGAAGACAGTATCAGTTATATTCAAAATAACACTTAAATTGTGGACTCAAGATAGGGTTTAAATTAGGGGCATTACATTTGTTTTACTGATTACGCTGTCTATCCTTTTCAATTTCAATTTATAGTGAAAGACGTACCAATTTTAGTTTAATATTGGGTCTGGGAAAAAGTTCGTGGCGTTTTTTCAGTAAAATTCAACTGGTCCCCGCATGGCGCGTGGACGAATTCATTTAAACCGAATATGCTCCATTATTATCGACAATGTTTCGCCATTTTTTTGGTAGATCCATGATCCCATCGGTGAAAAACTTCTGTGGTTTCTGGTCGAAAAACTGAATCAAGTAGTTTTCACAGGCTTCTTTTGAAACCAACTTAATTCCATTGAGAGAGTTCTGCAGAGATCGAAACAGATGATAGTCAGAGGGTGCTATATCCGGACTGTAAGGTGGGTGCATCAAAACTTCCCAACCAAACTCTCTCAATTTTTGACGGGTCATCAAAGAAGTGTGAGGTCGGGCGTTGTCATGATGGAAGACAACACCTTTCCTATTAATCAATTCGGGCCGTTTTCTTTCAATCGCCTGGCATAATCTCTCTAGTTGTGCACAGTAGAGTTGAGAATCAATCGTCTGACCAGTTGGAAGTAGCTCGTAGTGGACGACTCCCCTCCAGTCCCACCATACACACAGCATCACTTTTTTTGGCGTCAATGTTGGCTTAGCGAACGCTTGTGACGGCTCACCATCCTTTATCCACGATCTTTTACGTTTCCGATTATCGTACGTAATCCATTTTTCATCTCCGGTTATTAAACGTTTCAGAAACGGCTCGATTTCATTCCGTTTCAGCAGCGCATCGCAGATGTTAATTCGGTCCATCATGTTTTTCACGCTCAACTCATGAGGAACCCATACGTCAAGCTTTTTTTTGTAACCAGCTTTGTGTAAATGGTTCAAAACAGTTTTGTGGTCAATGCCTAGCTCCATGCCAATATCGACACTGCTGATATGCTTATCTTGTTGGACTTTTTCAAGAATTTCATCAGATTTTTCAGTGATTGGACGACCGGAGCGTGACTCATCTTTCACATTGAAATTTCCAGAACGAAAGCGAGCGAACCATTTCCGCGCAACAGATTTCGATAAAGTACCTTCACCGTACACAGCACAAATTTTATCACAAGCCTGCGCAGCGTTCTTCCCCTTATCATAATAATATTGCAGAATATAGCGAAATTTCTCATTATTCTTCTCCATTTTCAAGTGCGAATAACTTTCCAACCACTGCACCGATTACAATGTTTCTACGCTCAAGCTAACGTTCGGAAGGTCATCTAAAAAACGAGCCGTCGGTGGTGTCGCTGTGACTTGTTGTTCTTTAGTTATCGGCAACCAATGCCATCTATCGGGAAAAACGCCACGAACTTTTTCCCAGACCCAATATAATTGTAAGTATAGTCTTCGTTTTTTAAAATACTATAGTTTCATTTATTAAAATAAATGTTTTAATATCATATTCATGTTATTAGTCATATGTTAGTCTTCTAAATTATGCAAACATGCCCACTTGAGAAAAATAAACTACCGTGTTTTTGTACACTTAGCGATTCGTAAATTTTATTTAAGGACGTTTATTTAAGAGTAGTCAAACTGATGTTTGATTAAATCTGAAATATTAAATGGGGCTACTAAATTCAATATTTCTTAGTAATTGAATTATTGATTGTTGTCCATTGTATATCAGTCTTCCATGTGTTGGCATAATCTTTTTATTCATTTCGACGTTTCGTTAACCATGAAGACGATAATCGAATTCAAAATTGACGAAATCTAAAATAGTTAAGTGAAACTACTAAATACCATATTCATTTGTCATGGCTGTTATAAATTAGTCTTTCGAGTATTACCCTTCTATTTAAGCTTGACCTTATGTTAAGCTATAATTTTAACGATTGCCTTATCGAAAATAGCTATTCTATTATATGCAATCAGTTTCCAAAAAATATTTTCGCCGTATCTAACAGTACCTACAAAACTCATTTGAGGGCGTCTTGGATGAATGCATAAAAAGATCACTTTAAGCGTCAATTAAATACAGCATCTATGACGATACACATGCGCGGTCGAAATTCAATGCAGTATTAAAATTTTGTTGAACGACTGCCAAAGCCTCATCGCTAAATTTTTTAATATTTATTGGAACATTCTTAGAAGTAATTGTTCACGCGCTTTTGTGACAGGAGACTGTAAATTAGCACTTTTTCGTGATGATGATGGTGGGTACCCATGGCGGTCATAAATAAGTCTTATCGGCTTGTCACGAATACGGAAAGGACAATGTGTATTTGATCTGTGTAAAGTATTCCATCTCTTCGTTACTAACCCCTCCTCGCCGTAAGAGGGGAAGCCGTGTTGATTATTCTTCCTAAAAACTGAAAGGTACCGGGAGATATACCGATCATCCCCCAAGACAAAAAACGATTTTAAAATCGCATCGCCCAGAATCTAACGTCTTTTAATAATTGTACAAATAATCACTGCTGTGATGAGATATTTAAACGTTTGTTATTTAAAACAAACCACACTGAGTACTCATGGCACATTTAAATATATTTTATTGTATACTTATATGTGTATTTAGTAGGCATATAAACAGGTACAAATAAGATTTACATAAAAGATCATTTTCGTCCCAGAAGAATAGTTGATTAGTAATGTATGCATATATTATTACATATGCGGGCAACAACCGGCCCGCGAGGCAATTATTAACACTACTTTTAAACGCGGCTCGCGAACGTATTTATACATTAAAGTTTGGCCCACACCATGTCAAAGGTTGCCCATACCTGTATTATAACATTGACATACGAGCACACATATTGTTGTATGCCCAATCATATTTAAAATTATTCAGAATTTAGAGAGACAACAGGTCGCAAATTACTTTTAAGGATTACTCATTTATAAAAGTGTTTAATTTCATTTTAATTTTTGTAGATATTAACAAAAAAATCATGTATTGAAAACTTGCTTCAATAGAAATTTAAGTATTAAAGAGAGAGAAATGATTGTCGTAAAATTCTTTTTTTTTTCTTTCTTATGAATGACATTTGCTTGCTTCTGCATGCGATACGTTACTTACAAGTTATTCGAGATTTTCTGCATTGTAACTAAAATACAGATATATTAACTTGCTAATCATTAGTAATCTCAGTAATTGTTATTACAAATAATACTTAGATTTTGTTGGACTTATATAAAAAACTTAGAAATTTTGGAATTTGTTTTATTTATTCTTATTATAACTTTAGTTATAAATTGTTATTTAAGTACATTAATTGTTTTTTATGTTGTCTTGTTATGTCCATGTGCTTCTATGTTGTGTATGTCCTTCCTTTTTAGTGTACAGAATAAGCAAGAGAAAGTGGACAGTACAAATATTACAAGCACTGCTAGTAGTACCGCTACGACCAACACCACAAACAATACTTCCACCATCACGTCTTCCCCAACCAAAACCAATTCACCTGCCACAAGTCCACAACCACAAGTGACAGTTAGGAGGTATGTATTCTAATTTTTTCTGTCCATAAAAATAAAGACTAACATTCATTAGATGTCGTTCTACATACATATATCGAAAAAGATATATTCTTTAGTTCAAGAAGTTTATTTCCACTTATAATGATGGCGTATAGCATACTGGGTCGTAAAGGGTGTATGCAACTCCACGTATCGGCGTTTGATTGTAACTCCATTCGATCCACATTTAGGAAACAGTTTGATACCACCTCGTGTATCTGTAACTTTCGCGAGTTCTCGAAAACGTTTATATATTTAATTGTAACATCGCTCTTATCATGAACAGTAATTATTTTCTTACAACGGAATACGTTTTGATCAAATATGTATTCTTTTAAAGTATTGGGTTGGCAACTAAGTACTTTCGGTTTTTACTGATAGAGAGCGTTGCTTTATTTTTTGTATAACGTATGTTAGTGCTGTACTTTACCGTTTGTCGCGTGATATTAGTCACATTGACGTAACTTCAGAAGCAAGTAGTGCGTGATTTTTATTAAAGCTATTAGTTGTGGGTTAATTTTAAATGGAGTGCAGAAACAAACATTTTCGACATATTTTACTATTTTATTTCCGTAAAGGAAAAAAAGCTGCTGCGGCTCACAAGAAGATATGTGAAGTTTATGGCGCTAATTGCTTAACGAAGCGCACGTGTCAGAATTGGTATAAAAAATTCCGTTCCGGAGATTTTTCCCTCAAAGATGAGCAACGTTCTGGTCGGCCTACTGAAGTTGATGATGACCAAATCAAAGTGTTAATTGAAGAGGATCGTCATATAACTGTTCGAGAGGTTGCGGAGAGGCTACATGTATCGCACACAACAATTGAAAAACATTTAAAATGTCTTGGGCTAGTTAAGAAGCTTGATATTTGGGTACCTCACGAATTGAAAGAAATTCATTTAACACAAAGAATCAATTTTTGCGATATGCACCTTAGACGAAATGAAACCGACCCTTTCTTAAAATGAATCATCACTGGTGATGAAAAATGGGTCCTGTACAGTAACATAGTTCGAAAACGATCATGGAGCAAACACGATAAACCAGCTCAAACCACATCGAAAGCTGAATTGCATCCAAAAAAGATCATGCTGTCAGTTTGGTGGGATTACAAAGGTGTTGTGTTTTTTGAGCTGCTTCCAAGGAACCAAACGATCAATTCTGATGTTTACTGTCAACAGTTAATAAAACTGGATGAAGCAATCAAAGAAAAACGGCCAGAATTGTCAAATCGGAAAGGTGTAGTTTTCCACCAAGATAATGCAAGGCCTCACACATCTTTGGCAACTCGTGGGAAACTATTGGAGCTTGGCTGGGAAGTGATGCCACATCCCCCATACAGCCCTGATCTAGCACCATCTGATTACCATTTATTTCGAAGTTTGCAGAATTCTTTGAATGGTAAAACTTTCACAAATGACGATGACCTTCACTCGCACCTGGTTCAGTTTTTTGCTGATAAGGACCAGAAATTTTATGAGCGCGGAATCATGTAACTGAAAGAAAGATGGCATGGTCATTGAGCAAAATGGAAAATATATAATTGATTGAAAACTATTCTTTGTTTAAAAAAAAGGTGTTTTATTTTATATTACAAAACCGAAAGTACTTGGTTGCCAACCCATTATACGATACTCTTTGGAACGGTTAAAATTGATCTGTGCGCATATATATGTATGTACATTTGTCACCTGCCAACTGGATCACTTTGAAATAAGATTGTACTGACACATAATGACTCCTTTAGAAACAACTAGTTGCTATTTTCAAGAGCTTCTACATATCAATTATATACTGTCTATATATTGTACAATTTGAAATATTTTGCCAATGTACTTATTTGATTGTTTGAAATTAAAAGTACTTCGAGGTAAATATAGTTATATAAATTACAAAATACAAGTCAAGATCCTTACTTTTGAATTATAATTGAATATTGAAACTAATTTTTATTAATTTTATATTCAGTCTTTGATGATTTTCCTTTTTACTTAATAGTATATATTGATATATTTATTCTGTTGGTGGTTTTTAAGTTTACCTGCACTTTGTGAATTTAGCAACGGTATGGCAACAATGACTGTATTGAAAATACAATATTACTCATAATCAAGACATTCAATTGAATGCATTAACACCAATAAAATCAATTTCAATTAAACCCATGATTCTCTGATAATTTATATTTATTCGTAAGCATCAGTGTACTGTGTTAAAGAAACCTACATAATTAATTATCATCAAGTTTCGTCTTGTTGATTTTATCTAATAATTAAATTTTCAATGAAATAACTTTACAAAGCTCAGTACTATTTTGCCATATTGTACTTTATTAAATTTCCTTCTTGAACTAAAAGAATTGTATAAATAACTAATAACCATTATAAACAAATTCAAACGTAAATTTCATTTGATTATACAAAAACACGAATGAAAAACATATCATAATAGATTTTTCTCTCTTTAACATCAGTGGGTTAAAGTTGACGATTGGCGAACCAATGCCTCCAACCAGTACACCAAGTACTGCCAGTACTCCAACAACACCAACTGGCGGAAACCGTCTTACCATGATTAAAAACTTCTTCAAGTATGCAACGACACGGATGATATGAATTTCACCTATTAACAATCTTTTTTCGTCATATGTTTGTGTTTGAATTTTTGTGTCTGAAAAAAAATAACCCGAATTTAAGGAATTGCTTTTTGTGCTTTGAATTGCGTTACAGTGTGGAGTTCTTTGTTTTTTCGTTTAGCGTGCAATTGTCTAATTTCTCATAGAGTCTATAAAATACAACTTATAGACGCAAAACCTGTTAGATGCAATCTTTGTACATATAAGAATGTTCATAGCTTAGAATATGACAAATGCTAATAACGTTTTGAATATTTTCATATAATTACTTGGCTTGTGAGAGTGGTTAGCAGTTTGATCCAATTAACAAGTAAAAAGATATTCTGCAAAACCATCGTATACAGGCGCGATGACGTTAATTAAGAGACACTACAATTTTAATTTTAGTACAAAAAATATTGTATAAGCTTCAAATTTTTATTAATTACACAACCTTTTTCGACAGAAATCATAGTTAATTATTCTATAAATTCACAACGATTCAAACAAATATATGCCTACATGGTTGGTACTAAATAATTCGGAGGCTATAATAGAGAACGAATTAATATTTAAGCATAATTGCGTCATTCACTAATATTTTAGAGAGCAACATAATGATTTGGAAGTCTTATGTTTCATTCCAGCTTTTTAAAATGTCGTGATACCTTGATCCAAATCAGATATTCTTGAAACCATGCTATTTATACTCTATGAGTGAAATCACGATGTATCAGCCATCTATGGAAATGATACCGTTCAAGAAGAAATTAGGAAATAATATGAGTAATCGATTTCCGATTATACTTTCCATCGAAGAGATGATTTGAATGAACCACCAAATAGAAGTTGAAATGAAACTGTTGTTTCACACGGGGAAATTTATTACTCAATTGTACACGAGCATTGTGTATTAGGAGATGTTCTTCGATCTCCAAGGACTGCACACAAGAAACAGATGTTACTCAAAGGTATTAAATTTTATACACCAATTGTTACTGAGGATAAGATTTGCGTACATTATTTCACTCTATACAAAAACAGCTTCAATAATTTGGACGAATCTGGACCTGCTCATAATAAAACAAAATTATATTCGTTGTCTACTGGAAAGATTGTGAGGACAAAGTATTGCTATTGCAATACAATTTTCGTCAATTATACTTCTTTAGCAGCGTAAAACAAGTCTTTTTAAATTGCTTTTCTTATATATCCGCTGATTACAATCATTCACTGTAATTTAAGTTGAAAGATCCTATAGAATATACAGACATTTTTCAATTCTCTATGATGTAATCAATAATTACTTATAGAAATAATCAACAACCCAATACACTGGGCACGTTCTTAGTTCAATGAGCATATGTGATTTTGTATTTTATTACAGCTTTTCACTTCAGTTTTTGTTAAGTACTTTTCACATCAAACTGGATACAATGCCCCACACTGCATTAATTAGATGATAGTACTTTTGTCCAAATAAATATCCTCTGCCCTTTGAATGATTGTGCTGTAAAATCACAGAAATTGTACCAAATTTACTATTAAATTAACAAAACTATTATAATATTGATCTAGGACTACTTGTTAGTCATTACATTCATCGTAAGTATAACGAACCAGCCCTTTATATTTTTTAATGGCTTAATTGATGAGTGGTGCCTTTGCAAGTCGCTTGGCATAGTTACTAAGACGGCTCTGATATTTTTTACTCTGCTGTGCTATTTATACTTTCACCATTTTGATATTTAAAAATTGCGTAGTTGAATACATATGAGGCATTGCAGATGAGTCGTAATGTTTTTGACTGAAAACTGTCTGTTCTCCGTAACTGGGCTCCATGTGCTTATATGTGTTTAAACATAAACTTGTAAAAGATTATGAAATTATGGGTAGGAATTTATTTTTCTACAGACAAGTCCAAATTGAAAAGGTTTGTTCCATATACAGCCTATATAATAAGAAACGCAAGTCAATAGCCCCATGAAAAGAAAGTTAATGATAAGGCGAGACTCATAGTAGATTGAAGTATCTTCCCTTTAATGCGCCTAGTCAGTTTTAATTCAGTTGTATGTGAGGAAGGAGAAGCGAGTGCAGCATATGTGAAACGTTTCGAAACAGTGTTTTTGTGTGAGCACCGCAATTGCATATTGCACGAATTGGAAGACTGACTGACGATGGATAAGACGTCATCAACAAATTCAAAGTGTAGATGATCTTGGATGCGGGAAAAGCCGTACTACAACAATGCGGCAAAATAAGATTCTCATTAGTTTTTAAAAAAAAGACCGCAATTAGCACTTCGTTAAGAACAATCCGAGCTAGCCAAAAGAGAACATAAATAGTAGTTAAATGACAATTAAAAGCTGATTACGCCGCTTATCTTCGATAAACTGTTCGACAAACATCAACAAGCCTAGGCATTAGAAAATTTCAGCAGAAGTTAGTCCAACGCTGGGTCTGGTCATCTCGAAGGAAGATATGGTTAATGGATGAATACCGTATTATACATCGCACTATAGAGTACATTGTGAAAGTTCATATCTGGGGTTATTTTACAACACGCGAACGCGGAGTTTCGTAATTTTGTATATCAATGAATTGACCTTCTCAGTCTCTAGACACAAACCCAATTAGAACATGCTTGTGAAATATAAATTTTGCGAGAATCGTGCGTCTAAAATTTTTCTAAAATTCATTTCATATGAATTATGCGGAAAATTTGGTCGCAAATATGGAAAATCGCTGTTAAGCTATTCTTAAAACTAATGAATACTGGACGCCATCTTAAGAATTAATTTATAAGCCTACGTTATACTTTGTAACAATATATCTTTTTCTTCTATTAGCACTTTGTTTGGTACAAATATTAGCCTGTCTTCATGTTCACTCCAACTAAGTGATATGCGTAGGTAAATACCATGTATATCACATTTCTTTTTGAGGGAGTGGGGAATGTTTTGTAAAGGATATGTACGTAGTAGGCGCCATAAATTCTCGGCCTGATATAGAAAAAAATAACTTGGTAAAATATAATAATTTTTATTTTTCAATATAATCTCCCCGAACTCCAATACATTTATTACAACGATCAATTAATAATTCTATACCTTTGTAAAAATACTCTAAAGTTTTTCCCTCAAAATGTTCTATTACAGCTGCTTGCAACTCCGTATCGTCCTTAAAACGACGTCCCCGAAGGTCTTTTTTTAAATTAGAAAATAAATAATAATCACTAGGAGCCATGTCCGGGCTATACGGTGGATGTTCCATTTCTTGAAAACCGCATTCGCGGATGGCAGCTTGTGAAATAGTCGCAGTATGGACGGGTGCATTGTCGTGCAGTAATCGAACACCTTTTGTCAATTTTCCTGGACGTTTTTCACGAATATTGTTCCTCAATTTGTGCAGTAAAGACGCATAATATGTGCTGTTGACAGTTGTATTACGCTCTTTAAAATCTATGAGTAAAATGCCCTCACAATCCCAGAATATTGTGGCCATCACCTTTTTGGTTGATTGAACGACTTTTGCCTTTCTGGGACGAGGTTCATCGGGTCGCCGCCATTCCATTGATTCCTTTTTAGATAGGGGATCATAAAACAGAACCATTGTTTCATCTCCTGTGACTATGGACTCCAAAATCGGTTTTGGGTCGTCTCCACACATGTTTAAAAACGAGCGCGCACATTCGACCCGACGTTGACGTTGGAGAGCAGAAAGAAGACGCGGTACCCATCTTGCGCTAATCTTGTTCATACCCAAATGGTCATGGAGAATTCGGCGAACACTACTTTCGGAAATGTTAGACATCACTGCTAATTCCTTCACTTTGATCTTCTAATACCATTTCTTCAACAATTGAAATTTTTTCAGGCGTTACCACTTCAATTGGCCGACCGGAGCGCTCATCATCTTCAAGGGATTCTTGCCCCAAACGGAAACATTTTGCCCACTTTTTTACAGTGGAATATGAAGGAGATAAATTACCATAAACGCCGTCTAAACGTTGTTTAATTTGAGTTGGTGTATGCCCTTCTTTTGTTAAGAACTTAATGACCGCACGGTACTCAATTTTCGTTACCTCAGACATTTTCATGCACTACTTGCGTTGTCTGGCTGGGTACTAAAAACTACTACTCTTAGAGCCGTAATATATATGGTGTAGGCCTTGCGCATGCGCACCTATGATGCATCGAAGTTTGAACACGTTTGAACCTGTATAAGCTTGTCAGGCCGAGAATTTATGGCGCCTACCTCGTATGTGGGCTTATTATTAAACTGCATTTAGGGCTATAATTTTATTCTGCATTAATCTGGAGGAATTATTTGATTACAATCTCATTAGACATATCTAATTACACAAAATCGCAATTCCCAGGCCTTTGGAACATATCCGTTGTAAGTTTTCCTGAATTATGGTCAGATTTATTGTTCAACGTTACGTTATTCTTACTTTAATCTCGACTGTTAAAACTTTCTTTTGCAATCGTGTGATTCTGTGGATTTAAGGCATTTCATTGTATTATTATGTTATTCCATAAACAATAAATTTTCGCAAATATGGTTAAACAGCAACAACAATAATGTTTAAAGTGCCTATTTGTTATTTACTAAAATAGTAATTACACCAACATAAATGGCTTATTCAATCTTGTGTACAAATGATAGTGACATGCATTAAATCCCTGATCAAGTTGCAAATTTTTCTTTAAATTTGCAAGTAAAATGTGATACTTTTAATCTATTAAGTTTTCATGTTTCTGCTTACGAGAGTTTATTTTCTTAATTTATACAGCAAACGTAGGTTATTGCGTACATTTAAAAACCAAAAAAAATAAATAAAACTTGCAGAACGATTTCGATCAAAAAATATATGTCAATCGGTTATTACAAACGTATTTTCTATTGATATTTAAAATATTACCAATATTTTCTATTAAAAGGGTTTTGTATTTAATAAAAATTAAGATATTTATATTATTCTATGTAGCCTCCTAGCACGAAAAATTAAAAAAAAATCATTTGCATAGGTCCTTTGTACCTCCCGTTAGGGATGAAGAAAGTGAAACACAGAGGAAGGCGCACGCGAAGAGGGTTAGGGAGACCAGAAGATCTACACAGGGAGTCACGTTAGAGGAGATAAAGTCTGCGGAACAACTAGTGAAAAAGAAAAATCAGGCCGTTGTGAATAATAATAACAACACAGAGGTAACTTTTTGTTCACTAATTTTTAGCTGTCTTTATAATGCGTGAAGTGAACTTTTCAATTCTTACCTTCGCTGTTTTACTTAATTTATTCTTCCGCGATATGCCTTTTTTTTATAATTTCTGCTTTTAAAAATATTTGTGATTAATAATACATGTCATGTGCTTCAAACTAATAGACAGGGGCTAACGGTGACACATCTAACACAACGGTTAGCGTTACGGCAACAATAACAACGGCCACGCCAACTGTGATTACGAGAGATACTGAAGATACTGTGACCACAACGCACGAAAGAAGACCGTCCTGGAGGTTAAGGCTTGACACAGGCAGTAAGGTATGTCAATTTAATATATCTAAATGATACGTCTACGCTAGAGGCTTTAGACTAGCTTAACGGTTTTTTGCATGCGAGGTGCTGCTAAGTGAGAAGCTAAGATAATATTAAACAAGCAATAAAATATAAGAAATTCAGAATTTAAATAAATTAATCTAGTAATTTGTCCAAAATGTATTTTATTTAAATAAACCTATTAATAAATAAGGAAAAAATGCTATAAATTCTCGCATGTTTTAGCGGCATTATATCGTTATTCGTAAATTCTAGGATCGTAATATTATTAATGTGTGATATCCAATGAGCCTCAAAGTAACACAAATGGCCAATCGCGTGGGTCCATTTGAAAAATCGTCACTTTCGGAATTATTGTTAGTCCTGATATGTACTTGCAATTATGACAGTTTTCCGATCTTATTCAATTACCAAATTTACATTAAATCCATTCATAAATATAGATGTGTACATTCTACGGGAAAAGAATAGGTGTGGTCTACTTGCTTGGTCTGAAATTCGTGACTATGGGTTTCAGCGATTAGGTTTTGTTACAGTCTCTGTTTAGTGCTCTATAAAAAAGCGAAATGAAAGCGAGAATAAAAGGCAGACAGCTTCAAATACATTTATACAGATATAGAATTATTAATTAGGCGATATAATGTCTAGGAAAATAATTATATGGAAAAATAGAAAGATACATATATTTTTTATATTACTGTTCATTTACAGTTAGACCGAGAATCTATAGCACATATTGGTTTCATAATAATCAAAGACACTAAGGTGTGTGTTTCTTACTTTTTTTTTAATGTAAAAAATAAAATGGTTTTTTCATATATCAACTGAAAATATACATGTTTGGCAAAAGTGCTATTTAAAACATTAAGGTGTTTCAAAAATAAATAATTAGAAAAATATAAGCAATAAATATTAATCTATGTTTATTAAAAAGGTTAAAGGGTTACAAACAATTATAAGCAATTGATGGTATCTCCTCCGTTTGCATCTATAACTATCTGCACTTCTATCCGTCATACAATTTTTTCCAATATATTCGTAATAGTTTCTTTCTTCTTTTCTCTTTATTTTTATATTTTATTAATTAATTTATTTAAACAAAATATGTTTTCTACATTGCACCATATCAATGTCTTTGTCACATTAATTATTAGTTTGCAATCATTTCGCCAATAAGCATGCTGTGGATTGTATTACTGTCATCTTATCAAATAAATTTGTTTTCAGAAACATGTTTTTAGACTTTATAACTATCTTATATATTCTCTGATTAAGTCTTTTACTCACCCTTCACCATGTTTCTAGTGTTCTACAGCTAATACAAACTTTTGGCATCTAATTAACATCCGAAGGCGTTTTAACACAAACTAGGACTGAAATTATTACGGTTCTGTGTGATAAGCTACCAAATGCTAAAAAGTTACTCATTTTGCAAAATGACGATTATCACAAATTATTTATGCATGCCTGTTATTTGTTATGAGTTTATATTTGCTAGATAGTTAAATACTGTTTAAAATTTAGAAGCGATTTTAAAAATGACCGAGGCGCCGTTGGGATGAGAGTTTTACATTACAAGGAAACTATTATCTTGATGTATAAGTTCATAGTGTTTTTATTTGTGACTCATGCAATTGTCGTATTATAGTCAATTGGGTACTATCCATTATAATGACCAATTTCCGAATTGATTGGCATGACCTGCGCTATTCATGAATTAAAGCGCTTAGACAATTTTCATCAAATTCGATAATCTTCTTTAACGTTGATAGTCGTTTATGTCACAATTACCCTCTTTAAATTGAGAAAACCATTTCCATGCTGAAGTCTCCTCAATTACGTTTTCTCCGTAAACGACGCAAATGGTTCTAACTGCATTAACATACATTAACTCCCTTGTTGAACTCCAGCAAACGGATATGTCGGAATGCTCGTTTTTTTTCTACTTGACTTTCAGTTTTCTTTTATCAATAAATAAAATACTCTATGGGCAAATTCAAAAAGTATTCAGTTGAACGATAATTGAAAAGACTGGCATATGCCTAATATTTTTTTTCAAGAGATTCTCATTCTAGAAAACAAAAACGCTACGAACTTATACATCAACTTGATATTTAGAACATGGTAAAGGTATCGTTGTTTAATATTAATAAAATTTTGGTAACTCTAGTCTTCAAATGAATTTTTCTGGCATTGTAAAACTGAAGTTTTTTAATCTATAAATATATTTCCTCCTGAATTTTAAATCGCAAATTATGTAATATAAAGAAAACAATAGTCAGGATTATCTGTAATATTCTGTTAAAGAAAATAATACTGTTAATTGTTCGACAAACAATTAATTTTGTTCTTGAAAAATTTATTTGGATTATAATAAATTATTATCTCCGAGACTTGTTATACATGTTTATACAAATGTTTGTTTATTATGAAAGCCTTGATAATGTAGTATTTGTATTTAAATTAATTTTCATGACAATTTATCAACACCAGCAATAATTTTTTTCGTCAACCACTTCGAGTAATTTTTAACAAAGTTTTATTACTTTTAAAAATTGCTTAAGTACATTTTAAAATTGAAGACTTGAAGCGGTCTTGGTGATTATGAAACCAAATATAATTCAATATTTTTCTTCATAATTGCTATAATTGGTCTTGCTGACATTTGGAACTTTTATTTATTTATTCATAACCTAAAATTTAATGAATTCAATGCTTGTACTTATACAATAAACAATTACTTATACAATTAAACAACCTAGAATATTATTTTCTCTATTTTTAACATTTTATATTCCTATTCTTGAGCTAAGTTAAAGTATTTGTATGACAAACAAAATGGGTTACATTACAGTATCCATTTTTTTTCTTAACAATCCTTAGTTTCTACTTAGAAGTACCTACCCTACCTAGTCAATTTTCAGTTATTTTTTTAGTATATTTTCCTTTTTTGCGTTATATTAAATATTAATATAAATGCAGCTGCAGCTTAATTTTTATTGTAAATGAAATCTATTAGTTATATGTAGAAAATATATCATTTCATTATTAAGTATTGCTATTATAAGTGCTATTGTAATTGCTCTTGAGTTATTGGTATAAAGAAAATATTTTAATCTTAAAAATTTTGTTGTTGTAAACATAAGAATATAATAATTAATACTAATCATTAATTATTACATTCTTATGTTTTTAATAATTAATGATAATTATTAAAAATTCTATGAGTTACGTCCTTAATGCATTAACTTATTTAATTAATTTTTCGATTGAAAGAGGGATTCCATCTAGCCTCAAAATATCGTGTATTAAGTTTTCATTTAAAGGAGCTGATCACAATAACTTATATAAAAATTTTGCAAAGATTTATAAGCATATTACTAATAAACAACTAATTAATTATTTTTAAAGTACAATCTTTTTTCAACTCATCAAGATGCCTTCCCTTCACAAGATTTTACAAGTATAGCATTACTACAATTTATAGGATATTTGTTCCAATGTAGACCAAAATATTCCGCGTCTTGCTTTGTTTCCTGACTTAAGTAAATCATTTGACAGTATTAACCACGTTAGAGTGTTAATAAATTGGAGAAGTATGGTATTGATGCTGTACCATTAAATTGGGTTTAATCAAGTCTAAACAATCCAATAAAAGGTTATTTGCGAAGGCAGTAAATCATCAATACCACCGTTTGGTTTAGTTATTCCACAGGAATCTGTACTTGGACCTACTTTATTTTTTTATCTTCATAAACGATTTTTCTACGATTCTGGACCCTATTTCTCTCTGCTGATAATTAGCATCATATTTAATTCTTGTAGCATTCATAATCTTTTTAATTACTTGACTTACTACGTGGGTTGTCTTTTAAGTTTTGCATATAAAACTGGAATAAAACAGTAGACTTCCATTATTTTTCGAAGTACTCTTCGCAAAGATTAATGCACTTTTGCATGCGCTCGAACCAGCTCTGAGAGCAGTTGTTCCACTTGTTTGATGGTACAGTCAAAATTGCGTTTTTGAATGCATCAGCTACTCCTTCTGACGACTGGAACTTTTGATAACACAGTCTGTTCTTGATTTTCCGGACTGTACGCAGGCTGTCCCATCAATTCGATGTTTTGTTGCATTAAAAATTCAATTGTCCTGCGTGCTGTGTGCAAACTTACATTGCCTTCATGGAGAATCGGCAGTAACCGTTCTTTGATATTGTATTATTGTTCACTAGAATAAATCAATGGATATTAGTTAATATTTTAATAATAACTGATGAGGAAACAAAATGTATTTTGTTTGATAAGAATAATACTCGTAAAGTGGCAAATGTTTTTACAGATTCATATATTGAATTTGTTCAACACTTTAAATTATTAAGTGTCTGTCTTGATAGTAATCTTAAATGGAATTTACGATGCAGTTTGTAATGATATTTCAAGGATATGCTATAACCTTCACAATCTAAGGCACTTTTGCTCTACAGATGTTCTAAAAATGTTTTATTTTTCGAATTTTGATTCTAAAATGATAGGTGGTATTATGTACTAGGATCTTATATTATTTATATTATTATTTTTCTTCTGTTAATACGTGCGCTTATAATTTTTAGTCTTATTTGATTAGATTCTTGGGAAGATTTGTGTAAGATTCATTAAATACTATATACAATTGTAAGATGCTGATTCTCTATCACCAGATATTCAAGTCAGTAGAAAATGATTAAGACGTGTATTCACATTCACTCATATATTTTAGAGCACATTTCTCCGACGAATGTTTAAGTTCTGTATTATATTTACATAGTTTAATATAATTAAAAGAAAAAGTGCCTTTTCGTTTAACTTACTGCTCGATTACATACATATGGACCTATAAAGTTGGGGACTCAACCGCTATTCGTATGTAATATATTAGACAATGGAGAGCGAGAAGGTTGTGTGACACAGACTATTATTGAAGATAGGCTAATAGTGCAAGCGATCTATAACAAAAAAAGGCGGCGTGTGCGTATAAAGTTTTGAGTGTAATAAGAACATGCGTAATACGATCGCTAGTACCGTGATATACTAGGACAAAAAATTCTGCTTTTTTTTTTTCAAACAAGGACTCTGTCTATAACAAGCGCAAACAGCAAGGTACACAAAAAATAAACGATAAAATTGACTTTTTTATATATCGACTGTGAAAAAATAGCAAAAAATAATGACAATTCTCCAGTAACTTTCACATAGTAGCGTCTACAAGTGTTATGAAAGCATTTCATAACTAATATTTGCTTACGAGGATGATCGAAATAATAGAAAACGATTACGTAACATAGTTTTCATTTGATAAAAATTCTATAGACTATCCAGAAAAAACAAAATACATAGAAAGCAACCTCTCTATTGTCAATTTAGCATGAATTGCTTATATTTTTGAATTAGAGAATGAAGAGTTAAATAAAGACAGTTTAAATTACAAAATTCTCTAAAAAGTTACCACCCGGAAGAAGACAACGAGGATTCCAGAGGTGTCCACGAAAAATCAAATACACAAACGCCATATACGCCAGCGACATTCGTTATTGGTTTTCGAGATGTTGATCGATGTAAACACAATTTAATAGAAGCAGAAAATATTCAATTAGAAAATGATTACAGGATTTTGAAGATATATTAACTTTATTAGGATGGGGTGATCTACACAATTTTATTTTTGCAAAGAAATCTAACTACTATGCTTATAGACAATGAAAAAAAATCACTACATGGTCTGCTTTGAAAGCTGCCCTTATAAAAGAATTTAGCAATGAATCAACTGCTCATCTTTATAAATTATTAAGCGAAAATGAAACAAACCGAAAGTGATCGAGAGTAAATTTTTGAAAATCTTTGTGTCCAATACATTTTATTAAATATTAAATAAATAAAATATAAATATATTAAAAATAAAAAAACAATAAATATAAATTTACACTTTTAATTTACATATAACGATGTCTATTATTCAATTCTCATTTCTTTAAATAATATAATTAATGTTGAAATCAAAACAAGTATTTTGTAGCAATATTTTTATATGGACAAAAATAAGACAATATTCAACCGCTCAATAACAAAAACAATTTTTACGCTACAGTAAAAGCAATTTTCTATAGATTTTATTTACAACAAAAGGCTTATTTTTTAATTTATATTTTTGTGTCACTAACGCAAATTTAATATTGACTGAATATATACACACTGCAGCTCTGAATATTGTATCATTAGTTTCTTGAAAGTCTATCAAATAGAATAGATTTAGGACAGAATTATTACTTTACATCTTAATTTTGGACTGTTGTGTATATAACAGTATCACGCTTTGATTAATATCTTGTCTCTTTTTACAGATATCTTGCGTTTTGATTTTTATTTTGACGTTGTTTTTGATGTATCACCCATACTGGCACTTATTTTTATTTATTATTCTTTTTGGAATATTGACAAAATAATTACTTTGTGCAATCTTTTTCCGCATTACCTATACTTCCGCATTTACCAGTTGTCCTGCTTTTCTTATATATTATTTTTATATTTTCACAAAATATGTAACTAACTTAAATATTTTGTTTATGTAAGACATATTCGTAGTTTAGTTCGTATATCAATCCATGTACTTAATTTCGTGTTATTTGTTTTTTTTTATGTTGTGATAACAATAATTTTCCATCCATTTTACTGGACAAAAGAGGATAATCTTAATGTTGTATTGTATTGTAGAAATATTTAATTAAACTGTCGATGATGTTGCAGAATATTCAAATTGTATAATTTAAAAAAACAAAAATGAAAAAAAAACAATATAAAAAATCGGAAATATTATTTAAAGCATTATTGGTCATTAATTACTATTATACATAATTTTCATTTATTATATTTTTTATCTAAATAATGTTTATTTTGTCAATATTTAGGTGAAATTATAATTATATTAATTCGATAAAATTATTATTACTATTAACTGAAATTGAGTAGCTGCAATATATTTTGTTTCATCCAAGCAATCTATCGGCACTTATTGGACGTAATATAAATAATTTTGGTCAGTTCTATTTTCGTCTTTATATGATTGCCAATTACGTTCGTGCGGTTATAAATTTCTTTTTATGAATAGCATCATAGAATCTGTTCATTGAAAAGTTTCCGTATATTTTCAAATTGATATTGCATCAAGTGGAATTATAAATAACATGTTTAATATATAAGATTTATTCAAGTAACATAAGAAAAATGAACAAGAAAAAGGACTAAAAAAAAAGCAAAAATAAATAAATTAATTTTTGAATTTTTTGTAACTACTCAAGATGCCTAATAATCAATATATATTTGATTATTTACACTTAAGAAAGTCGACAAACATCGCAAACAAATTACATATTATGAAACTTATTAACTAGTTAATAAACCATAGCGAAGATCTTAAAATAAAATAATAAATAACACACCTTTTAAAATTCACGAAAGTTTACGTACAGGCTCATAAATAGCCAGATATAGAATTGTTGGAAAAAATTAACACCGACTTAGTATTTGATGTCACTTCGTTTAACAATAATTACAATTTAACGCTAGATGGCATCGAACTAATTTTTGTGGCACATTTTTTTAATAAGTTGTCTTCTCCCACAACGCGTTTCATAGAAAATATTTGAATTCCTCCCATAAATATTGAATAGAAATTTAACAATTATGCAGGGGAATGAAGTCGTTTAGGAAGATTATACAACATTCATTACTTTGCTAACATGAAGGTGTATTCCAGATCGTTCTGCAGAAAAATTTCTTTACCAATCTGTAGTCTTTTTGCTCTCTGTGGATTAACACCATAATTGACATATTGGTGTTGATAATTCTATTAACAAAATCTGTATTCCCAACGCCAACTGCCGGCATGCAACCCCTCTCTTACTTAATTCCAATCCAATGCCTTACATTAACGTCATAATGCTAGTTTTCGGATCTGTTTTGATTCTTTAAAAACGGTTCTTCTATGCTTATGAGATAAAATGGCAATGTTTCCATTAGAAATCAAATATAAATTTCACAAGCATCTATTGTTTGAATTACAGCTTTTTTTTTGAAGATTCTCTTATTGACAGAAGAATATTTTGTAAATAAAAGGCTTTCTTATTCATAAAATATTAGCATATTTTTTTTCATTAGATTCGAAGGACTACAATAGAAATAAACATGAAAAATGTATCAATAGTATGTCCTATTTTTATTTAATTTAATTATAATCGAATCATGTATAATGTTTTGAAAGAATTACTAATGATTTTCAAACAATTAATATATATGATTGTTGCTTATTTATATATAAACAAGATTCGGTGTAGGAAAATATTTATCTCTTTTTACAAACATAATATAAAGTTTTAATTCTTTATAAACAAAATTATGATAAAAATTTTTTGGAAAGAAAAAATTTTCATTCTGAGTATAATAACTAAATATTAATTTTCCTTTTTCGAAAAAATAATCAATATTATTAAGACTTATAATTTATTCAGTTTAGAGTACGTGCTCAGACCATTTATTTTGTCGACAAAATATACTCTGTAATTAGGTGTTCTATGCTTTTTACAAACTTTTAAACTGAGGTTCTATGTAGTAGTTAAAATATGGTCATTTCCAATTGTAAATTTACTAAATATTCTGTATCATAACGATGCATGATATACCTTTAAAAACCAATTCAGAAAGTTGGAAAAAGTGAATTGAACTGTGGAAAATTACCTTGTCTTTAGTACTAATTTATTAACATTAAAGAACAATTTTGTGTATAAATTTCCTCCTGTACTATTTAAAGAATTCTAAAACAAAGATAGAGTAACTGATTATTCCATCCAAACATTCACCGTTCTTGTCCAACAATACTCGGGCCATAAATTGTGACAATAAACAATTTTCAAAAGAAATGTACGCTTTTTATGAAAATACAATCACTAAAAGATAAAATTGTCCAAGGCAAATTCTAATATTAAAGGTATCCGTCTGTAATTTCAATATATTTATGATATTGGAATAGATTACATAAGTTATAAAATAATTGGTCGCGAATATAATGTTCATGTCTTTCTCCAGAAGCCCATTTATGCAATAATTCATATATTCTTCGCAAAATGAACTTTACTTTTATCAAAAGCAAGCCAACCACTATTCGAATACTTTGTTATTGCTTAATCAGGAATAGGTCTGTCAAAATATTTTAAAGGAATCCCATTTTACGTTATTCAATATATTCACAATATTATCCTGCTATTTTGCACTTCATTATTTTCTCTTAAGCAATCTAGTTAAGAAATTTGGGCGACAGTTAAACTATAGCAATCAATCTGGTACGTAGACTTCCGCGGTCGTGGTCCATACTATCTGCTACTGGGCTTGCGGGCTGGAACTGCGTTACTGGTATAACTGCCGACGTTTCGTACCCACTCATATGGGATATCTTCAGGGCTCAACTACTGCACTGAAACTGTCTGTTTCAGTGCGACAGATAGTAGCAGTAGTTGAGCCCTGAAGATGTCCCATATGAGTGGGTACGAAACGTCGGCAGTTATACCAATGACGCGGTTTGAGCCCGGAAGCCCAGAAGCAGATAGTATAGCTGTTAATAAATCAGGCAGTAAAGTTTGAATCATCATACATTACTCAAACAAGCATATTTAAGCTATAAGTCTTTTCCTCTTGTTGACTAAATATATATCTCCCATTACTCTATATTTTAATTTACTGTTACTCAACCTATGAAAATAAAATACGCATGAAATTTTATATTCTTAGGTTGATATAAACCCCAACCCCTACTTAAAATAACTTTTGTTTAGTATCCAAAGAAGATTATTGGCTTGATTATTTGAACAATAAAACCACTCTGCAACACTGTCGACAAACAATTAAATAGAAATTGCTTTTCGTGCATGTATTAGTATAATATTTCACCTTGCTTGAATAGGGTAAACACAATCGTACTTGCCTTGTAGAACTTTCACATAAGTATTTTTTGCCCAATGAGTTTGTATATTTAGACAATAAGTAGCATAAATAAATTAAGTGTTGTATGGGGAATATACTCAAAAACATTGTCTAACCAATTACTCTGATTCTTCTAAAACCTTTATGGTGCTGGACACTTTATTTCTTATCTTATTTTGTATATACAAATACTTCTTCGCGAGTTTTTGGGTATGTTTCCAGTTGAACAAATTTGTATGCTAAAGTGAAACAGGAGTTATCTAATAAAAGTGTTGCTTTGTTATGAAAAACCTGTTTTTTAGATTTTTTCCCTTCACATAGATTAAGAAATCTAAAATACTTGTGTATTTCGGGCACAACTCAAACAATGACAAAATTCATCGTTTACCTTAACGGAAATATTTAAAATCTGCAGTAGTTGTAATTATGATGTCCGTAGATAGACATCATTTAATTCCACTAATTAATACATATTTAGAAGATTTTATTCCTTATATTCACTGTATATAAAAATATTTTTCAAATTCGTGTGTTAATGAAATATATGGTTACTGGGAAAGTGTGATGTATTTTTACAACAGATAGGGCTAGTTTATTTTTGCTAGAATGATTCGCATCTATCTTTATGCTATACCACGTGACGACAGCTGAGAGTTTTAACTTTTGGAAAAAATCTGGCGATTTGATTCAGTGTTTAAAATTTTGTAAAAAGTTCATTTTTCATTTTCATATTTGATTCTTCTGAATCCGTAAAGGGAAGAAAGTACGTCAAGCTTGTTAAAAGTTGCGTAAAGTTTGTAGAAGGCTGTACTCTTATTGTGGTGGGATTTTAAGGGTGTTGTGTTTTTCGAGTTTTTGCCAAAGAATGAAACAATTCAAGTAAGTTTGTACTGTCGGCAATTGGAGTGGTAACTGGTGCTGGGAAGTCTACACCAAACGCATGCAAATATTGTATTGTCCCAACGTGAAGATTCACTTCAAACATAATCAAAAGTAGACATTCTTCAGAGGAAGGTTATGCTCTCATTGTAGTGGTATTTTAAGTTTTCTTTTTCGAGCTCCTACCAAAGAACGAAACAATTCAAGTATGTACTGTTTGGACTTGGACACCTTGAACGAATTCCAAAAACGCCCAGAGCTTGTTAATCGTACAGGGGTAGTTTCATCTGGACAACACAAGACTACACACAAATTTGATTGCCCGTCAATAATTACAGAATCTTGGATGGGCTGTACTGCCATACCCATTATACTCGCCGAACCTTAACTTTTCAGACATCTATGTACATGTTAGTCTCTCTTAAAAACTCCTTGTAGAATGTAACGTTCGACTCAGATGAATTTGTAGTTTTTCATCAATAAAAATAGATTCTTCTATGAACAAGGAATTATGAAGATCATCGAACGATGGCGATAGGATATCGTTTATATTAATAAATGACCTATAAAAACAGAAAAAGTACGTTATAACTTTTCCGGCAACCCAATATATACGGTAAATATCTAACAGACTGGGCATTTATTGCATTTTGTTAACTGCGTGTTACATTGATTACAACTTGGTCACAAGCCAAGCGTACATATGTATTTTCAATTAATAAATAAAGTAGAGAACCTAGAATCTGTTTCAACCTTGTTTAATTCTATGTAATGATTGTTTCGGTACATAAATACAAATAATGTTCACTAAACGTACTAAGTTCTTTCTAATTATAATGTAAGCAGATAATTACTGCTACTCAAATGTATAAAATATAATTAACGATGTTTGTTTAGTTTTTGGTGAAAGATATAATTAAATAAACAGAGAATATGTACTCCTATTAAAATATATAGGCGGCAATAAAAACTAAAAAAATGGGCAATATTAAAGCTCGTATATTTCATTTTAAAATAATGTAACCAAATTCATCTTGCAGCGTCGCTTTAATTTCCCTTTTTTAAAAATAAATCTAGTTACGATATACTCTTTTGCTTTACGTAAATTTAGAATTATCTAAACACCAGGTCTTGGATTATATTGACAGTGTTCCTCCATTTTTACCCACATTATTTCATTTGTTATACATGACTATTCGTCTGCTTTATTTGTCTTTACATAACTGTTTTAATATCTTTATTACTCACCTTTTATAAGTTCTCAATCAGTAGTACAACAAAATATGTACTTACTCGATGATATGTTTTTATGTATTTATAGATTCCAGTCCGAATCCTCTATTCACAGCGTTAATTTTTGGTCGATTAACTTCTATTTTAAATTTTTGTAGCATTCTTCGTTTCTGTTTTCAAATTAGTTTGACTGGAAAATTCCCTTCGGATAGGGTTGTTCCAATTTATTTACCATATATTCGTGCTATTTTACTACTCTTTTACCTAATAAATTTATCCACATTTATATTGTCTTTCATAATACGCTTTCTGTACGTAAATAACCTTTCTTACATTACACTTCTTCAGCCTGCTTGATATCTTTTGTGTTCATCATGTCTCGACTTCTATTTAAAATTCCTCTTCTGGATATTTATCTCTCATTTGTACAAATCGCGTTCTTGCCAAGCTCCCATAGACGTAGTATGTACGTGGATTGCGGTTTTCTCTTCCTCTTGACAATATCTACATATGCTTTATTATATCTCATATTAATATTTATTGAGCTTACAAAGTCATATTATTAAAACCACTACCATCTTAGCATATTTTCTTTCCCGACTCAGTGTGTTTTATTTTTAAGTGACCCTTCCCTAAGAAAGTGTTTTGTCTATCTTTGCCATAAGGAGATTTTTCACCTCTCCCGAACTCTATTTTCAGCCCATGTTTCCATGGTCGTTTTAATGCTTCTGTTTGCAATGTTGCAAGAAGGCTCTGGATTTATAAGAAGGACTATCGGGCCAGTTTTTTTTTATTAGCCCCATGTCCTTGTACTGGGATTCAGACTAATGTCACCTTTTTGCAACTATTGAGCCCATTTTATATACGCAATCCCAACTTAAATTCACTTGCATTAAATCTAGTACTTTTAGGATTGTTAGAGACAATAGCCACCATGCGACTTATCACACTTACTTCCGCTTGAAATGCCATAGTATCTTTACTTGAACTCACCAGTACCATCGTCTTTTTTTCGTACGCAAATTCTACTCCAATGTTTGTTATCTCTTAAAACCGTCTATGTACCAGATAGATACCGCCTATACAAGGTTTTTACCAAAGTTATATTTTCAAACCATGAGGTTTCTCGCCTTGTCCATAAAGGAGTTTTCTTCGAGAATTTCTTCTATCAACTTATAATGGTCAATGCCATAGATTTGGCTTCTACGATATTCTCCTTGCATTAGTCTAGAGGCTACTGACCTTGCTTCTATTTGTATATAAATATATCATGTCCAATACAGCTGTAGATTTACGTGTTCTCATTGTTTCCGACACTGCAAGATTTTCTACGTTGGTTAATAGCTCCTTTTTGTTGAGCTTTTGGCTACTATGCGACTGCTCCATATCTATCTAATCTAACTCTTCTTCCATTGCCTATGGGAAGTATCGATGCATATCATTGTTTATATTTTATTAATTTTTATTAATTAAAAACACTTTTTTTATTTTCTATTTCAAAATTTCTTTCACTAAAGTGAATGTTAAATGCAACAAAGTCTACAATGTCAAAACAGATGAAGTTTCATTTAAATTTAAAATATTTAACAGAAATAATTTGTAAACCTACATCAGTACCAAAACAGAGGAATGTGAATATTCATATTATATTTATATACATACGTAACATATACAACAAGTAAAATGTTGGATAATATCGAGATTATTTTTCTTAATCTTAAGTTCATTTAGTAATTAATACCAAAGTAAATAATTAATTTTGATAAAATCATAATTTAGATAAAAATTTCATCTTAACAAAATTAATTACTAAAAATTCACTCCATTAATTTTCCAATAAAAATTGATAAACATCAATTTTAAATTATTATCTTATTCTTACATAAGAAGGAAGAAAAATATTACCCACAATAATAAAGTGAAACGCTTTTAAGTATTTATCTTTTATAACTTAACAAAATTAAAATTATGTTAGAATTAAGCAAATATTTGTTTACCTAAGAGTACGAAAAAATTTCAAAAATTTTCCACATTTTTAAATATATTATTTTATTGGAATATTACGTACATTCATCAGTTAAAGTTTTTCTAGAAGTTTTCTAATTTTTGCTAACTAAAACAAGCATTGAAAAAGCTTATAAATTTACCTAGAATTTAGATATTTCAAACATACCGTTCCTCTACAAAAATAAACTAAGAAAAATATTATTTTAAAAATAGAAACTAAGGAACAAAAAAATTCTTGGCCACATGTTTACTTAATTTTTGTTGCAGTGATTTATAAATTTTTTGTGCATAAATCTGACAAACACATTGCATTGCAATAAATTTTTGTATACACGCGATCACTGCTTATTTTAAACTGAACTGGTTGAATAGAATTTAAATTTATCAAAATTTGATGTTGGCCCAATTTCAAGGAGTATTTTATAAAAATAGATTAGGATTTCAAAAAACAATTTTCGAGAAAAAATTAATAATAAATAAATAAAGAATTTCTTAATGTATTCCAGTATTTTTGGAACACTTAAAAATGCTCAATTTTTTTTCATGTTAGTTTCTGATTGTTGAATAAATATTTACTTAAAATGTAAATGATTTATATTGTTAATAAACGAAATTCATAATTATTTTATTGTATTTATTATTACAAGAATTATAATTAAGAATATTTAAATAGTGTTTACTAACAAGACAATTATAATTTACAAAATCTTATTATGTTTTTAAAATTGAGTAAATTATATATATTCAAGCTTATTAATTATTGAAGTTTATAAATAAAAAATACGAATATTTCAAATAACGATAATATGTAAACAAATGCTGATAATAATATTTAAGATAACGGAAACTAGTAATTTCTCTACATAACCTTGACTACTTCCATGAGCGCATTAATACAGTTAATAATTGCACACGTTTATTATTAACATATTTACATATACAAAACAAATCACGTCCAGTTTCCATTCATTAATTGATCACTGCTACCAACGTAATATTTTTCTGTTTACAAGTACAATTACTTTAAAAGTTTTATCTAATCTTTCTTTACATTGCTTTATAATTTAATATCGTTTCATTCCTGATCGCTTATGAAAATTATTACAGCTTAATTACGTATTGTTATAGTTCAAATTGGAAGATGTTAATAAGCCTGAGGAACCTCCGTCTACTCCGTCCTTTGTACGCCGCACGGGTCTACAGAGTAATTCAAGTACGAGGCCTTCTTCGGCGCCTGTCGAAACAGCGGACACCACGGTGACGTTGTCGTTGAGACGGCCTAAGTCCCTGGAAGAAAAAGGTTGGTAGTAATAATGCATAAATCTTCACATACGCAATTTCAGTTTTTTTATAAAATACTTAAACACCGAAATTACTAGATTTTTAAAGTATTAAGTAGCTTATTCTTATCACTTGGATTAAAATTAGTTAATATATTAAATCCTTGCATACAGTGAACTTAAAATTAAATTTTTGTAAAAATTATTAATGGAAAAAAGAGTCTTCAATTAAAACACAGAACTACCTTGGGCAATTCAAATGTCAAACAATATTCGTAAATTATACTCTCACTGCAAATTTATCCAACAGAATTTGTTTGATTGCCATAAATGCTCGAAAATATAGAATTAAAATCTAAACAGCTTATACAGTGCGACAAAAAATGGCGAAATCGTTGGTACACCTGAAAAATTGGTATTAAAATGTTTTAATCACTTAAGGTTGATATATAACCCCTTTTCACATTAATTTTCTGTGAGTGTGCGTTGTGGCTTTCAACGGTACAGATCGTGTACGGAATTTGTTTCGTGCGGATTTTTCCATGGTTTTCAGGTGCGACACTGTTTAATTACGAGGATAGTTTGACAAGTAGTGAGAATAACACATAGGTGGCGCTCTAATTGGTAAAACAAATGTTTACATTCCGATATTTAGATAAATCGGTTGATTAGTTTATTTTTGTCAGCTGATTGAAAAAGAAGCAACACGTCGTTTTGTTAAAATGGAAAAAGCAGAGTATCGTGCGGTGATTAAGTACTTCGTAATTAAGGGTATGAAAGCTACCGAAATAAAAGATGAGTTACGGGAAACATTAAGTGAATCTGCTCCATCATCCGCCACAATAAGTAGATGGGTAAATGAATTTAAACATGGTAGAACAAGCTGTGTTGATGAAGCGCGCTCTGGAGCACCCGAAATCGTGATTTCTAAGGAAATGATTACAAAAATCCATATTATTACGCAAGATCGACGACTCAAAGTGAGAGAGATAGCAGAAATGGTAAACATTTCAACAGAACGCGTATACCACATTTTAACGAACGAATTGGACCTTTCCAAGTTTTCGGCAAGATGGGTGCCGCAATGGCTTACGACTGATCAAAAGTTCACTCGTTTATAAGCGGAATCCGGTTGATTTTTGTAGGCGATTTGTTACTTGCGATGAAATTTGGATACACTACAGTACACCTGAAACTAAACAACAGTCGAAACAATGATTATAACTTGGTTCTGCAGGTAAAAAGAAAAGCGAAAACCACTTTATCGGCAAACAAGGTGGTGACATCAATTTTTTGGGATTCAAAGGGCATTTTGGTCATTGATTACCTTCAGAAAGGTGCCACAATAAACGGACAATATTATGCAGAACTTCTATAAAAATTAAATGTTGAGATTCGTGCTAAACGGCCAGGAATAGCAAAGAAAAAGATTCTGTTTCACCAAGACAACGCTCCCTCGTATACCAGCACAGTTGCGATGCCCAAAATCCCCGAGTTGCATTTCCTATTAGTACTGCATGCGCCTTATTCGCCGGATCTAGCCCCTTCCGACTTTCACCTTTTTCCAAAATTGAAAACGCCACTAGGTGGAAAGCAATTTTCGTCTAACGACGAGCTTATCATCTTCGTAAATGAGTGTTTTGCAAGCCTTCCGGAATCGCATTTTAGAGATGGCATAAGGGCATTGGAGCACCGTTGGAATAAATGTATTGCTCTTTTAGGAGAATATATTGAAAAATAAAAATTATTTTGTATTTAAAAAATTCGTTTTTCTTTTCCATTCGCACTACTTGTCAAAATACCCTCGTATCTGCTGATAATGACAACTTAGTTATCGAAATACGTATACAAAATACGCAAATTAATGTGGAAGGGGTTATATATCAACTTTAAGTGATTAAGTTAACTAACCACAGCCTCCATCAAATTTACCTAGCATTAAAATGTTTCAATATCACCTGTACTCAGAATTGGTCACTAGCATTGTTTGTGTCAGATTGTGGTGTATTACAGAAAAATTAATTAAAATTTGTAGCAAATTTATTCGTTATATATATATATATATATAATCATAATGTGAAATATTAGGATAAATAAATTGTACATGCAATTTTTTTCTTGATGAAATAATTATTAACATCTATAAATTGTATTCGAAAAGATGTCCATCATTTTCAAACAAATATCTGCTCTTCTGCTCAAATTTCCAAAAACATTCCGTTACGTTTCAGGACGAATGTTTCCAATTTAATTCTTAATTGTTGCTTATAGTTCTTCGATGTTATCTAGTCTACTATGGTAATTATTATATTTTTTATTTTTTAAGACTAAATAAATAACAATCTAACGGAATTAGATCAGGTGATCTAGGGGGCATCTTCCACTGCTTATTTGTCTTTGGGGAAAGAAGTAATAAAAACTAGTAAATAGGGGAATTAGCAAATTTTTACGTGCAATGAATTTTAATTCCTCCAGGAGTTTTCGTAATTTAATTAATAATATCATTGACACAAAATTTCACTTACTCAATTAAAATAAGCCTTCCTCAAGTTTATCTTATATTTTATATCTTTCTAAAAGCTTTGCTTCATGAAAATGCATGTCTTCAGATTCAACTTCACAATATGCAAAAGCCACTTTTGTAGAAGCGATTCTTTTTCAAAAATCATTTCTGTTATTGTTCATGGTCACCTGTGGTACTAAATTTGCTAAACCTCTTCTGTCGTAAATATAAATCAGTCGCGTGTAGTGAATTTTTTATTTGTTTTACTGATAAATAAAGATATAATTATACTGACTATATTTCACCAAAGAGTATGGATTTGTTTCTTCTATCATAACAGAGAATTTGCATAAAAACTAATAAAATATTCTTAATTTCAAGTTTATTTTACCGCATTAGTTTAAGCCTCTGCAAAACATTTTCCAAAATCATTTCAATATAAAATATAAGTTTACAAAATATAATTTTAAATTTAGTTAATTTTCTTTGTAAAGACATAGATGAAACCTAATATCGTTAACGTGTCTTTTTTTCTAGAACAAGATAAAGAAAACGATGCAAGGAATGCTCAGGCTACGTTGGCAACGCAAGCAGCGATACAAAGGAGAAGAAGGCCAAAAAGACGATCTACAGGGGTGGTAGCGTTCGATAACATGGAAGTAAGTATAACAATTACCATTCATTGTAATAAATTGCAATTTATTAGAATTACAAAATTACAAATTACTATACATTAATTTTTACTTTATACTTTCATATTTTATTGTGCATAACCTATAGGCTGGATATAATTCAGTTGTAAGGCACTGCGTGATATGGTCTACAATATTTCTAGACTTTTCAGTTCTTTTTCTACATTTTTCGATAATAATCTCAAACATGATATTTAAATCTAACCTCTGTGGCGGCCACATCATTATTCGTAAATTTCCGATTTCTTGCTCTTGATAATATATTTTTTATTTTAATTTTGATACACTTCTGGAGTAATTATTTCATGTTTAAATAATATCTCATCAAATAATATCGTAGCATATTGCTAGATATCTTTTTATAGTAAATTTGCGTTCAGATATAATAATGTTAGAAACTTATTCTAAGAGGATATGTCCCCGTACTTCATAACTGCATATTAACACTACTTAAGGTCTTCTCAGTTTATAGAAATTGTGCCAAAACATCATTTTGTTAGTCTTAGTAATTTTTGGCCTATTTGAATCTTTTCGTTTATTACCTAGACTCATTTTAAAATTTTGGTATAGTGTTTTATGATTTACTTTTTGATCTATTTTTGTTAACAAATCTCGAATCTTGTAAAATAGTTTTTTATCCAATGTTATAGTTTCGAATAATTTTGAACAAGAGGTGCTTCTTTTAAAAAAGAAATATACCAGCTGTTTTTTTCATTAAAAAACCACATAATTTTCAAGAATATAACAAAATTTATTTATTCAAAGTATTGACCATTTGATTCTACACATTTTGCCCATCTTTCAGGCAATTTATGGGTGCCATCCCAAAAAAACTCTTTGTCTCTTTGTTGCAAGCGCGTGTCCCATTGATGCGAAAAGGTGGTAGTCGGACAGGTCTGGAGAATACGGCGGGTGCGATATTATGTCCCATCCAAGTGCTTTCAACACTTCCTTGACCGATTTTGATGTATGAGACGGCGCGTTATCTGGACATTTTTCTATTAGTGCATGGTTAAAATTCAAATTAACAGTTCGTAATACACCACGCCACTCTGGTCCCACAAGCATAGAGCATTGACTTGCGACCAAAACGGTTTGGCCCTGCCTGTCATTTAATTGATGTAACACCCATTTTTCCATCTTTTGGATTTTTCCCATTGCTCGTAATATGACGTTAATCGTTTCTTGGACCACATTTAACGTTTTTGAGTTTAGGTTGGGTCTTTATCCAATAACTCCTGCAGTTTCGCATCTTCAAGCTTTTTTGTCTACCAGAACGTTCTTTGTGTTACACGTCGAAATCACTACTTTTGAACTGTCGAAACCACGCTTCACATGTTTTTATGATTGGAGCAGGCTCACCGTAAAGTTTCTACCAGCAAACGATAACTTTCACCGACTTTTTTCTTTTGATTAAATAAGAAAAGTAATGCGTGCCCCAAATGCACTTTTTTAGGCACGAAACTCGACATTTTCAAAGAGGTATAAATCTATGACAGTGTTACTTTCGCAAAATGTGACCTGTATTGCATTGAAGCTTGATGTCAGTAGAATAAAATGACATACATGTGTCAAACCATAACATTGCATACTTAAGCCTAGCGACATCTGTTAGAAAAACCGGTAATGACTTTCCGGTACACCTGGTATATGCTAGTCTTCATTAGCTGTTATTATTATTTATTTATTTACATTTCCCAGTGACTCTTAGTATGATAAATGAGTTCTTCATATCTTCTCCAAAAATTAAAGGGGTGATATTTTCATACATCTTTATTTTGGTAAAGATTATTAGTTTATTTTTAGTCCTAGAATTTTTACAAATGATTCTCAAAAATTATTGACGCTTATAAAAAATATATACTTAATGAATAAATTAATTTTTAGGAAAATATGAAATATAAATTTAAAGAAAGTAAAATTTTTACAGATGATTGAATGTATTTTAAGTAAATTGTTTTCATGGTAAAGCATTAATAGTAAAATATTATTGAAAATACAATTTATTTCATAAATAAACATTCCCTTTCAAAGCTTTTTATAAATGTTATACATATTATATTTAATAAATTTATTCCACGAACAACAAATCACTAAAAATATCGCCACGTAGTTTCTACGCGTTATTTTTTACTCATTGTATATGTTAGTTAATAAATAAAGGTTTTTGTGCTGCTTCTTATCTTATATAGTACGTATCATTGTTTTTAGGATGGTGAACCAGAAAAGGACAACTCGGGTGGAGGCGATTTCCAAGATTCGACAAAGATGAATCATCAAGAAGTAAGTACTTGTAGAATTTAATTTTACTATTTTTACAAGACAAAACTTAAACATAATTTTTATCCCTTTTATAATAAATAATACAATTTTATTATTTATTTTTTAAAAAAAGTAATATTTTGGAACATACTTTTTGTAATTATTGATTAATCTTATATGTTGTAATTTTATAAAACCAAAAAAGCAATATCGTTGTTTACAATTTATATATATATGTAAATACAAAGTTGAGGTATCAAAAATAGTAAGTTTAGTTGCTATTTGTGTATATGTATTTGTGTAATTGTACATAAACGCAAATATTTTATTTTACTAATTAATAACCTTGCAAAATCTAACTATGGATATTTCTATTGTATTTTCACATCTATTGCTTCTTTTAAACATTTAATTTTTCATTTTTTTAGACTTATAATGTAAGTACTAATTGGCGGTGTAATTTTCTTATTGGAATTAACGTGGGGTTGACATAAATTTATCATTTTGTCATTATTATTTCAACTACCTACTTTAGAGACAATTTAAATTAAATCATAACAGAAATGCATTAGTTAAAGTCTTTAATGTACATCTACAGTAAGTGAATGCTACAGTGGTGCACAGTGAAGTAATTTCCTATTTCTTTTATATAGAAATAGTTTTAAATATACTTTAACTATTAAATAAAATAGAATACTTCGCCACAGTTACTAGAAATTTCTAATTTTATCTTTAAGAAGAAGAAAACGAACCCTAGTTAAGTAAATAATATATTTAACAAAAAAAAAAGAATCTTATTCAAATACAAAATAAAAAATATGAAAGATATGTATATCTAAATTGTCATACAATAATAATGAATACATCATCTTTTGCACGATGAACAGAGATGTCCTGCAAAAGGCAGTGCTGAGTAGACACCATTTGTTTTTTAATAAACAAACGTTTGTTTAGAATGATAAAATAGCTATTCGCCTCTAATGTACTGTCAATGGGATTCAATCTCTTAACAGAAATACAACATCCAGCCATTACACATTACTGTTGTGCCTAAGCACTTTGTTTTGAGAGTTTCTTCCGATTTTCTGCAGATGTAGTGTGTATCATCTGTGCCAAATATAATTTTAGTTCGTCTGGAAAGATCACAGTTTCCCATAACTCCAGATTGTAAATGATCTTCATCTTCATCATAAGCAACGAAGTATTAACGAAACAAGTGGTCACTTTGTTTCAATGTCTGAGTAAGTTAGACCTTGTAAGAGAATAATCTGTGGTCTTTATACAGAATTCTCCTCAGGCTAGTGCGATAATTGGCTTTTCGCAGACCTCAAAAAGATGTTCCATAGAAAAGAGAAATTTGGCTCCAAAGAAGAAGTGATTGCCGAAGCTAACGCCGACTTTGAGACCATAGACAAATCGCGCTACACGGCGGCCTGGGTGGAAACGTTAGAAAAGCGTTAGAATGTATGTATCCTACTTGAAGGCGACTATGTTGAAGAATTTGCAGCAAAATGTTGTTTTAGTAATTAATCCCGAGACTTGATTGAGATGTTATTTTAAAATAATAGAATAAAACTGTACACCTCTATGGAGTAGAAGAATCAAAAGTTATAGAAATGCCATAAAGAAATACATGAAAAACATTTAACAAATATAATTAATAATATTAATTAATGCAAATTGACTGGTAAATGACTAAATAAAGACATTTAAGGTCCAGAGATAAAATATGTACAAAAAATTAGGGTAATTTTAAGAGATACAATACAAAGCTGTAAAATAAAACTTTAAGATTAAACTAATGGGTGATTCATTTGGAGGTACTTTTTTCAAAATTAAAAACTTCGATTTGAACAATTTTATCGGGTATTCTTTATTGTCATACAAAATAACCATTCTTGACATTTATGTTTTAAAAATTGTTTCCTTCAAATGGTAGCCGTAACTTCGCCTAACATGGTCCATTCTAAAGTTATTTGGCGAATAACGTCAATAATGTTGGTTTCCAATTGCTCAATCGTAGCTTGCTTATCCATGTATACTTTGGACTTTACATAGCCCCAAAGGAAGGTCTAAAGATCCATTACTTGAAATTAAATATTCACCAAATTGTTCTCGCAATAAAGCAATGCTTTCACGGATATGTGTGGCAATCTTGCGCTATCTTGTTAGAACTAAATGTTGTCGAGATTACGGGCTTCATTTTCAGGCAGCAAATAGTCCGTTATCATTGCGCGATAACGGAAACCACTCGCAGTTACTTTGCAACCGTCTTCATTTTTCAAGAAATATGATCGATGATTTCACTTACCCATAAACCACACTAAACCGTGTTTTTATGTGGATGTAATGGTAGCTCTTAAATCTACCCGGGTTGCTCTTCACTCCAAATACGGCACTTGTACTTATTGACGTAGCCATTGAGCCAAAAAGGAATCTCATCGTTGAAGAAAATTATGGTCGAAAACAGTGGATCTTCAAGCTTTTCAAGAGCCCAATGACTGAAACGCTTTCAATTCTTGAACGAGTTGAATTTCGTATGCTTTTAAACCAAGATCCTTACGTAAAATACGCCAAGTTGTGGCACATGACAAACCAAGCTGTTGAGATCTATTTTAAATCAATTCTTCACGGTCAGCACGTATACTTTCAACTACCATCGCTATATTTTCTTCACTACGTGCTGGATGTAGTCTACTTGGTTGCGTCTTATCCAATAATGAAAATTGCGTTTCAAATTTTTTTATGGTATAGCGAATAGTGCGTTCGGTGGGCCGATTAGGTAGACCATAAGTATCTAAACGCACGAAACGCATTTTTCGGGGAACGCTGATTTTCGTAATACAGCCGAATAGTTTGTAGACGCTGTGCCGGGCTGAGTCTTTCCGTAGTAAAATATCACACAATACTAACTAAAATAGCGTAAAAGTTTGACACGATTCACGATTTATTTGTCAAAAAATCGCTATTGAAGAAAGTACATCATAATGAATCACCCATTAGTAACAAATTCCATTAACAAAGACGATTTGGCTACCAAGGATAAAAAATGGATAAAAGCAAATGGCTGGGTATGCGAAATGCCAATACAAAGAACAGAAGTAGAAAAACACTAATAGAAACTTGAAATAAGATAGACGGAAAACCAAGGAAGGTAGAAAAATAACGAAGCAAATTTATATACAGCAAACTAATTATAACATAAAATGGAAATAAAAACATACAAGTTAAATAGAATAGTTCGAACTGGATAAACACATTCAGCCATCAATTCTAAAACAATAATTGGAATTTGATTATGTGCGTGCGAAAGTTTTTCTCTTATTAACGTTGTAACTCAAACAAAAAAATACCAGACATTAATTTTACCTCCGAAAATATATTCGTTAATAACAGTTGCCAACTACGCATATGTTTAGGTGTAAATTTTTAGTTACTATTATATTTTTGAAAACGTTTTCTTCAGATAACTTTTCTGTGCTTAAGCAATACACGTAACGATTATTATGACTTGATAAACAATTTAAAATTAATCACTCTCCGATGAAATATCCATTTACTTTTATAAGTGAAACTTACTGATTCGACGCAGCTTTTCTCAGAAAACTGCAGTTATTTTCGCTATATCACTGTTTATGTAATTGGGTCAACATGCGTTTCTACCAATTTGCTTTTAATAGCCTCAATACATACAAGACATTGTTTTTGTTCTCGTTTAGATTTCACGTCCATAATTCAATTTTGACGGTACACCCTGCCCTTGCACACGTGCATGTATTTCTTCACTATATGCATTCCTGTTATAATTATAGTTGCTGTAATGGGATTCTAATTTTAGACATTCTGTCACGTAGTTATTTTAAATTAAAGTTCAAATTTATACAACTCGTGACATTTACTTATTATTATCAGGATTAGGATTTCGTAATGAAAATAAACATTGGTTTTACGTATGAACACTACACTATACGTTAAATTCCAAGAATAATTTTACAAATGTATATTACGAAAGCTGTTATTACAATATATTATTCATATATTAAAACGAAGTTAGTTCTGTTGAAAGTAACAACGAATAAGTTTACTATTCTACTATTAAATGCGCAATGTGCTCGATTTCTTTTCAGATAATCGTTCAGAGTAGGTAAAATAATAAATTTTAACCAAAAGCTTCAGTCTACTTCTTTACTAAAAATACCAGAAATAAATATTTATTTCGTTTAGAAGAGAATAGTTTTATGAGTAAGGTGAATATGGCTCTCTGACAAAATAAAATATGCCATTGCTGCTTAGATTCCGTAAGAACATATTACGCCACTCTACTAATGGGTGTCCCAAACTTAACACAAGATTTGAATTTGTCGCCATTTGTGCAGTAAAGTGTTGGCAACCCTAAAAAACAATTCGACAGCTGACAGTTTAGGGTTAGTAAGATGGAGCGTTACACGATAGAATAACGTGTCTTCATTATTGAACAATATTTCAAAAATAATGAAAGCTTGGCGGCCGCAGTTCCAAAATTTCATGCAAAATATGGTGTGCAAAATATAGTGTTTTAACTTCGTCAACTGTGAAGAGATTAATTGAAAAATTCAGGGAGACTGGATCCGTTGGAGACGCCAAACACACTGGTCGTCCAAAAACAAGCCGTTCAAATGTCAATGTCGAAGCAGTGCGTGAGAGTGTCGGTGACAATCCAGGAACCTCAATTCGGCGTCGTGGGCAAGAATTGCAAATTTCAAGAAGCTCTCTACTGCGTATACTCACTAAAGATCTGTGTCTGAACTGAAGCCTAATGACCATGCACAGCGAAGAGAGTTCGTTGAATAGATTATTGAACATCAACAAATGGATGCTGATTTTTCGAGCAAAATCATCCTAAGCGATGAAACACATTTTCACCTTGATGGCTTTGCTAGTCTCCAAAATCGCCGCTTTTGGGGTTCTGAGAACCCACATGTGATTATCGAAAAACAAATGCATCCACAACGTGTCACTGTTTGGTGTGGATTTTGCGTTGGAGGTATAATTGGACCATACTTTTTTGAAAATGTGGCTGGTCAACCAGTGACTGTTACTGGTGCTCGATATCGCGACATGATAACACAGTTCTTTCTGTCGAAATAGGATGATATTGATGTGGCCAATATGCGGTTTCAATAAGACGGTGCCACATGCCATACAGCCCGTGAAACAATTCAATTACTGCATGAAACATTTCCAGGTCGTATACTCTCTCGTTTCGGTGATTAGAATTGGCCCCTAGATCGTGTGATTTAATACCATTAGATTTCTGTTTATGGGGTTATTTGAAATCACAGGTCTATGTCAACAAGCCCACAACCACCCGTGCATTAAAGGAGGAGATTCAACAGTGCATCAACGAAATTCAGCCACATTTATGCATAACGGTCATGGAAAATTTCGACAAACGAGTGCGTATGTGCATGCAAAGCCGTGGAGGCCATTTGCCCAATGTGTTATTCCAGAAATAACCCTATACTATGTACTTTATGATTCAATAAAAAAATAACAATCAAAAGACTAGAAACTGTGTTTTCTACTTAATTCAAATCTTGCGTTAATTTTCGGACACTCTTTACTTTAGTATAAAAATTTCACATGAGTTAGACTGGATGATACGTATGCAGTTTATATGAACTTTACAGTGGTTTCTATGCCTTACTAGATTTACATTAACATCTTTGCTATTGGCTGAAGGTCCATTTACTAAAAATGACCGATACTAGACAATCTACTTCCAGTATCACTGATCTTTACTAATCAACAAAATACTGTGCCAATTAAGGTTCGATTACCTTAATTATTCTTAAACTACTAATGAAATGCTCTAGTGACTACCCAATTTTTGGAAAAGGACAGCAACTAAATATTCCTCTACCTTACATATACACATTTAGATGTTGCATCGATAACTTTCGGGTGTGTCCGAGTCAACACTATTAGCCAGTGATTAAAAGATTGTCAGGCATGTGTTGATGGATGTAGGAAGATGTTCAATTGATTTCGTGGTCCCGATACGTTAAAAACAGCTATTGAAAACCAGCGGCTGCTTGCGTTCAGAAATTCAACAATGAAGAACAGTAACAAGACCAGTTAAATCTGATGGAAATTATGCGATTAAGAAATTCCAATGAATCTAGATATGAATGAAAATTTAACGGGAAATTGCATTCACAAAAGGTTATTATATCACCACATACAACGAGGTACACAAAAAATGAAAACGTTTTTTCCAGGACTGATTTAAATGTATGTACGTGTAATGATACCTTACAGTACTATAATATTTGATAATATATACATTTTCTATTAGATATACTGCTCAGCCTCCGTTGGTTCTTTTCTTTTGTAATAACAGTAACAATGGCAAACAGGATATTTTTATCGCAAGCTTTCCAATTTTGAACATATCAACTTGATGCATAAGTTCATAGCGTTTTTATTGAATTCATCATTTATTAATTTTTTAACAAATAAAATTGTTGAAGTAATCAAGAATATAATCTTTGGTCTCTCAACGATCTGGTAATTTTTCGATTCCGCTCCTGAACAAATCCGATGGCGGCTAGGAAGTGAAGTTGCTAAATCAATTTTGAAGCCCGTCATCGTTATTGTAAGAGATTCCTCGAAGGATGTTTGATAGAGTAAAAAAGATGGAAATATGATGGAGCAATTTAATTTAAATTAATGCACTTAATACGTTCCAATTAAATTAAACAAATATGCTGCCAAAAATAAAAGAAACAGAATTCTATAAAATCTTGACGAAAACCAAGATTTATATTTAATTAAATAACGCCTCAAATTAACTATATAAATATACCCCTATTCCTAATTATCATGCTCAAAATTTTTGCATTCTTAATGGTGAATTATAATTTTATTTTCGTGATAACTATTGAATATTGATATAACTCCTAACACAATAAAGTAATTCTTAAGAATTTGACCAAGGAGGATATAAAATTAGTAAATCGTATGTGGAAAGATCATTGAAAAAAACAATTAACAGGAAGAAATTTTTCGAAATTCACTCGCATGTAAGTGTTTGAGGATAATTGAATATTCTTAAAGATGTTATAGGTTTTCGCAATTCTTATCTACAGCTTTTTCTTGATAGAGTCTGCAGCCTGAAACTGATTGTTGCTAATACGGGAATGATTCAATAACTACGTGGTCTAATGCAGAGATATCGCGAATTCGGCAGAATCTTCTTTACCATTCTGTACAACCGTTCTATATTAGATTAAATTAGACAGTAGGAAACGACCAATTGGTCTTTGTTTGATAATACGGCAAAGTAAATATCTCGTGAGATTTGAGCTGCGATCCGCACTAAAGTACTTTCATTTGAAAGGCTTAACACCAACCGAAGTGAAGGCACAGTTGGATTCGATATTATTAGAGGCCGCTCCTTCATTTTCAATGGGTTTAAACGTGATCGTGTGAGCACAAATGTTGAACTCCGCAGTGGACGTCCAAAAACAGCTGCTGCAGACATTCGTCGTATAGCATTGAATAATCGTCGAGTAAAAAATTTTAACTGAAGAATCGGAAATGAAAAAATACTCATGACCAAAACTCATGAATTGGGTTTTGAATTAGTGCTTTATTCGTTGAAATGAAACTATTGAATGATAAAATGTTTTTATCCAAAAAAAACTTGCCTTTCCTTTGTTAGGCCACTTAGTCCTCGAACCTCTTTCCTACTGAAATTCGGCAAGTAGGCCGAATCCAATATAAAAAGTTAAAAACATTAACTATCTCCTATTTATTACTATTTTTTTAATAAAAATGTTAATCAATTTCTTAAAAAAAATCCAAAAAAGAATGAAACATTTGCACGTATCTGGTTTAAGCATACATTTCCCATTTTCTCCATAAATTACTGTTAGTTAACAGTGTATAACTTATAATTTATTGAAATATATGTGGTCATTAACTTCACATTAGTACAAAACTCATTTAAAATTAATCACTATTTTGACAGACTTAACGTTCAGTTTTAAAATTGCATAACTTGTGAAAAGGCACCTATATTTTAAAGTAAAAATCATAATAATTTAATAACACAACTTACCTTGACTGATATTTTTGTTTTAAGTTTTCATTTTTCTAATATTCGCGTATGCCAACACAAATACCTAATGGATGTCCCGTGCATCGTCATGTCTTTTGAAATGTTTGGCTCATCTGACCATCAAATTTCGAAAGCGTGCTCTAATTTTCGCCGTCACAGAAAATAAAAATTATCATATTTACTATACAGGTTTCCTCTAAATCTCGTACTATATAGTGTTTTTTTTGGATTAAATAGCACGTGTCCGTCCAAAATTAAATAGTGTCTTGTTCTAATTTCAGAATCGTCCTTGCTTTTTTAATACCTTTATATAAACAGTTGATTATGTTTTATATGTGTCCGTAGATATATAAAAGTATGTTATTGTAGTAAATTTGGCATAAACACCAACAAATAGAAGTTCATAAATCTAAATACTTGTCAAATATACCTAATAAATTAAGCTTTAATTATATTAGACATAAGTCTATAAAAATCATACGGAGTATGTGTAAATTTAGTTATATAGGAGACTCCAAAATGTCTTCATCGTTTCTTTTATTTGCTATATTTTTCCTGCATAAGTTGTTCAATATATTGAACATATTGTGAGATAAACATGTTGGCCGTAATTATTTATTAGTATTATATGAGAATTCTTTGTTATCTTTCTGCTGAGTTTCATAACAGGTCATTATATTTAGCTACAAATTTTGTTTGAGATTTTAACCTAGTTTTTCCCAAACTTAATGACAATGCTAGCCAAATATATATATATATATATATATATATATATATATATATATATATACTTGAGCATTTTTAAACTACAAAGTTTTAAAAAACATGTCGCACAAAAAATCGTGGAATTGAGCAAAGACCACTTTGATTTTTTTACAATTTTTAACGTGGTTTAAACCGTTAAAAAAATTTAAGAAAATCGATCGAGTATTTAGTGGCAAGTCATGTTCCTTGGCCATCGTGAGGCGATGGTACAATGAATGTCAACGTGGTTGACTTTCTTAAATGGCATATCTTGAGTTCCTATCCAAAAACAATTGTTACCGAAAATAATATTGGTCTTGTACGAGACAGTGAAGAGGACCGGCATGTTATTATAAAGAGTATTCAACCAATCCTAAAGATTTAAGTGAAGGAAACTAATACAATCTTATACAAAAATTTGGAGGTATAGATTCATCTTAGATCATTTCACCAATAATATCTAGTGTCCAACATCTTTACATAGTACTATAATCTCGAAAGAGCAACAATCATTAAACAGAACTTTGAAAATGATCCAGCCTTATTAAAAATTATTCGAGAAAAAAAACGAAACAATAGAACAGTTTCCACAACTTGATTCTGTCCATGATGTGATTTTAGAAGATTGACGAATTGGCCTCAGGTGTATTGCTCATTTTATATGAACGTGTGTTTAACATCTCTCAAGCAAATGGATTCCGAGATGCTTGAATGCTACAACGTCAGAAGAAATCTACAGCCCTTTTGAAGAAGATTCCACAAACTTTTTAAGTCGGTTCAATCGACAAAACCTAGGTTCTTCATTATGACTCAGAGACTAAAGAATGGTCCAAAGAGTGGAAGCGTTCTAATTCTCCACGACCCAAAAATTCCCTTTCCAAAAATCGACCTACAAAATTCTTGAATCAGTTTTTCGAAATAAAAATAGGATAATTTGGAAAAGGGTAGAACTATCACGAGATCACATTATACTAAGTTTCTAACTCTACTACGAAAGAAAATTATGGAAAAACGCTGCGGATAACTTGTTAAAGGTGTGTTATTTTTCGAAGACAACTTACAAGTCGTCGAAATTGGTTTCGAACTAGTTGATTACCTATCTTATTGTATTGATTTAGCACCGTTAGACAATTATTTGTTCCTAAAACTCAAAAAAGTTTGAAGGGTTAAAGACTAGCAACAAATGGCCATATGCGCCACTGAGGAGTAATTTGCAAATGAATTTGCAATTGAATTCTTTTTAATAGCTCAGAAATACTTCATAAACGTTCTTCTAACTAACTGAGTAAGTCTAAAAGAAGATTATGTCGAATAAATAAAATTTTGTTTTGAAATATTGTGGCGTTTCATATAGTAGGTTAACTATGTACGTATCAATACTTCCTCGTGGTGCAAACCTGGCACCTAATAATTTGTTTCCACGTGTTAAGAAAGTTGCAGAGTTTGCGTTTTATATCTGCTGATAAAACACATTAAATAAACAATCTGCCGTGAAAATATCGTAGAGAATATTTTGAAAATTAGATAGAAAAGAGTTTTTTCTTTGCCAATTAACTTATTAATAAAAATTAAAACCCACACATACTACTTGTACAAATTATTTAACAAAAGTTGCATGCAAAACTAATTACGCCAAACTTTTGAAATAATTAATTAAAAGCTTGTCATTTTGGCGTCTACATTTACTCTTTCTTTAGTTAATAATGATAGTTCTTGTATTCATATAAGACCCTTATAACAGACCGACCACGTCCATTTGGTTCTAACTTACATTTATTAATTTTTGGTGATGAAAAGAAAACGCCATTGTTTAAGAATGTAACAGGAATAAAATCCTCTTCACAAGAATTCTAGTGACTAATGTCAATAGTTTTCTACAACAGATCCCGAAATTCCTATAGAGTTATAAGAAAACATCTGTCTAAAAGCAGGCCTGCTGGGCTGGCTTCTCTTTGTAATTGATCCAAAAGTTTTTTCACCATACAATCTTCGTGAAATGGAATAGGATATGATATTTAAGGCTATAGAAGCCTCGAACTAGCTTCAACACCTCATAGTCTTGTAACCTACCCACCCCATTTAAATTATTATTACTCTCCTTGCCTAAGTTACAATACTAATTAACTCTAGAGATAATTGATGTCAAGCAGTAAAGAATGGATCGAGTTTCTTTTTTGTCTATTTGTGTTCTTTAACTCCCGGTCTTTTTTTATTCAACTAAATATCGTAGACACTATTCATGTATTATATGAATGAAAAACTAAAAATGCCCTATCGCCTGTTTCTGATATATCTTTTGATTTGTATTATTTTTGTGACACATTTTCATAATTCACCGAATATCTGTTTATACAAAAGTATTTACTGTGTTTTAAGAACGGAATTATTTCTTAAATGATGTCTTCATCATAGCCTTATGTCAAGTATAATATGTAGATATTTAAAATATATAGCATAAATACAGTTGATAATGAACGTGTATTTAAATTTTTATAACTCTCAATTTTTTACATTTTCTGTCAGACTCCCTAACTTAGCTTGCTAAAATAGCATACTTATGTTCGGCTATACTCTGCCGAAAACCAAGGAAAAAGGAACTACATATGATAAAAATATCGTTCAGTACTATCAGTATGCGATACTATAGAGGCTAATCGAGTAAACAAGTAAAGTCGAGCTTAATTTGTCTATTACAGTAACTGTTACTATAATGTACTTACAGTTGCCATAAAGAATTATGTATTACTTTGAAGGATTATGCGATCTACATTGAGATTATTGTTCCTTGAATTTTCAGTGAATAATATTCCATTCGTCTGATACTCGGATCTATTTTCGCAAAACTTATGTAATAGGAATGCGTGTTTATATGTCTATGTACATCGATGACAGATCGTATAGTTCAATCAACAACTGCATTTGCATGTAAAGGTATGAAGAACATTCAATACTACAACTAGTATGAAACGATATTCAACTAATATGAGATGTTTAAAACAGACGAATGCCAATAAAGATTGATACATTTCTGTTCAATATGAACTTTAATGTATACACAGAAATATAACATCATATTTCGATTGCAGAAAAAAAGATATGAAACGAATTCTTCGCCGACGTATTTAAAAACACTTATAGATCGTTACAAATTGAAATTAATATAATTAACAACGTTAATTAACGGCGTTATACTAATTACATTGTGTCAGTGAGTACTCGGAAAGAAATTCAAAACAAAACACCAGTTCATGTTAACATGTAATAAAATATAGTGTTCTCAAACTTCTACTGTTCCCAATTTCATTCTTTAATTATTAACAAATCTCACGCTTCTTTAATATACAATGGAATTTCAATGCTAGTTCCCCCTAATAAGTAATGTTAATTTCATATTTTAATGTTCGATATTTTTATTTTAGTCACTTGGTCAGTATTTCAAAAATAGATTCATGTCATTGTTCATTCTCTTACACAGCTGTCTAGTACATATATTTGATTTTTATCCAAATGTTATGTATCTGACAATGAGTCACCTCAAAATGTATTATATGTAAATAGTGTGTAGTGATACAAATAGAAGTTATTTAAATGAGTAGGCATTTTTCAAATTGATATTTTTACGCTTTATATATTATTTTTTACTCAACTTTTCCCGCTGATCGATTATTGTGTTATCGAAGAAACGGAACATATCTTGGAATGCAGTCATTATCTAACTATCGAAATATTTCTAATTAAATTTACGTAGACTTTTCGTCGATCTTTTTATCAATATTTTTTAGCTGAACATACTGTGATTTAATTTAATTAGGAATCTATAAATGTCAAATTTTTGCATATACATATACCATTTATTTCCATATTTATTAACTGAAATATTGTTTAGGTTTAGATCTATATCAAACTTTACCTCCAAAGTTTATAACAGGTTAATTGAGCGAGCTAGCAATAACATTATTTTATGTAAAATTAAGCAAATTTCCTCGATTACTCTGTAATTTAAATTATAAAGCCTAAGAGGTCTTAATTTATTTCTCAATAGAAATTATTATACTTATCTTTCATTATTCTCAATTAAAATCGAAATAATAGTTAATACAATTCATAATATGTATCATTTAGCTCATTTTAATCATAGCATCAACAATTACCACTTTCAGTAAGAGATAAAACGAAAAATTCCATTTAGTTTAAAAGAGCTTTAAAACGATGAATTACATTGACTTACATTTATGAAAAAAACTTAGTCAGGCAACATACATTCATAATCTCGTCCTTTTGAGCTAATCACCTCAGTACGATGTAAATGGTAACAAAAAGGTTCGGATGTGATAACCTAGTATACGGATCCAAAATCGAGTATGGCACCAGAATAAGTGTATACTACGAAAGCGCCAAAGTAGTTCGCAGGTTTTTTATGGGCAATACAACGTCAGTATTTCAATTTATGCAATTCTAAAATGTGCAGAAGTACTTTATAGGAGGACTTACTTCCATAAACAAATCCGCAATATTACCAAGAGGCTGCACTAGGAGCTTTGAGGAGACCTAAAATTGTATTCAAATGTTGTCAGAATATCAGTGAGCTGGCATGACGGTATAAAGTAAAGCTGCTATAGGTTCCGGGGCACTAGAGAATCGCAGGAAACAAAAAGGCTTATGAGCTTACCACAGATGGATCAGCTTCATTTCATATTGGACCAACACCTGTACTGTGAGTATCTAAGTGCACTATCTAGGAACGATGAACCAATATTCAACATAGAACACACTGGAGTAACAGACCCAAGCAGGCGAAGCATTTATTGGCAAGCCAAACCGCGAAAAAGCTGGGGAGTTGTTGTCTCTGGAAAGATACTTAACAACTACTAAACAAAATTGATAGATGTAATGTTACCTTGCTTGTAGCTGTGTAAATATGTGTGGCATTGGGTCACAAGAAACAAGCCATCTTCGAGCAACGTAAAATAGATAAACCAATAAAGTTGCAGCGCTTCGGGGACTGTTGCAGCCAAACAACCTTCAGAAGAAAAAAAAACAGAATCTTGTCGAATGCAAAAAATTTTGAAATACGATTATAGACAACATTCTTCGTACATAGTCGCACACCATAGTAAAATGCCACTAGTTACGCCCTTAAAATCACCCTAAACCCATATCAACATCCTCATCGTACTTAATGACGGAACAATACACACTTCAGTCACTTTTCCACCGACTTGCTGCCAAAAATTTCAAAACAACTAATCTGTCCACAAAACCTTAGACAATTGTATTATCAAATTCACGTTCTAATCTCTGCTTTCTTATTTCTATTCCTAGTAACGTCTTCTTTAAAGCCCTTTCCCTGCATATATACTGCACGCAGTCTGCGTTTCCGAGTTGTTACCGATATGGGTTTTCTTCTTAAAATATTAACTTGTTGAACGATTTAAGATGCTGTTAAAAAATCTATTTCATTTTGATGTAGTAATAATAAAATAATTCTCATCTGAATCTAGATCGTCTTTTGTGTATGAACGGATTAATTTCTTTTAATTTTTTAACGTGGTAAAGACGCGTTTAGAAAACACTATTTGTCTCATTGAATAGCCCTTCACGATATAAAGTTCTTACGGAGGAACATATTTCTATAGAAATTCCTTTTAATTTCAGCATATTTGTCACAATTGAACTCTCATGAACGGAGATCCTTCTCTTATATGTTTTTATTATTGAAGATGTTTATTTTTTTTCTTTCTTGAAGCTATTATCTAAGAAAATTACATGTGTAAATTGTGTTTTATTTTAGTCTTCCTTTAAAAAGGCAAATAAATACACGTTGATTTTAAAATCTGTGATACTAAGTGTTTATACATAATTATGGTTATCGTTCCCATATAAATCAACAGAGAGTGTGTTAGCGTTTAAAGTTTCAGTTTTCTTATTATTAACATCCAATATACATATGTACGTCTTAAAATAAAATAATTCCATTTAATTATATTATTTCAGCTGAACTTAATTTATGGAATAGCAATCTAATAATATTAAATAATAAATAAATCACAGATTGTAAGATTAAGTTTCTAACATTTATGACACATTTACATACCTCATTTATTCACACTAACAAAATTGGCTACAGAAATATACGTAATAAAAAGTACTTAAAATCTCTTCTTTTATGAGATGTATTTAAAGGCAGCAGCTTAGATATCCAAGTAGTACGTTTATTCCAATCAAGTAACTAAATTAGGAATTTGATGTCTTCTTCAACTACTAAGTTAATTTTAAATACAGAAACCCATTTATTTTAAAATTATTTGTTTGCTGTTTAAAAGTAACATTTTATGGATCGTAAATGTTTTAACTGCATTAGTATTTCGATTTTATTGATTTGAATTGCTTATTTTCTGAATATTTCAACAAACTACAAGGGGAACTAGGAAAACCCACCTCGTCATGAAACAACCAACTGTACGTTGCCTAGAAACGTTCAATAGTGACATTTTTCTACTTAACACATGGATCAATAAGTCCCGAGACTAACAATGAAAACAACATTTTTTTTGCAAAATTTTTTTTTATTCATCAACATAATCACCTTTTAGGGTGATACAATGGTTCCAACGCTTTTCCAATTTTTCAATACCATGTTTATAAAAAAATTTATCTTTCGCTTCAAAATAAGCTTCAGTTTCAGCGATGACCTCCTCATTTGAGCCAAATCTTTTTCCCTGGAGCATTTTTTTAAGATCAGCAAAGAGCCAGTCGTCACTGGGGGCTAAATCTGGCGAATATGGGGGGTGGGGAAGCAGATCAAAACCCAATTCGTTCAATTTTGCCATTGTTTTCATCGACTTGTGGCAGGGTGCATTGTCTTGGTGAAAAAGGATTTTTTTTCTCTGCATGTGCGGTCGTTTTTTTGCGATTTCCTCCTTCAAAAGCACCAGTAAGTCAATATAATAATCACTGTTGATCGATTTACCTTTTTCGAGGTAGTCAATGAAAATCACGCCATGTGTATCCCAAAAAACTGACGCCAGAACTTTGCCAGCTGACTGCTGCGTTTTCGGACGTTTTGGACGGCTTTCGCCAGCTGTGCGCCACTCAGATGACTGCCGCTTCGACTCTGGAGTGTAGTGATGTATCCATGTTTCGTCCATGGTCACGTAACGATGCAAGAAATCTTTTTTGTTGCGAGTAAATAGCGATAAACAGCTTTCTGAATCATCGACTCGTTGCTGTTTTTGTTCCATCGAGAGCAATCGCGGCACCCACTTGGAAAAAACCTTTTTCATGCTCAATTTTTCATGAAGGATAGTAAATACACTTCCATATGATATCTGTGTCATCTCAGCTATCTCACGGAGCTTTACGATCTTTCATTATAATTTTTGTCACTTCACTCACATTTTCCGGTGTAACGGCTTCCACAGGTCTACCCGAGCGTTCCGCGTCATTTGTGTCGGTACGACCACGTTTAAACTCGGCAAACCACCGACAAATCGTTGTTTTTGATGGACAAGAGTCCGGGTAACATTTTTCAATCCATTGTTTTGCTTGCGTGGTGTTTTTACCCATTAAAAAACAATGTTTTATCAGAACACGAAACTCGGTTTTTTCCATTGTTTAAACAAACTACAAAACGACTTTACTCCAACCTCGATAACTCAGCTGTTTCTTGTCCGATCGACTTAAAATTTTGACACGTTTCAAGCAAAGGTTAGTACTCTAGAAAGACGTGGTTACTGGTTTACTACGAGTGCCATCTATGGGTTAGTCTCGGGACTTATTGATCCATGTGTTATGTGTCAAATTCGAGTCTTATTTGTTAACATTTTGTACTTTATAAACTGTTTCACAAAAAAAGTAAAAAGTAAAAAGTAAATATGCTATGGCTAATTGAATTAACCAAAAGGCAAAAAACCCTTACCACATCAATGTTCGTACTCCTGTATTGTACACGATGTCGACAACTAAGTTGTCAGCAGTTTATTAATCATGGTGTCGTACCTAGATTCGCGGAAATGCTCACAGAAAAAGTTCCGTCCACTCATCCTGCCAAACACTAAACACGCACTGTATTTGTTGAATTCTTTCTGTGTGAACATTATCGCTGATTGACAACTTAGTTGTCAAAATACGTATACAGAGTACGAACATTGATGTATGAGCTTTTTGGACTTTTTTTATTAGAAAAATCTTAAAATAAAACATCACAGCGTCATCACAAAAGAATCTATTTGAATTCTATTGAATTGTCAGAAACATTATGATACATTTTTATAGCAGACGATTTAGTTCATCTTTGCAAGTTCTACAGACATTTACATTTATTTTTTATGTTATGCCATATGGCAACTAACAGTTCTAAATTCATTAAATATAATGAGCGGTTTGGTTGTATTCGAAATTTTATAAAAAGTTAAAAGTGGAGGACTAAGTGTGCATCTTCCTTATGTTTTATTTCTTTACCTAGATAAAAGGAGAAAACGCTCGTCAAGCTTACAGAAAAATTACCTAAAATCTTCTATGACAATGACCTACAAGAACATTAATGCCAACAAGATTCACGAAATTTCGTGCTGGTGGTTTAAATTTCAATGAGACTCCTCAGTGAGGGAGATCCACCGAGGCTGATGACAAAATAAAGAGTTGATCAACTCAAACACACGGCACACAACATGAGAGATTGCAGAAACGTTAAATGTCCATCATTCAGGTGTTCACGACTATTTGAAAAAGCTAGAATACATCATAAAGCTCTATATTTGAGTTCGTTATAAACTCAAGACGGCACTATAAACAGCTGTGATAAGCTCTTTAAACGGAAGGAAAACGATTTTTTTTTGAAGCGACTGATAATTGATAACGAAAAGTGGATTGACTACAACAATATTATGGTTAAAAAAGTGTTGGTACTGGCGTAGTCGTCTCAAACGTCGTCGAAAGTAGACGTTCTTTAGATGAAGGTTATGCTCTCAGTATGATGATATTTTAAAGGTACGTTTCAAGCTTCTACCAAGGATGAAATGATTAATTCAAGTATGTACTGTCAGCACATGGACATCTTGAACGAATCGATCATCCAGAAATGCCCAGAGCTCGTTAATCGTAAAGGGCTGGTATTTCATCAAAACAACGCGAGACCACACAAGTTTGATTGTCCGTCAAAAATTATAGGATCTTAGAGTGCTACCATACAAGCTGCACTCACCGAACCATTCTCTTTCAGACTTGAGCTTGTTTCGTTGTGTGGTGTAACGTTCGACTCAGTTTAAGCTGTGAATTAGCATCTTGCCAATAACGATAGGTGTTCAATAAACGAGGACTATTAAAAAGTCAAAAGATTATCGAAGAAAACGAACTATATATACATGATTCATTTTTATATTAATAAATAAATTATGAAAAACAGAAAAAATATGTCATGACTTTTTCACCAATACAATATATAGTTTACAGGACTGTAATATGATTACAAATAAATGGCTTACATCCGTATTAGTATTTCAAAACGTTACATCAAAAGAATTTGAACACATCAATCAAATTGTCTAATGATCGAAGAAACACCTCTGGTGGTTGTACTTTTTATATGTCGGGTGCATTGACTGTTTACTAGCAAACGTGTGTGTAAATGCGTTTATTCTTGTTCGTAATAAAATTGAAAATAGCTCGATTCTATATTTAGTCTGGACGTCGTTGCCCTTACACCATAAAAATCATAACGAATGTAAAGATTGACGAAAATTGTGTATAAGTCGGCCGGCTCAAGTAAATAAAGGGTCTATTTTTAAAGTAGGGAATTTTTTTAGTAATTATGAGGCACTACGAAGCATTTATACTATCGTTACCCATTTGTAAATCTACCACTAACAAACGGATGTGGGAAATAAATTTCGTATTGAAGTACTTGTGTTTTGAAAATAATTTAATTAAGGAAACTACTTAAATAGATTAAAATTCCTCAATTTTATTACTAGCTATGAAATGTGTGATAGAAAATAAAAGAAAATGTTATACTGTATTTTAATTCTTCATGTCTAGAAAGTACTGCTACTTTAAAAGGGAGAACTAGGTACTAAAATTTTAAAATCAACTATTATCTTGACAGAGGAACATTTTATAATGTTTACATTTGCTTAGTAATGGTATAAACTCTATTTCATTTGGTCGTATTGTGAATATAAATATCGTTTTAATTATACTGCTTGTCGCACAACATTACATACGAGGGTAGTTTGACAAGTAGTGAGAATGGAAAAGAAAAACGAATTTTTTAAATACAAAAGAATTTTTATTTTTCAATATATTCTCCTAAAAGAGCAATACATTTATTCCAACGGTGCTCCAATGCCCTTATGCCATCTCTAAAATGCGATTCCGGAAGGCTTGCAAAATACTCATTTACGAAGATGATAACCTCGTCGTTAGACGAAAATTTTTTTCTACCTAGTGGCGTTTTCAATTTTGGAAATAGGTGGAAGTCGGAAGGGGCTAGATCCGGCGAATAAGGCGCATGCGGTACTAATTGGAAATGCAACTCGTGGATTTTGGACATCGCAACTGTGCTGGTATGCGAGAGAGCGTTGTCTTGGTGAAACAGAATCTTTTTCTTTGCCATTTCTGGCCGTTTAGCACGAATCTCAACATTTAATTTTTGTAGAAGTTCTGCATAAGATTATCCGTTTATTGTGGCACCTTTCTGAAGGTAATCGATGAGCAAAGTGCCCTTTGAATCCCAAAAAATTGAAGCCATCACCTTGTTTGCCGATAAAGAGGTTTTCGCTTTCTTTGGAGGTGCAGAACCACGTTCTAACTATTGTTTCGACTGTTGTTTAGTTTCGGATGTACTGTAGTGTATCCAAGTTTCATCGCAAGTAACAAATCGCCTACAAAAATCAACCGGATTTCGCTTATAAAGGTCCAAACACTCATTGGAAATGCGCAAACGAGTGAACTTTTGATCAGTCGTAAGCAACCGCGGCACTCATCTTGCCGAATGCTTGGAAAGGCCCAATTCTTTCGTTAAAATGTGGTATACGCGTTCTGTTGAAATGTTTACCATGTCTGCTATCTTTCTCACTTTGAGTCGTCGATCTTGCGTAATAATATTATGGATCATTTCCTTAGAAGTCACGATTTTGAGTGCCCCAGAGCGCGCTTCATCAACACAGCTTGTTCTACCACGTTTAACTTCATTTGCCCATCTACTTAATGTGGGGGATGATGGAGCAGATTCACCTAATGTTTCCTGTAACTCATCTTTTATTTAGGTAGCTTTCATACCCTTAATTACGAAGTATTTAATCACCGCACGACACTCTGCTTTTTCCATTTTAACAAAACGACGTGTTGCTTCTTTTTCAATCAGCTATCAAAAAAAAACTAATCAACCGATTTATCTAAATATCGGAATGTAAACATATAAATAGGCAACCTAAATTACAGTTTGTTTTACCAATTAGAGCGCCACCTATGTGTCATTACCACTACTTGTCAATCTATCCTCGTATCCATGATCACATACATTTTTAAAGAAGTCAATTGATTCTTCTAGCAAATTGGTTCGATTATATACTGAATGTTTTTAGTTTTGTTTGAGTTTCAAAGTAATCATTTGACATCCTCTTTACAATTCTTCCCTGTATATTTGGCATAAAGTATACTTTGTTTTCATCAAATTATTTTCTTAGTATGTCAATTTCTAATCAAATTTTCAGTATACATTGCAGACCATAATTAGTCTATTAACATACATACTTTAATGTTATCCAAATGAACAATTTTTCTAAATGAAAATGTTTTGATTTATAGCTTTTTTGTAAATAAGTATTTTGAAATTAATTTCTTAAAAATTACCATTCGTAATACAAATTGCTATAATTGCTATAAAATGTTGAGAATTATTCTTTGTAGTCATTAAAAAATCAAAGCAACATGCACGTATACATTTTGTCATTACTATTTCATCATTACTTCAAGAGCAAAAGAGAAATTAAGCTATATGACTATGGATATTGAAATGAGTCTCATCATTTTAAGTATCAAACGAAAATCTATCAGAAGATACATCAATAGTAGATCATGCAATTATAGTGCTGCGTAAGAGAAATAAATAATACATTGCACTGGAAATTGTGTGTGTGTACATGGAAAAGTTTACAGAAACCATAATCATACAAATATCAAAAGGAAAATTGACTTAAGTTAATAACATTTAAAAAGAATATCCAAAAATCAATTAATGAAAAAATATATTCATATATAGCGTCCATTGTAAAAGATCAAAACAAATCAAAAATTATTTGAGGCGTTTTGGATATATATCTCTATGAAATCACGTCAAAATAGACAAAATATGAAAAAAGCGTTCCAGAAAAATGGTAAATGCGATTGTTAATTCATCTAGAAGGGGAATAATTTTGTAAAGCTTCGTATTTCAGAATATCAACGGCTCCAAGCAAATTTGTTTCTTTGCTTCTTTTCTTTGCATTGGCATTTCCCATACCTAAACATTTGCTTTTATCCATTTTCTGTAGTTGGTAGACAAATGGTCTTTGTTAATGAAATTTGATATTAATGGGTGATTCATTATGATGTACTTTCTTTAATAGCGATTTTTTGACAAATAAAACGTCAGTCATGTCAAACTTTCATGCTATTTTAGTTAAGTATTGTGTGACATTTAATTATGAAAAGACTCAGCTCGGTATAGCGTCTACAAATTATTCAGTTGTTTTACGAAAATTAGCGTTCCACGAGAAATGTGTTTCGTGCTCTTAGAGCAACTTATGGTCTACGTAATCGGCCAACCGAACGCACAATTCGCTGTAAAAATAAAAATTTGAAACGCAGTTTTCATTATTGGATAATACACGACCAAATAGATCACAACCAGCACGTGGTGAAGAAAATAGAGCGATGGTAGCTAAGAGTGTACGCGATGACCGTGAAGAATCGATTCGACGTAGATCTCAAAAGCTTGGCTTGTCGTATGCCACGACTTGACGTATTTTACATAAGGTTCTTGGTTCAAAAGCATACAAAATTCAACTCGATCAAGAATTGAAAGCGGTCGACCTTTCGAATCGTAACCGTTTCAGTCTTTGGGCTCTTAAAAAGCTCGAAGAAGACGCACTGTGTTCGACCAAAATTTTCTTCATCGATGAGGCCCATTTCTGGCTTAATGATTACGTTAACAAGCACAATTGCCATATTTGAAGTGAAGAATAACCCGAAGGGATTCAAGAGCTGCCATTACGTCCTGACAAAACCACGGTTTGATATGGTTTATGGGCAAGGGGAATCATAGATCCATATTTTTTTAGAAATGAAAACGGCCGCAAAGAAACTGTGAAAGGCCCCAGCTATCACACCATGATAACGGACTATTTACTGCCTAAAATTGAAATCCATGATCTCGACGACATTTGGTTCCAACAAGACGGCGCTACTTGCTACACAGCCCTTGAAATCATGGCTTTGTTGCGAGAAAAATTTAGTGAACATCTAATTTCACGTAATGGACCTGTGCAATGGGAGACTAGATCACGTGATATCATACCTTTAAACTTTTTCCCTTAGAGCCGTGTAAAGTCCAAAATCTACATAAATAAGTCAGCTACGAGTAAGCAATTGGAAGCCAACATTACTCGCGTTATTCGCCAAATACCACTTGAAATGCTCAAACGTATCATCAAAAATTGTAACTTCATTTGAAGGAAATAATTTTTAAAAAATAAATGTCAATTCTTTTGCATGATAGTATCCGATAAATAAGAAAATTGAAGTTTTTATTTTTGAAAAAAGTACCTTGAAATGAATCACCCGCTAGATTGAGTTATGTGGTTGCTGTATTATTTAACATTCTTGGTAATAAACGCCCAAAATATTTACAACACAGACAGGATCAGGTTGAGGCACTAATCAAAGTTAGAAAGATATATCAACTAATTCAATTTTTTTCCCCCAATTTATTAATCAAATTTTTTATTGTACAGGTATGTCAGTTTCTCATTTCTTTTATACTATTTGAAGGTTCTGTATATATAAGTATATATTTAGCCGTCAAAATTCAAAATTGATTCATCTTTTAATGATTCATGCCATAAATTAAAATTACGTGCTGTTTCAGCAATTATTAAACAAAAAAACTATTACTAAATTATGTAAAAATTGACCTTGGCTTTCTTATTGTATTACAAAAATTATGACATGACGACATATGTATTAATTTTTTGTTTACGTAAATAAGTTTTAAATCCACATGACTATAAAATTTAACTTTAAATTTACTTTCAGTTTGTACACTAGCTATTCAAACTTGAAATTTGTTATTTTAATTCATATTTGCTACGAATAAATTTTGTATTGAACACAGGCCAAACGTTTCATTTTCGTGTGTAGTAAATTATTTTTTATTTTTAAGGCGGATTTTGTTTTATTATCTCGTTTCAGTTTGTTCGGCAGACTATCAGGCGTAGGTGCGCTTGTGTATGTATATAAGTGCGCGTGTGTATGAATATATTTTAAGCGCATGTATAGCGCTTGAAATAGAAATTGTAAGTCCAGGATACCTCAAAATTTACATTTCGTAAAATATTAAAAATTTAAATAGACAAAGTTTTTCATTCGAATGCATTTCATTTTGTATATTGAATATATACTATGGCATTTAAAAAACACATTCTTTACAAATGTTTAGTGTATTAAGAATGATAAATGAGCAAATTTTCATTGAAAAATGCATACATTTATAGAAGATATTTAATGAGTTGCCGAACTCATTCTGCTTTCTGCATTCTTCTAATAACAATCTATAATTGTTAATTAGTATATTAAAATGCCGAGAGTTCGAAGAGAACCAAATTATCGCTAGCCAAGTGATTTTGAAAGGGCTCGTATCGTTAGATTACACTAGTCAAGTGTTGCATTTTTGAAATTGCTAGGTGGGCGAGAAATATTGCTACAGTTCTTTGTTGGAGAGATTGGTGACAAAACTGTAGGCAACATTGTGGAAGAGGCTAAAATTATTTGCTTGCTTATTTAAAGATCAGCATAGAACCCTAAGGTCTGTGAGAATTTTTTTTTGTGAAGATAAGCCATACAATCATAATGGGTTCCATATCTAGCCGTATTCATTCATTTGTGTTGACTTCTTGTCTCGAATATTAATACTGTCTTTTACTAATCGGAATCCAGCCCTTGGATGAAAATGGTGTAATGTACCGACACATTTGGTTAAAGCGTGGAACAGTGTCGTTTTTTTCATACAAATTTTGTTTTTGTTCCGGAACCATTTATTATTATTATCATGGCGTAACACTCCTGAAGGAGTTAAGCCACCTTTCGGTTCTCTAGATCTGTTTTATGTTGGGGAAATCACCCCCCTTTTCCAGCCTATATCTTCTCACAGACTTCTCTCCATTGTTCTCTATTCCCCACTTTCTGCCTCCAGTTACTGGCTCCGATCCTTCTCAAATCCTCCTCCACTTCTCGCTTCCACGTACTCCTCGGCCTCCCTCTCCTCCTTCTTCTCAGACTCCATTCCATAACCTCATATATCACTGCGTTTGGTCCCGCTCTCCATACATGTCCTAACCATTTAGCTCTCTGTTGTTTAATTTTTTTCACTATGTCCTCTCCTATTTCATGTGAAAGCTCATGATTAGTTCTTCTTCTATTTTCAGTATCTCCTATTTTCACTGGTCCCAGTATCACTCTCAATATTTTTCTTTCCATTATTCTCAGATCCTCCTCCTGTTTCTTCGTCATGCTGAGTGTTTCCGCTGCATACATCATAGTTGGTCGGATTATCGTCCTATATATTTCCATTCTACAACTTTTGCTTTAGTATATATCCAAGGATATAATAATCTCCACATTTCAGCAAGATAATGGCCGTCCTTATGTCGCTACTATTACATTACGATTTCTGCAAGAGGCTAAAACCAAACCTATCACCCATAGAACATGTCTGGAATATAAAAAGTTCAATGAACTTACAACAATCACATGATACTCTATAAATTGTTTAGAATGAGCTTCCACATGATTCGATTACGTGTAGCGGCAACTAATTAAATTTTCTCTATAAAGAATATTCATTATTATCAACATAGTAAATATTTGTACAAAATTAGGTTTGAAAATATACAATTTCACTGGGTTATTCGTTTTTTTGTCACATAGTATAATTAAAAATATGCAAACCATTAAAAATCTTGTAAGAATGTTCATTTATTTCTACTGTCAGAGTTTAATTTTAATTTGTTTGATAAAGAAATATAATACAATAATTTTCTACTCTCTCTAACAATAACGATAATTAAACAGGCAATTTTGATGCGTAGAATACAAATTTTATTCCCACTTTGTATACAAGAGGTGTTCAATTTTGATTAAAATTTTATTTAGAGAAGGCTATATTACAATAACGAAAACTATACTATCTTTCAATATAACATCTCTCCTACATTTGAGCCACTAATCTGGAAACTTTTTAATACCTTGCTGGATGAAAGTTATAGCAAGATATTAAAAAGCTGAATGAAATTTATAGGCTGGCGGCGTGTCTATTCTTAATCAACTTCATCATTTAATGGAATTTTTTCTAGGCTAAAGATTCTTATGGTGGTCTAAACAAATAATTATGCTTGCTTTAAGATCCTCCAACAGCTTAACGGAAATTATAGGGAGGATTGAATAAACATAAATTATTATTACGTCCGTGCTAGTAGTACGATTTAAGGTCTTTAGTTGTTGGCATTCATTCTAATCGAGAAGGAAAACCATTAAAAACCTTCAAGGACAGAGGTTTCGGATTCGAACCTGAGACCCAACAACAAAGTAAAAAAGATACGGAAACTGAACGCGAAATAAAATGCTACTGAAGTTTGTTTCAAATGTTTCTTCGATGGTATGAAATGTTTTTGAAAAAACAAAACAGAACTTTCTTCTTTCCCTCCGAATTTTGCACAGCCTTGAGTAATTAAACTAGAAAAATGTCTTCAGATTCTCAGATAAATATTGCTATTACTTTATACACTTAGAATTCACCAGGTACTTTTTAAAACTTTTTTCAACGAAGCCTATATATACATTGAACTTTGTTAAAATGTTACATTGATTTTTTCAATTTATTACGACAGTGTATGTAACGTTTTATAACGCGTTAGTAATAGATAATATTATTTTAATATTTATATGTTTTATGTACAATTACTGCTATTATATCATATGCTACTCATATCAGTTGATCTGACATTTGTGCATCAATAGATATAGAAGAAATACATATTTTTTAAATTACTATAAATGGATGTTCAACTCTAACAAAACCAGTTTTCAATCCAATATGTTGATATTTTGCCCAAAATCCTAAAAAGGACGTAAACGATTCACAGAATCACATCTGTTACGCACTAGTTCCAAAAGTTGTCAAATTGATCATTTTTGGCAACATTTACAATTTGGCAACAATCACTTTTCACACATTCGTTCAAAGAAAAAACACCTCCTATGTTATATACGATTTATTTTGTTGTGATTTTTAAATATACGACACGCGTGATGTAAGCAAATACGTCAGACGTTTTGGAGCTCCTGTGTAACGCCACTATTCACATACATACAAATACCTAGAAGACACGGAATTCTCTCAGTCCTAGTCTAGAATCTCTGACCTGTACCGGCCGAAAATTTTTCGTTTTCGGAAACTCATGTCCCGGTAGTCGTGACATTGTTTATTGTGACATCGCGCCAAAAATATCACCTGGTCCTTGGACAAGGCTTTTAGGTGTACTTATTTGTCGGAAGCTCTCGCTAGTCTACAAACAGTGAAAAACTCGCGAAAATCATATGTTTTTTGTTTAGTGTTTGGTCGTCGAATTGTATAAAGATTACGTGATATAATAACAAAAAAAAAAGATCATAAATTAAGTGTATTTTAAAATATTATCTCTTGTTGCTAGGGTATTACATATTTACTGGTTCGTATGAGAATAGCATAATGTTATTTTATTGTTTTCAAAGTTTTATTTTGGGAAATCCGAAATTTATTAACACAAGCATGTATATATACCTCGTTTCTTTGAAGTATCTGAACAATTATAAACATCTTAGAATTTCAAACAAGCTTTAGAAATATTTGTGTTGTATTATATCATCTCCGTAAGAAAAAAAGTAAACTTATCAATTACGATTAAGTAATTTTTTTTAGAATATTTATTTTCATGTATTTAAAGAACACGTTTTCATTTGAATATTATAGTAAACAAAATGATTTCATTTAATTTAAAACTCAAGGTATTATTTATTGAACAACTTTAGAAAACTTAAATTTATTATACATCGTTATACATATTCACATTTATTAAATATTTATAATTTCGTGCTTTTGTAATATTCTAACACTATTAAAATTCACTTCTTGATCTAAAAACATGTACTTCCACTATAAATTCGTGGTCGAGAATTTTATAAATAAAACCACTTGTTTAATCAAAATGACGTTTTTACTAAACTTAAGAACTTTATATATGAAAATACGTGTTAGTTTTGTAAACCGTTTGCTATTGATTGTTCTTTTCATAGTTATTACGTAGGTTGTCTTTTAAGTTTTTCATATAAAACTGGAATAAAACAGTAGATAGCTTTTAAACACTTCATTGTTTTGCGAAGAAGTATTCCTCACGAAGATTAATACACTTTTGCATATGTTCGAACCAACTCTGGAAGCAGTTGTTCTATTCGTTTGTTGGTACGGAGGATGATCCAACAATTCGATGTTTTGTTGCGTTAAAAATTCAATTGTCTTGCGCGCTGATTCGTCGTTCGAGGTTGGTTTTCCGAAGCTCAGCGATGACTTGCAGCTAACAAATGGTTGTATACTAATCGGCAGTAACAGTTCTTTGATCTGGTAGAGGAATTGTTGCTACATGACCTGTTTTCGAGACAAATGTCGCGACCCTCTTTTTGGAGACACTTCGAGACTTTTGTCGACTTGTTTATTTTTTGGCTCATATGGGTAAATCCAAGATTCATCACCACTGACAATGTTGTACACGTTTTTAGAGTTTTCAGCGTTGAAGCGATCTGGATTTTTTTGATACCAATTCACCCTAGCTGCTTTCTGTTCTTCGCTCAACAGATGCCAGATCCAACGAGAAACAAATTTTTTTACGCACTATTCTTTATGCAAAATTTTTTGAATCGAGGTCTTAAATTTCCAATAATGCTTTAATCTGGCGATATCTCACATGTCGATCTTCGTTAATGATCTTGATGTAGATGTAAATATAAACACAAACTCTGATAAATAAAACGCAAAGAATCATCTATTAAGGAAATAATCCACAGTATAACAATTAACATAAAGAAGTTAAATTTTTAACCGGTTTTAAATTTAGTAAAACGGATTTCATTTCTAATTTCTCATGGCAACTATTGACCCCATAAAATACAGATTTTTTTTGGAAAAGCTGCAACTTTATGCGAATATAGAAGAAAGTAATTAGTTTTTGTAAAATATTTCTAACTAAATTCAATAGAAAATTCAGACTTATATTTGAAAACAAAATTTCTAATACACATCACTAAACATTGCGGGGATTATTCCTTTGACTGTTTTAAAATTTTTTATCTTACGATAATTTTCGGAAGGACGCTTTCTTTTGAAGATATAGGGCGATAAAGATTTCCAAATAGTACTTTATTACTTACTATTACGTGTAAAGATTCTTAATGTAGCTGAACTCTTAAAAATTGGGTACCAACAGCTGGGACGCATGCACTAATCTTCTTTTCGTTGACAGCTGAACTCTTTCAAAAACACTAGGGTTGTTTCGTACTGCTTTACACCGATCAGTTTTCCAATTTTTCAAATCTTTTTCACTGGAATAGTGTACACTAATGTCTTCAAATTGCCTCACAGGAAAAAGCCAAGGAATATAAGTCTGGAGGCTATAAGTGAGGTCCACTACCACCAATTCAGCTATTTTCATATGTTGCACTTAAGAACTCATGAGTAGCCATTCTAAAATGTGATGAAATACCTTCGTGCATAAACCATATTTAATTTTTCGTAGTCAGTGGTAAATCCTCTAGAAACCCAGGCAGTGATTCTTTTTAAAAATTTCAATGCACGTTACTAATAACTCTTCCTGGTAAAAATACCGGTCTAATTAATCACAATTACAATCCAAATGTTGAACACAATCTTCTAATACCGAATATGCAAACTTTTGTCGCCCTATATCTTCGAATAAATGCGCCATTTCAAAAATTATCCGAGGACAAACAAATCACTATTATATTTACGTATGAAACGTGCGCTCTATTTATGACCAAGGTTATAATAATTACAAAGACCATCTAACATAATTATTTACAGTCAACTGATTACAACACCAAAAATATTTCAAACAGCTGTATATTATTATTTGTTACAGAAATCTAAACAGAATTCAGATGACATGGAAAGTTATAGCTCTGTAAATAAGACTTTATAAGAATATTAAAAGTATTATCACTTAATCACACAGAGATGGGCCACCGAAAATAGTCCAGCTAGATTTTTTTAATTAATTGATTAAATATTATCAAGTAAAATGTTCAAACACATTAACATTTGTTCTAATAGGGACACGATGTAGTTGCCTTTCTCTCAGATTACACGAACCCTTAAGACTATAATTTGGTTGTTAAACGGTTTTTTATTTTTGAAATTAGAACCAATTGCTGTTTTTAAATTAGCATTTTAAAGAATTAAAAGAGATTTAGAGTCTTACGTTATTGTGTATGTTGCTTATAGGATCAAATCCACGTAGTTACATACGAGGGAGCGTTTTTATATTCGCGGAATGGGGGACAAGGGGTGGAAATAAAAAAACCAAATTATTTTTCTTTTTCAATATATTCACCTGCAAGACGGATACATTTTTCACGTCTTTCAATTAATTTATTTATACCCTCATAAAAAAATGATTTCTCTTTATCTGCAAAATACGGCAAAACTGCCTCCTTGACTTCATCATCGGCAGTAAATTTTTTACCCCGCAGCTCTTTTTTCATTTTCGGAAACAGGTAATAATCACTCGGGGCCAGGTCTGGGCTGTAGGGTGGGTGATTCACAATTTCGAAGCCCACCTTATGCAGGGCAGCTAACGCAACGCGGCTCTTGTGGACGGGCGCGTTGTCGTGCAAAAGCAGAACACCTTTTGTCAATTTTCCCCGTCTTTTCTCTTTAATGGCTTCTTTTTGTCGCTCTAATATTGAAGCGTAATATTCTCCGGTTATAGAAACACCTTTAACTTTATAATCAATCAACAATATTCCTTCCTAGTCCCAAAATACCGTTGCCATGAGTTTCCCAGCTGATTGTGACACTTTAAATTTCTTGGGAGGTGCTGTGCCCTTTTTATGCCACTGCATGGAGTCTTGTTTGGACTCAGGTTCATAATGATGAACCCAAGTTTCGTCTCCAGTAACAATTCCACTCAATACACCATCCTTGTCTTCATTACAGAGGTCCAAAAATGCACGCGAACACTCTACGCGCTGTTGTTTTTGCGGCGGCGTGAGCATTCTCGGCACCCATCTTGCGCTGACCTTAGACATGCCGAGATGATCGTGTAGGATTTTAAAAATTGTTGTATCGGATACTCCAACCATTTCTGCGAGTTGTTTCTTCTTTAGTCGAGCATCTTCGAGTACAATTTGTCCAACTTTTTGGATAAGTGCTGGCGTGGTCACCTCAATGCTCCTGCCCGGCCTCGGGTCGTCTTCAAGGGATTCCCTTCCTTGTTTAAATAAACTATGCCACTTGTACACCATGGTTTTTCCTGGACAAGAGTCGCCGTAAACCAATGACATCTCATTCATTATGGTCGCAACTGATTTTCCTTGCCTGGTAAGGAACTTTATAACGGCACGATATTCGATTTTTTCCATATTTCACTTTTCACTCCTGATTATGTTACTTGGTTGACGATAGCTCAAAGACTAACTGTCTAATAACAATGAAACTTCGTATTTATACTAATCATGAGTCGCTGCACAGGTCACGCCCCCAATGCACCTACTCACCCCTCTACAACCCGCTCATTCCACGAATATAAAAACGCTCCCTCGTAGTAATACGAATAAAACTATGATGTTAAAGTAAATGCGTTCTTAGTGTGCGATAAGTGTCTTATTACAAGTTCTTTAAATTATTTTTTCTAATTTGCCTCTTTTTTGATGTCTTCATAATTTTATAGCAGCAAATTAGAAAAATATTTTTTTCCAGCTTTTCATAAAGGACAAGTAACGTTTCACAAAGTAAACATTACGTTTTAATTTACTTCCATTTGCAAACTGATTTATTCTATTACAGTACGAATTAAGATAGTTGCGCATTTTTTAAAAACAATTAATTTGCAAAAGTTACTTCACGCTTATCCAATGAAACGCATAAAGACACATTAATCATTCGTGCATATTGGAATTCATTTAAAAACTTCCCCAGACAGAATTCGTAGCAAATTATCACAGGCATGTTGACAAGTCTATAAGGTATGAAACGGCTGCTGTAACAGAAGGAAAGTTTTACACGTACTACTTTCCGCAGAAATTTAAAGGAATTTAAATCCCATCCGTATAAAATCTACTGGTCCAAGAACTGAATGAAGATAATCCTGAATTTTGTTCGTTTGTTTTCCGAACGATTATACATTTTTTCTTGAACGGAACAGTACGACACAATTGCCGCTACTGGTGATTCTAATCCAATAATTCGTGAAAGCTACCCCCAAACTCAGTAAAAACTGAATCTGTAGGGACATTTATGGTGGTAAGCTATTGTTAAACCTTTTTTTACTTGAAACTTTAAATGGAAAAATGTACATATATCATATCATTGAGAACGATGGCCGATACCTTGAGATCATTTGATATTTCGACAAGACAGCGCAACCCCCCACTTTTCAATACAAGAGTTCTTCGATGAATGAAAGGAGAATGGCTACCCAGATCACCAGATCTTTTGATTTCTTTTCTTTTATAAGAAGTAAAATTTATTCAAACCAATCAAATTTTATACAAAACGTATAGAAATTAGTGATGGATATTTTCAATAGTTAAACTGTTTGCAAGTAAATAACTGTTTTTAAATTATAAATTTTTTAAACTATATTAATTCTAAAATTACTGAATTTCAAAAAAAAAAACCCTTGTAACAACAAAACTATGTCATTAGACTTTAAATTAAATTTAACCCCTATTTTCATTTAAAGTGATTGGACCAAGTGTCACCTCCACTTAAGGGTTGATGTAACCCGAGAGAAAATAACTAAATCAAGTGTTTCATTTAGAATAAAAGTTGATATATTCGAGCATTTTTTTTGTAAATTGATCAACTAGTCAAAAAATCATTTAGGTAGGCAATTTTCAATGGCCTACCCTGCATTTAGTTGTATTATTAAGATCTTAAAATGCACACATGCTAAAGGTATACATGGAATGTTTTCTAAGTTATTTAAAGCGCTAAATTAGTAAATACGAATACAGGGAAGTCTTCTTTAATAGATGCTGACAGTTTTCAAAGACTTGTCTGATTGTTAACAACTTCTGCAATTATATAAATAATGTAAAATATTTACTAAATTGTTCTATTCGCAGTTGTCGATTACAATCAAATAACAGAAAAAAAATATATTCAATAATAAAGTTTCAAGGATTTCAAGGAATTTTGGAGAGCTTCAAGGTTTTCTCCATCTCCATTTTTGTTCAAATTTTTATCTGCCAACACTTCTATAAAGTTTTTTTTTACTTATTTCTTCTACAACCAATGTCAGGCAGCATTTGTGGGTATATGAGAAAATAGTTACGCCATTTACGAATCACTTGGCTTCCATTTAATTATAATCTTTGATTGAGCGATCTAATAACAGGTGCTTGATATATTCGGTCATAATAAGACCATGTGGCTGTTTTTAAATTCTTAAACGATAATCACCGCCATTTGAAAATAACTTTTTTTTAATTTTTATGGTAATCAATAAATTACATTCTGCTACTCGTAAATAGCTGATTTATTTCAACATACGAGGTTTTAAACATTTCTTTTCTACCATCTAATTAATCTGTAGACGTACCTTCTAGCTTCAAATAAATAAATGAAAGCTTTTGCATAAATTGATTTTTCTTAATGAAATCTGAATAACGAATTTCTATAGAAATTTATTTTTTTTGACGATGTATGATATTCATTACATATTTATAAGAATTCTGATTGTTTTAAAAGTCCTTAGAATATTTATCAACTTCTTAAATTGTCCATATTTACTTCTTAGCATCCGGTTTAAAAGAGACCCATGTAATAATTAAGAAATCAACTTGTTGATGTATGTAGTGAAATATAATTTCCAGATATTCTGCTTCCGTCTGGAAGTCTAAATGTCTGTTTAAACATTGTCTGCAAAGGAAAAAAAACGATGTATAAGAAAATTACATTCAAAACATTTGTTTAAAAGGAATTGCATACAGCTATGTACAGTACTGTGCAAAAGAAAGAAACACCTAACAATATTTTCCAAAACTTATTTACCAAAACGTTTATATTAATTTTTATTAATAATTGTTGGGTTAATTTAATTTATAATACTCAATACATCTTTCCAAGAGCGATTCACTTATTGGTAGAAATATAATCACTGGAAATTTCCAAGTTTATAACATCATACTTCCGTGTAGGGGTGAGATCGACCGCCTGATAAAAGGATTAAAGTAATAAATTTTATTGCACCACAATGCTCTACAATAAAATTTCAAGGGATAGTTATTTATCTATAAGATTTTGTTTTTAATTCAATGGTAGAAACGATACAGAGTGGTTTCACAATAGAATTTATTTAGATTCTTAAAAAACGCGCCTACGTGTGAAATTTTCATATCGTGAGCCGTAAATTGTTATAGTAGATAGAAAATGCCTAGAATAGCATTACTAGACAGAAATAAAATTATTGTTTTACACCAAGAGGGTTATAGCCAAGTGAATATATCAAAGCTGGTGAAATGAAAACAATAAAAAGAATGACTGAAACCGACAGTGTAAGTGATAGGCCAAGGAGTGGACGTCCAAAAAAACTCAGTAAAGCTGTTGCACAGTTTATAAAAGTTAGCTCCTTAAGAAATCGTAAGAAAGTTAGCGCAGAACTAGCTAAAGATCTTCCGCGAGTATCTGATACTTCGGTACATGCTTCAACAGTAAGGCGATACTTGCTCAGATCAGCGGATGGTTGTTCGTGAGAAAACCCTTATTGCGACCAGGTAATAGAGGGAAACGATTAAAATATGCCAGAGACCACGAAACTTGGGGATATAATGAGTGGCGACAAGTATTATGAATTATTATTATTAGAAATATCAATTATTTGGAACGAACAGACGTCATTATGTTAGACGACGCCCTGATGAATCGTTTTTGGAACCATGTTTACACACTACCATAAAACGTGGAGGAGGCAATATCAAAGTTTTGGGTTGTATTTCGGCAGCAGGTGTGGGTGAAATTGTCAAAATAAGCGAGAAATACAGAACATTAGTAGAAGAACATGCCATACGATCAAGGCAGCGACTTATTGGCAATAATTTCATTCTACAGCAAGATAATGATCCCAAGCGTACCTCAAAACTTGTGAAAACTTATTTAACACAGCAGGAAGCAAATGGGGTATTGCAGACTATGATATGGCCACCTCAAAGCCCTGCCTTAAATATTATTGAGCATGTGTGGAATTATCTTGACAGAAAAAAGTGTGAAAGGGGGCCAAAGAACAAAACTGAACTGTGGAACATACTACAGGAAGAGTGGTACAATATTCCTGAAAATTTCATTAATTCATTAATGGAAAACCTACCAAGAAGAATGCAGGATACCATAAAAAAACAATATATTGAAAATTAAGTTGTTTTATGTTTAAATATCGATATGTGTTAGTTTTTATGCATTAGAAAGAAATTCAACTTGTGTAAGATTAGTATTTATCGTTTTGTAATAGTTTCCTGTAAAATTCAAGAAGGTGTTTCTTTCTTTTACACAGTACTGTATGTTTATAAGAAATATCCGTTAAGATTTCACTGTTCCTAATATCTATATTGAATCGAGTTAGGCATTTAATCACAATTACTAATCTAAAACTTTCATTCACACATCTCTTAAGAATATGTATTGATTAGGTGTTGTTAGTTTAATAAATTTAAGTGATAAGGGAAAATGTGAACTAGTGTCATTTAAAAGTTCCTGTGGACATTGTAAAAACATTGAAACAGCTCCCTATTTGAAAACAAAAGTGTTAAATATGTCGTACAGACCAAAGCAACCGGTACCTCCAACGCGGCGAAGGTCATCATCAGCAGTCCGTACTGGAAACACCAGTACTAATGCATCAAGCCTTCACCGACCCAGAAGTTACATGGGTTCACATAGTTCACCATTTTCTGCTGCATTAGCTGCCATACCTTCGAACACACCCTATTCCAGTTTCACATCCTCTCCGACATTAAAAAACTATGCCACCCATAGTTACTCCTCAAATTATACGAGCCCTTATTTCCAAAACAGTCATCGAAATTCCGGCTACGCCAGTCTCACAATTCCCGCAAAAGCACTCACAAATATCAATATTTTAACACCAAACTATTCAAAGTTGTACGAAAACAGCAGAGAATACGCCAAACCCTCCGATAGCGGACATCGGTCCCGACAAATGAGTCGAAATGGTAGCTTTAGCAGAGAAAATTCTCTCACTAGATCACAGTCGTCTTTAATCAGTTCTGGAATGGGATCCCGATCGCATAGTTTGACCTCCCTTAACTCGGAAGGATATATTGTAAGTTCTTCAATATTATTGTCATAATAAATATGAAATCTATAAATTTAAAGCAACATGTAATATAGTGGGTTGCTAGTTTGTTTTTTTTTACGGAAATTAATATTAATTTTATATATGATAGTATATAAATATTTTATTCAATTATATGTTGACCATTATAGTCCAATACAAGTCACCATCTTTTTGATACTACTGATTTTACTAAAACAAAAAATTGAAGTGATTTTTGAAAAAAAAAAGTGTTTTCCTATCTAAAGAGTTCTGTAATAAAAATCGGAAGAAATGGTTTTCAGAAGGTGCCAGATTTAACGAATATAGTAGGTGCGGTAACATTAAAGCTGTAACAGCACCTAGCGAATCATCAAATTTATATGAAATCTGGCGTTATCACGGTGAAAACTCTGGCCGATTTTGTATGGAATTATACAATTTGTCCAATTGGTGACAGTATATTTTTGACTTAATTATAAAATTATCTGGCGGAAACTCAAGAAAAAGAATTCCCTTGAAACTTCATCAAGAACATCACTTGGTTCGATTTTGTTCGCACCCAGAATTTTTCTTTATAAATGAACCTGGAAATATGGGGCGTCAAAATATGATAATAACAGTAGTCTTCAGAATTAAAATGGCTGATTGAAAATACAACTCTCGCGAAAAAAAAACGAAATTACTTTCCTAACCACCCAATAATGTTTTTTGATTATAATAAAATTCCTATACAAAGAAGAAAATTTTGTAATATAAAATATTAAGAAAAATAATGCATAGAATATATTTGAGAAATTGTTTTTATAGATATGCGAATTGCCTTTTTTTGTTATGATAATAAAGCGTTAAAGTTTTCTTTATATATTTTACATTATTATTCATAATACAGAACCCCTCAAACTTATTTTACAAACATGAGAATACAAACTTTTTTTTGACTAAATTGTTTACGTTTTTTGAAGATTTTTGAAAATTTTAAATATTTCGTCCGTCACCCATCACGTATTGCCTTAGCCAATTTTCTCATCTTCTTCCTTCGTCTGTTAGTTTTCTCCATTAGTCAATTTTGTTCTATATATTTCTCCTATTTCCGTCAATTTTAGTGTTTTTTTTTCTAATTTCTCGAGGATATATCCAATCCCATTATCATTTTCATATTATAATTTCAATTAGTTCGGTTCGAAATTATTATTTAGTATGTTATTGTATTTTAACCAATAAATAGCTGACACTTTCTTCAAACATTTATTAGTAAGCACCATATAATACAACAAAAAATTGAGGGATTTAATTGGTGTTTGAAATTTTATAAAAAGTAGAAAATGGAAAGTACGTTTTCTTCATATTTTATTCTTTTACTTCCGCAAAGAAAAGTACGCGCTCCATGCTTGTGAAGAGTTACGTATTATATACGGTAAGGGTGTTCTATAAGAACATCAATATCAACGATAATTTAGAAAATTTTCTGCTGATGATTTTAATTTTAACAATGCCTATCGATCAGGCAAACCCTCTGAGGTTGATGATGACGAAATAAAGGTGTTGATCGAATCAAACCCATGACATACGACACGCGAGATTGCAAAGACGTTAAGCATCCATCGTTATTTGTGTTCCTTGTGGACTTGATAGCACGGCACGCGATGTGCTTCTTAAACGTGAAGAAACGATCCTTTTTTACAACTACCGATAAATGATAATAAGAAGTAGATTATTTACTACAATGTGATGAGAAAGCAAGTTTTGGTTCCGATCTGAAAATTAGCCTCAGACGTTATCGAAAACTTGAAAGGAGATATTCATCCGAGGAAAACTTATGTTATCACTGCTGAGATATTTTAAAGGCGTCATATTTGTCGAACTCCCACCAAGGAGCGAAGCAATATTAGTGTATACTGTTGGCAATGGTACTGTTTGAACGAATCCATCATCCTGGAACGTTTAGAGCTCATTCATCGAAAAGGCTTGATGTTTCATTATATCACAACGTGAGACCACATACAAGTTTAATCGCCCGGCAGAAAGTAAACTCCACCTTCAAGCTTCCGCTTGTTTCGTTCTCTTCAAAAATCCTTTTATGGCATCAAATTTGTGAATCAGTATCTTGTAAAGTTTTTCGCCGATAAATATGTATAGATCTTTCAATAGCCGAGAAATATGAGGCTCACCGTGAAATGGTAAAAAGTATATCGAAGAAAGCGGGAAATTTATTGATATTTTTTTGTATAACGACTTGTGAAAAACAGAAAAAAATGCGCGTTTGTGTTTTCTCTGACAACTGAACACAATGCATTAAATTGCAATTTGTTCAAAGAAATTCATTAAATTATGCATGGATTGTAAACTTATCAAATTCAATAATGTTGCTCGTTTGCAAAACGACGTATGATAATAATGTACATATTTATAAATATAAATTTTGCCAATTTTTTTAGAATGAAATTTTAATATATAGCTTCAGTCAATAAAATATATTATATTCTTATTCAAATTAAGTTTATAACACAATTAATAATAAAATGTAATAAATTTCTTCAAATTTTAAATAGTAAACTCATTTTTAGCAAGTTTATTTATAAATGCTGACACATAACAACAACAATATTATTTTTGCTCCATTAGATCACACAATTGCATCTATGATGTAGTTGCATACGGATTGCTATTCCATACTTTAAATTTAATACATCATGTAAACAGGATGCATATTTTTTAGTCGCTCTGCCAAAGTATTATTATGTAATCTGTTGAAAATTAAGGTCAACCGTTAAAGCGGTCTTATATTTATTATAATATCCAGCTTTAAATACGCCACGTTCATTAATTATGATATCTCAGAATAAAATTAGTTGAGGCTGTTAGGAGACACACTTAAAAAATGAACCAGTTATCTATTCTATTTATAGTTAACCTAGAAATATAGCCAATATTGTATACATTTATTGTAATAGGTGTCAAACCTATATATATATAAAGGGTGTTTCAAATTTCGCGTTTTTTTTTAAAGAATAAATAAAACACATAATTTGCATTCACTTTCGAAAACTTTTTATTGGTAATTGAAGTACTAGCTATGACATTTATATGCGAAGAATATCTGTCAAATAGCCTCCTCTTGCAGCTCCACAGACGTCCAGTCTTTTGTTAAAATTTTCAATGACATTTTGACATAATTGAGGCTCTATCTCACCAATGACACGAATAATTTCATCTTTCAAAGCAGGAATTGATTGTGGATTGTTTTTATAAACTTGTCTTTTCACATAACCCCAAAGAAAATAGTCTAACGGTGTCAAATCACATGATCTTGGTGGCCAATTAACATCACTGTTTCTTGAGATTACACGTTCAGTAAATTTTATCTCAATAAATCAATTGATTCGTGTGCAAAATTAGGTGTAGCGCCATTCTGTTGAAACCGCATATCCTCTAGATCAATATTCATTAATTCAGGCCACAAAAATTCGGTTATCGTCCGACGATATCGATCACCATTGGCAAACAGTTACAGCTTCACCAGTAGCATTTTCAAAGAAGTAAGGTCCAATTACACCACCTGACCATAATGCACACCAAACAGTAACTCGTTTAGGATGCATAGGTTTCTCATGAATAATTCGTGGATTTTCTTCACCCCAGATACGGCATTTTTGTTTATTAACATAGCCACCAAGTTCAAAATGTGTCTCATCGGAAAATATTATTTTTTGAGAAAATCAGCTGGTTGTTTATTGATGAAATTGACAAATGAACGACATTTTAAACGATCTAATGGCTTCAGTTCTGTGTTATTTGAACCTCAGAGCTAAGTCCTTGTGTAAAATACGCCATGTTGTTGATCCACTAAGTCCAAGTTGTTGTGAACGTCGTCTAATGGACATTTCAGAATCTTCCGCAACACTTTCATGAACCAAAACAATATTTTCTTGTGAACAACCATTACGACTGTATTTTTCCATTTTTTGATCTTCCACGGAACCGGTCTCTTGAAATTTTTTAATAATTCGACCAATAGTGCTTTCATATGGCCGATTATGTAAACCATAAAATTCACGTAATTTTCTAAAAACCATTTTCACAGAACGCTGATTTTCATAAAATAATTCAACAATTTGAACGCGTTGTTGTACCGTGTACGAAGCCACTTTTATAAATGTCATACATCACACTTTTTTAATGCCCACATACCCAAACGAACAGTACGCCATCTATATTTTGTTCATTCTTAAAAGAACGCACAATTTGCAACAGCCTTTATATAAAATAACTGAATCTTAAAATATAAACAGACTTCAATTATTAATATTTAAATATAGAAAAATTTTAAGTGTTTACTAAAAATAATTGTTTAAAAATAAAAAACGTAGTTTACTTTCTACTAAACAGCAAATTAAATTAAAACTATTTAAATTAGAATATATTGAAAGTAGGTTCACGCATTCTTACTCGTTGCTATTAATTTAGCAATCCAAAAATTAAATTTGTGGGGTCATTTTTAAAGAAATGTTAAGTTTTGCCTTGTTTTTAAAATTGAAATGTTTGAAATATATCACATAATTATCCAACCTTTTATTTCTTTTTTCAGAGTGGTAATGATAGATCAAATAGAAGTTCCCGAGTTAGCAGTACGAACGATTTAGTATTAAGAGGAGAGAATGGAGAAATCGACTATAAAAAGCTGTATGAACAAACACTTGTGGAAAATGAAAGACTTAAGGACAAACTTAAAAAAACTGATGAAGAACTGAAAGATACTAAACAAACTTTAGGAAAATTAACTACAGTAGTAAGTACAAATTATACGAACTTCTTTAACAAGAGATATAAAGTGTATGATTTTCGAAAAACAAAAGTTCAAAATTTATACTCAATTAGCTTCAAAATAACTTTATATTTCATATTATTTGATTGTTAGTATTATTATTATTATATATTGAAGTCATTCTGTTATTCATCAGGGCCGCATTGGCATTTGTAATTAGAAATCATTTTTTAGAAAAGGAAAGCATGGAGTATGGTTACGACCAAGGTATTCAACTTGATACTATAGCATAATATAAAAAGGTCAAGGAATGTAGAAATTTGAATAAAACATTGTTGGTATAAAATTCAAGATCCCGTTTAATCCATTGTTCTTTCTCCTAATCTGAAAACTCAATAAAATTATTGGATTATTGGATCCTACTTTTTTCATGTGAACAAGCCAATAGGTATTTAGGCGGAACACATCACAATCTGACAAAGATATGACGGGACTGTAGGGCAATTGAAAAATTAAAGAAGACAAAGTGTTGCTAAAGTGTTTTAGTCAGCCTAATTTCAAGATTTTGGAAATTGGAGGTTCAAGAGACGCTTGATATTTGTTACAATTAGGACTTAGAAATCGCACTCTTAATGTAGTTCAGATTCGAAGTGAGTTTGCTAGTGCCATTGGAAGGCTACTATCAACGCAAGCACTAGGAAATCGCATGCATGACTCATATGTTCAAAGACCATTCCTCTTACTACAGCGGTTAAAATAACAGACAGATAATAGACATATTCTGATTTTGTACAAACCAGGCATACGTAATAACGCACAATTGTCTCAGGAAAGACGTTAGTATGAGACTGACGGTAGAGTAAAATCAAAGATAAGTACTAAGGGGTACACCGATCTTAATTTCAAAGGCAATGCCCAAAAATATCTATGAGATTCTGTGACTCGCATGTAGCAACAATGGGAGAATATATTTTTATGGACGATAGTACTCATCCCCATCCAACAACCACCGTGAATAACTGGATTAATGAAGTTGGTATAAACAGAATGGAGGTGATAGTCCAATAGACTTGCGATGTTGTAAGAAGAAATGTCGCTGCACAAAACATGCCACCAAGAACACTTCAGGTATTACGAATTGCTACCAGGGAAGAATGGGTTATTTTATGATCATTTTTATGAAATAACTGTTGTTTCAAAGTTATAATATATATTATAATATCATAGTTGGGGGTAAGAAATACATTAAAATAGAAAATATAATAATAAATGACATAATATATTCGTTATTAGCATCAGCCATTTCATTACTTCATCACTCTAACCCGCATGAACTTTCAACTACTGCTGCCACGAGTCCTCCTCAAACAGTAGAGTCCGGATTTTCTGGTGGCTCTCGACTCCCGCGGTATCGGTCTTATACGTCACTAGTGATAGGATTCGATATGCAAACATATCTGTCAATTTCGTTGCCTGCAAATAGTGACTTGGTGAGCTAAGCTCGGGTTCGTGGTATTGCCAAAGCCCAAAAGCAATACTTGACCGCACGCCGGGCACCTAGCATGAACTCCCCCTCTGAACAGTCATATGAACACAGAAGATCCTGACCATCCAGTGCCTACAATTACAATTAACTTCTTCAGAAATTATTACTAAACTCTATACCACTATAGAGACCGCCAAATAAATGTGTGTAAGATAACTAATGCCGTAAACATTTCAACCGAACGAGTACACAATATTTTGCATCAACTTATGAGTATAAAAAAAGCTAACCGCAAGATGGGTGTTACGTTGGTTATTGTTAAGTAAATGCGTACTCCAATTTTCATTGAATCTATGATTAAGTTCAAACGAAATCCAAGAGAATTTTTTCGTCGATATGTCACCGTACGTGAAACATGCATCATTATACTGCAGAAACAAAAACACAATCAAAACAATAGATTTCTTCTGATGAATGTGCCAATAAGATTATGGCCACGATTTTTTGTGATTCCAAAAACGTCATCTTTATGACTATTTACAGAAGAGAAATACGGTAACTGGCTAACATTATGTTCATATACTGACACGTTTGGATGTCGAACTGAAAAAAAAAACTACAGAATTTACTCAGAAAAAGTTTTGTTCCATCAGAATGACGGACTCCCATTCATCCGCCATGGCAAGCGCTAAATTTGTCGAATTAGGATACGAATTGCTGATTCATGCACCGTATTCACCAGATCTCTGAGTAATTTTTTTATTTCCAAACTTGAAAAATAATAATTTGGTGGAGATTCGAGGCAAATGAGGAGGTGAAGAATGCCGATTTTGACGAGCTTCCAAAAGATTATTTTTTTATAAGGCTTAAAAAATTGAAAATTCACTATACTAAATGAATAGTGTGAAATTTTATGAATTAATTTTAAAAATATGAATCGTTGACTGAAGAACACAAATGGAATAATTTGTAAATCACTTCTTCATTATTGCAACCACATGAGAAAGGAACACGAGTTCTTGGATTCAGTTCTCGCTGTTTATGAAACCTGAGTGCATATTTCATTTGCCGAGGCAAAGACCATGTATGGTTGTATGCCATTTTATGACACCATAGTATCATACATCATCTCCAAAACCCAAACATACAAAACTGTATTATAGCCTAATAGCAATATATTCTCAAAGCTTTCTAATAGTTAACGCTGCACAATCTCGTACAGTTTATGCAAATTATTTAAGATTTTTCCATGAAAAAATTAAACCAGCTTATCAGAACCAACCAAAGAGGAGAAATTCTCTTTGCGTTCTCCAAGACAATATTGCTTCAAAAACACTAGAAAAAACAAATTTCAGGGGCATCTTATTCTGCATACAGCTCTATCTTATCTGAATTTCTCATTTTACATTTTGTTTCAAACTTATAATGTAAAATTTTACTTCTTTCCAGACGAGTAAAAATTCCTTATCAGAATTAGAAAAACGTGAGAAACGAGCGATGGAAAGGAAGCTAAGCGAAATGGAAGAAGAACTGAAGGTTAGTATCAACTTAAAAATATATCCTCACGAACAAGTGCATCGACATATTTTTTTTTCGTAGATTTTTAGTTTTTTTTTTTCCAGGGTTTTTCTTCTCTTAAGTAGATTTTTTGCTGCTAGCGCTTGCTCTATTTTTTTTAATTTCTCCATCTTGTCCTGTATGATTTTTTCACAATTTTCCATTTACTTTGAAGTCTATTCTATTAACTTACTAAATTTTGAAGAATTCAATATCCACCAACACACAATATACACTGTTTTTGAGAAGCATTTTTTGAAGCAGCTAATATAACAATTTTTTTATTAAAAATATTCTATAAAATTATATCATGTAATTAAGATTTTGTATTTTATGTACAACGCGTTGATTTAATAATTGAATGCCAATAGCCTTTCATGTTATAAGTATTGCAAGTTAAATCTATAAAACTTTAAAAAGAATTAATTTAAAATAATTACACCTAGTTTTTCTTGTCCAGAAAAATGAAAAATCAACACAACACTCACTAGTATATACTGAGCAAGTATATACTAACCTTTAGCACATTTCTAGCGCAATAACGAGCGACTTGAAAAATACATTTTATTCCTTGATTAAATTTCATTTTGTTTTTCATTAAATTGTTTAACAAATCTTCACATGTACATACATATGTCGACAACTTGTACAGCACACTAAAATAAAAAATGAAACAATAACACTTATCCTTTTTGGTACTGGTATATCGGAATTATTATTTTTTAGCAATTTCAAAAACTGAAAGCTGAGAATGAACGGCTGAGGGCCGAAAACAGGGCTCTGACTCGTGTCGTCAACAAACTCAGCATCTCCGCAGAGAAATAGGTAATCTAATCACGCTAAAGCACCAGCTCGAAGTCACTGTGCCGATACACCCTAACAAATGATCTATTCCTAAGTTCCATTTAAATGTTTTCTCATTACTATTTTACATTTTTTCGTGTTTTTTTTTTCATTGTGGCGCTCTGAACTTGCGTTCATTCCTTTTTAATACGCATATGTGCAACAGGTGACATAATTAATTCAGGGATCAATAAAAATTTGAAATCTAAAGAGAAGAAAGAAAAAAAGTGTAATATATGAAAATATTTATTGATTATATAATAAACGTTAGTATTTGATTAGATCTCTGCGTTTTTCTGTAAAAACTTTAATACGTTTATGGAAATTCGAGACTAGTGTTCATGTTTTCTCTGAGATATTTTTTATATATTTAAAATTACTATTTTTCCACGACACTTGATTGGATTTAGGTCCGGACTTTGTGGTGGCCCTTCTAAAAAGTCATACATTCTTCAGAAAACATGCTCTCTGCTAATTGCATTATATCATGGTGGGTTGTCCATTTGGAACAAAGTTCCTTATTATTCTCAATATTTCGATTGAAAAATAACATATATGTCATGGGGATACAAGTGTTAGAGTTCATTCTAGCAGTGCAAATGAACATCTCTCCAACACCTACTGACGACAAGCACCTCGAAATCATAAAACTACCGCCGCCATATCATGTAGTAGGTACTGCACTACATTCTTCGTCAGGTTTACAACGTATACATATGCAACACCAGATGCGTCAAAAATCTGGAGTTATATCAAAATCAGTATTGATAATTATTATTATATTAGGTTTTTCTCAGTATTACTTTCAGTCACTTTTTCTGTTAAACTAAAGCATATGTGGGCAACAACCGGCCCGCTATAAAATTTGATCCGGCCCGCGAGACATTGTCGTATTATTTCATGTCTGATATCTATCGCTAAAAATTATTAACACTACTTTTAAACGCGGCCCGCGAACGTATTTGCACATTAAAGTTTGATCCACGACATGTCAAAGGTTGCCCATACCTGACCTAAAACAATCATGGCTTTTCATGCTGATAAAGCTTTGATGATCTGACACGCCGTATTTGCGATTTAATTCACGAAACATATCTTTTGCAGAACAAACAATCGTCTGAAATGATTGTTTCGAGTTTCGGGTCTCTTCTCGGCCTTGATCTTATACCCCTTGTTTCATCTTAGCATTTTGTTTTCATTTGTATTGTCCACCGAGAACATGCGAAAATCCTTCTGAATGTAATTTAATAATTTCCAAGCATTCTGACTTAATTAAATTCACTGATTTTCGATATGTTACAAGACACTCAGATACAACCAGCACTATTAAATACCCGAGTTAATAATAAAAAATCATTTCGAGGTAGGAGTTTAAAATATAATACATGTCACTGTACAAATGAGTACTAAATGTGAAATAGGAAGATTTTGAAATATTATTTCAAAGAGTTTATTTATGAAATTTCCCCGTTCATCGTTTCTTCAAATCCAGAAAGTACCAGGTGCAGACAATTGTTGTATTACCATCATAATTCTGAGAAATCGTAAAAGTGCCTAATAATTATGTCACCGGCTGTATATATTGCTGAATAAGAGCAGCTTGAAATTGGAATGAATACAAATTATTTTTCACGCTAAAAGCAATGAAGCAGTTTATGCAAACATTTATTAATTGTTGGGAACGACGTCAGCATTGTTTTGTTAGTGTTTCGTTCCTCTTCTTTTATTTTGTATTATGTTTGTGCAGCAATAATGCATTTTATTTTAATGATAGTTATTTTACGTTTATCAAGCATGTTGTCTACTCGTATTATATTTTGTCCTTTTTTTTCTTTGTTCTTGTATTGAGATGTCTTTCACTGCGATTTGTATGTAAAAAAAATAACAAACAAATGCCAATTTTGCTTTTTAAATAACACTAATATATTGCCTCAGAAATTAATGAGCAATATGTGTTTATGATATGTATTTATTTATGATATTAAATTAGTAATCATAAACTAATAAAGTTTAAACTATTTAGAATACTTTGAATGCTCTCTACTTCAGTAATACAATTGTTCGACTAATAAAAACACGAGTTCGAATATCTCTCTCACTAACAGAAAAGAAACAGTTTACAATTAATAATTTGTATATGCTTTTTTATTCGCAACAGAAACGATAAGTAATTGTTCAAAACAGAAGTATAAGAAATAAAATATAATAAAGTACGTTCAATGAAGTAAATATTTAATAAGAATTCAAATATCGTACGCAAAATCGACCATAGAAGAATAATATTCAGCAGATAAATTTCTAATATTCATTAGTCGGAAACAAACCCTAATTTTAAAGCAATTCTTAACATTCTTCCACTTATTAACCTCACTTTAGATTATGACGATATTTATTAACATATTGTCAGATATCATTTAATTAAACACAAACAAAAAATTGAATAACTGATAAAAGATAGCTTCCCATGGGTCTGTAGTATCGTCCAAATAAAGGAAACAAAAATCATATTAGATTTTCGGGAAAATCATGATACATTGTACAAACAAATGGCAATAGTTGATTTTTGCAAGTAGGAGCGTATCTATTGCTATACTTATGCCATATAACAAGTGACAGGTACCTCATTTTGAAAAAAAATGAGCAATTTGGTTGATTGAAATTTTATAAAAAGTTAAAAAAGGAAGAACGTGCATTGAGCTTTGAGAAAAGTTGCGTAAAGTTCTCTACAAGAACGTCGTTACCAATGATATTTCACGAAATTCCGCGCTTATAATTTAAATCTTAATACGTGAAGCCACAAAATTCCATTTAACGACATACATATATGAGATATGCTTCTTGAACATAAGAAAACCGACTGATAACAAGTGATGATAAGTGAATTATTTACAACAATGTGGTGCGAAAACATGTCCATGAAGGCTATGCTTTCAGTATATGAGATATTAAAGGTGTCGTGTTTTTCTAACTTCTGCAAAGGAACAAAATTCAAATGTTATCACGCACAAGTTTGATCACTCGTCAAATATTGGATCTTGAATGGGATGTTCTGCTACTAACCAAACTCGCCAAACCTCTCGCCTTCCGACAAGACCAGTTTCTTTCTCTTCAAAACTCCTTTCGTGGTGTCAGCGTTCGATCCGCATGGGACTATGAATAAACACGGAAGTGTTTTCCGTATAAAATTCCATCTGCTTTCAGCCAGTTTTTGAAATATTAGAAGAGCTAGCAGGCACAGCGTGAGATCAGGACCATAAGGGGGATGACCAAAAATTTCCCAACTGAATTTTTGAATTATATCTGTAGTATTTACTTTATGATAGAGCCTGCTTCAACTATATCATTTAATTTTATAAATTACGTACAGTAGTTCTCTAAAGTAGGAGACACTTTTTTACTTATGGACTATACAAATTGCAAGAATGTAGAAAGCTAAGCGCTACATCAAATGAAATTTCATATTGAACTTGAACGCTAAAAGGTGTGAAGTCAAATGCAAATGTATGGTATGGTTTAGATTGCTAAAGGCTCGCAATTTGTATTGGGTGAACACCAACAAGGTGACTCATTACTTTAGAAGACCACTGTACATATGATCTATCGTATATGTTGCATGCGTCATAAATTTCCGATTCCGATATATTTAAATAGGAAACGTGTCGGCATGCAAGTTTAGAATAAAAGAATTTCTTAGTAGTAAGAGTAAAATCTTCAACCCAATAGCATTAGATGGTATAACTAGTTACAAATAAATGTGCTAGTGGAGTAAAAATTATAGAAATTTCAAGAACCGAAGTATAATGCGATAATTTTTTTAACGAAAGAGGGTCAAACACCATTTGGATAATATGTATTTATGGAGACTTATTTTCTTCCTTTATTCTTCCTTTATCACTCTATATGCGCAAGGACTTTGTATGGAACAAACATTGACGAGACTAAGTGAAAGGCCACATAAAACCAATCGGGAAAAAAATCATTGCAAAAGTTTTATGGGATTGTAAGGAAACAAATATTAACTATTGCCTCCAAAAAGGGGTATACTACCTGTAGAATTATGCTATACTTATCGAAAAATTGCGAGATATAAGAAAATGTCACAGAAAACTGATTAAATGCTATTGGTGTTTGTAGCTTCATTCAAATAGACCTCACAATATAGTCTGGAATGATCTTTTACTTACTCTCTAATCTTTAGAAATATTATTGATGGAATTAAATCAGTCATAATGAATCACTTTGATACTTAATCTAAATATCTGTTTTTATAGAATTATTGAAATTTCTATTCAACAGCGTAACAAGGGCTGCTTTGAAATCAGAGATTATATTGAAAAATAATAAATGTTTTAGCGGCGCCGCCCACGTACACGTATGATGATAATATTCTCAATTTTGCACCAACTTCAAATTCGAGTTTATTAAAATAAGTACGCTCCAGATGAGACAAATACATTTTTTTTATATATAACTGTTTTAAAACTCGTCACATTTTTAATTAATTGCAAATCGACGAACATTATTAGGCAGGTACTTTTTATTAATTTCACTTTGTACATATGAATTTGCTCATCACCCCTGAGGTTTTGGTTTCTATAGTTTTCCTTCTTGTTTTAAGGTAAGAGCTGACATCCAAAGATCTTAAGTTCCAGTTTCCATAAAATTAATCATGGGAAAAAATCATCTCCCTAATAAATAAGGCGGTGGAGAAAAGTACACTGACGGTAATATGGAGATTACATTCCAACAGAGCTAACTCTACTCCACATTCACTAACCAATCAGCATTGCCAATCGCCGAATTAAGGGCCGATCATGTATAAGAACATGATCGGCCCTTAATTTTTAACACAGGTGTAGTAATTACTCATGATCTGCCCTTGCCTCGTATAATTGTGAAGACAGATTATTTCTATCTAAGTAGCCTAAATGTTTCAGTAAAACCTCCTCCAATATGTACTAGTTTCGAAAAATCGTGCCTTCACAAAAATACAACGATGGCATACACAGCAGAACCGCATAATTGATTGTGGATGTTTACGTTTTACTTACGTTACTAAAAGGTTTTAATACGCGTCTTCTTACGAATTCTTTCGGTTATTGCACCTTAAATTTCTTTCGATGCTATAGTATTAAAAAAAATGTTAAAGTTTTATTCAAAACAAAGTCTAAATTTATATTTATCCTTTTTCACCTTTCGCCAATATTTTCGTACTTTTTCGTTTATTCCTAACCTGTTTTTTTGGAGAGTATCTGCATTTTAATTCTACTTCAAACAACCGCCTACAAACCGTTCACTACTACAAGTCTTTCAAGAAGCATTTTCGTATTACAATTCACTGAACAATAGATAATTTTTAGTTAATACATTAATTATTCCGATTGGTAATAATACTTTTTGTCGCAAACGATCTTCCACTAGTTTTAATGAGGTTTTCTGTCAATGAAGCGGCAGTCCATTGTTTCGTTCCTCTTCGTGGCCCTACTTTGTAGTAATTGCACAGTAGTAATAATGTAGAAATATACATCTTTTTATTTTAAATTCAATATGCCCTTCGCTTTATTCATAACAAAGAAAATTCTATAACAGTAAATAACCAATGTCACATATAAAAGTAAACTTTACTACTTTCAACCTATAAAAGTTATACTGAATATTCTCAACATAGGACGTCAAATAGCAACACAAAAAGGGTAAACAAATCAAAGGACCACGCTATGGTGATTTTAATTTAAACTTTTCTAGAGGACCGGATAGGTAAACGATGAGGGACTAGAATGTACCGAAAATAATTTTCCGATAGCCTCGATTTTAATTTAATTAGCTTTTCTTTAGAGGACCGGATAGGTAAACGAACATACACATGTATAAGAATTTAAATTTATAAGGTATACATGACATGCATTTATTTAAAGGAAATGGAGCTGATAATTTACTATTCAACGCACACTGTTATCTAATATTCAATACATCCATTTGCATTTTTAACTATTTGTATTAAAAATCTAGATTTTGTGATTTTGTAATTCATTCAATAAATTCTGAACTTAATACTACTAATACTTATTAATAGACAGTGCGAGTCCAAAGCTACTTCTAGACTTTGAACATTTTTAGTTACAACTATCAAATTTTATGATATACTTTTGAATTTTTATAAGAGTATTTAAAAAAAATCGAACTTCTTTTGGCATTTGTTTGTTATAAATTGGGTATTTGTTACCTATCCGCTTTGGCAATTATATCTTAATTTTTGGGTATATTACAGCAATTGGATCTGTTGAAAACGGAGAACCAGAAGTTGAAAGACGAGAATGGAGCACTAATTAGAGTGATCAGCAAACTGTCAAAATAGTTATATTTAATTACCTGCATTTTAACATTAAGATTTCTTTTCCACATTATTAGTGTATCGTTCGCTCACTTTTTTTTTTAGTTAGGCCTTTTATCGTTTATACACTGATGTATTATTTTTTGAATTTTTAATTTTATTTATTGACAGACAGGACTAGATTTATATAAACAATTATTGTATAGACATTTACTTTCAATTTGATATCGTGTGATTTTTTTTCTTTTGTGTCTAGAGGGTTACACCTTTTATATTATATATATTTTTTGTTTCAAATGAAACGGGCTGTAACTGCTGACACTGCCTCTTCCTCTCCATCCTAAAAATCTTTAAAATGGACATTGTTATATGTCAAATAATTATTGCCTGTGTTATAAATGACGAAATCTTTTAATGTTAAAGTTTAAATGTGCAAATGTTTTCAAATTGAACAGTAGATTTATTTATTGTGTCCATCAGTAATATAAATTCTTGTATGAAGAGAATTAGTAGTAGAATACTTCAAATTTAATTTCAACATAGAAACATTTATGTATTATTGTGTTGTGATTATGTAGAAAAAATGTAGTATGTCAAGGTGGAAGTGGTTTAAACTAGAAAAAAATTAATGTTAACTAGAGTCCTGATTTTTTTTTTTTTTCTTTATATAATGAGCAATCGTGAATTTTTTTTGTGCTGTGGTAGACTAAAATTATCGAGACTTGAAAAATCAAAAAATTTAAAATAAAAACGCGATAAATAAACTAGAAAGTATTGTTGAACTCTCAAGGTTTTTATATTCTGATGTTTTATATCGTTTTGTATATTAAATACAGTCCAAAATAAATGGTGATGCAAGAAAAGGACAAAAATATTTTTTCTATGCATATTTTTTTAATATTGACGTAATTATTTCCGTTACTTATTGAAAACGTTATATAGTATTTTACTCATATTAATTTTGGTTATCCTTATTTTGCATCACTTTAAAGGTGCTAATGTTAAATGGAAAACTGAATCAAAATTCAGAATAATTAAATGAAAATTGAAAAGATGAAGACATTCTATAACTTAATAAAAAATTGTATTCTCTGTTTCTCAAACTCTTTGTATATTTATATATAAAAAAGTGAATTTTATTATCTCTTCATAGAATAAATTGCACATTTTTCTTTATGTTTTAATTTGAAGTAATGTAAATACATATTAATTTCCTTTTGTGTTAACAGTTATTAGTTTATCTGTATTTTAATTATGTTCAAATATCATAAATTCATCGATATTGTGCCTTGCTTTCCATTGTATTTATTATTGAAACAAATTTCTGTAATAATCAACTTGTAAATTATTTTTCTGTATTTATTATGTATTTTTTGTTAGAGTTATAGTATATTTTATGTGAGATAGTTTTGTGAATATTTTGTAGCAAAAAAAAAAATTATTAAATAAATCATTAAGTGTATTGATTTGTTTTGTTGTCTGTTAGTCTTACTTTTGAAAAATGAATAAATAAATTGTATGAAAGATTTTTTCGACTTTTTTTCTACATGAGTAGTATTTACAAAAATAAAATATTTGAAACCCACTGAATCGAAATTTTATTTAATTATGGGAATGTTTCGGCTAACTACAGTGCTGCTCAACAAATTGAAAACTAACCTTAGAGGTATGATAATGAAACTACTACTACTTATATTATTTATTAAATAAGAAACTTACTGGAATAAAAATACGTTGATTTAATACTTTGTAATTCCAGCTTCCAGCAGTTTTTACACTTGTTGTATCCTTAAAATCTTCATAATTTTCTCAAATATCCATTACTCTTTCAATTCATGTTTGGGTTGTCAAAATGTCACATCTTGGCTCATCAATTTTCTGTGTGGTTCATATCTGGTAAATTCCCCCACCGCAGAAGCAATTAATTACACAGTATGTTGAATTAAGTAAATTTCTACAGATTTTGCTCTATGGCATGTTATGCAATACATTATCATGATCAATTTTTTTGTAAATACAGCAAAAATACCTCGATCATCATTCGAGTGCATTGAATTCGTTTCACTGTTTCTGATATGAAATAGAGCAATCCGGAAGCACTTGAAAATGCAACTGTAGGTCATTACAGCCAGTGTATATAAACCATTCATCATTGTTCTTCTCAGAAGCTCTTCTTGGTAGATACAGGACTGCCTCTGCATCTTTTTTTTATCACTAGTCACAAAGTCTCTATCTCAACCCATACAAGACTATATACAAACCTATCTTCACTCAATATATATGCACTACCACAATGTGTATAACTTGTACTACAATTAAAAAAAAACCTAAATTTATATTATGTATTAAATACAATACCTCAATCTAACAAAATTCGTAAATATAGTAACTGTTATCGGCAACATTAAGACCACAAATTGAGAAACATTAGATTCTCCGCATTTTTACCTACTAACAATGGGTCAATAATAGTAAATACAGATGTAGTAGAGTATTAGTTCACTCGTCTCGATTTTAGTGTGTATCCTTGGTTCAAGTAACTGCATACAGGCGAGCGAAAATATTACGTAAACGAAAACATAGGTTACAAGACAATAAAAATTAAATATATACATGTATACATCGGTATCACCTTAACAGTTCCGTCAAATATGATACCACAATGTGAACTTAATGGTTAACAAAGAACTGGAATTTAAACTGCACGTGGAATCAGCAAAACAAACGAAATTTATTTTTTAACAGGTTTTCGTTTAGGTAACTTTTTCGCTCACCTTTCCACGATTGGTTGAACCAACGTCACACTCTGATATAGCTCAATTCATCCCGGCCGACGCCAACCGAACTCGTACCATGCACCGAGCTTCTAATTCGTATCCACTATATTTTTAAAAATTGGAAACTAAAGCCATAAGGCAATGCAAGATTTAGATTACATCAGAAATTATATATGTAACAAAAAATATTCCATACAAAATTCTAAATTTATTTTTCTCAATATGTGAAGCTTTGTTTTTTTAATTGCCCGTACACTCAGAACTGATACATTTAGCTCCAACGCTTTAAACTCACCTGTTTTAGTGTAATCCTCATTAGAGACCAATCGCGGTTTGTCAATAATTTTTATTAATTCACAGTTTACAAATTTAAAATAAAACACCTATACACAAGAGATACATGGGACACTAAATTGATGTCAAAAAGTTTTAATACATAAATAAACTTAAGTAAATAAATAATTAGGTAATTTAAGTTGTATCAATGAATTAAATAAGTGATGAATTTTTGTAGACATAAGTATACGCCAAGTCTCCCAAAATGCGTCACTTATCTCCCAAGCGACCTAAGATATGAAAACTTCAATATTTAAAATGTTTATTGATAAATACAAGATACAATAATTATTTTTTTCACATTTGATGGAATTAATTCTTTAAACACTCAAATACAATATTCACTAAAATATAAATCACGGATAATAGAAAATAATGTTTATAGGAGAGAAGTATACTAACCAATACTGTAATAATACCAATCTGAAAGTTTCAGGTTTTTCCGCTAAAAAATAAGACTTCACAAGCCATTGCTAAGAAACTTTGTTTCAGTTTTAATATACACACTTTAATATAAAATCTCAATTTATTCTAGCTTTATAACCTTAAACCTCCGTGATATCGATAACAATTGCTGTTTATTAACTCCTTTTTTTAATTTTTTAAAAACATTATTGCATAATTAACAATTTGGCATTGTTAACAATAATTTATTTAGAACATCTCTTTTATATCTTATATAAAATGAAAAATTTAGAATATTCTCGTTTTAATCTCCAATTGGAGATACTTATTTGGCTAGCTAAAAATGTTTTGCTTACACATATCTGTATTCCAATGGTTTGTTGACCTTTTTATCAAAAATATTCTAATATAATACCCTCAAATCAATGTTACTGTAAAGGACATTTCACTTTAATGAAGGTTACTCCAATGTTCTCTGTGTAGGAATTACCTTCTTACATAAAATCTCGAATTTACAAGATGATGATGAAACATTCAACAGTGAAATTAAATGAACCTATGTTGAAATATGAGAAGCTAGCCAAGAACGACATAAAGATTAGAAAATAAATAAAACTATCTCTACTATATATCATACATAATGTTTCTCTTATATTATGAATATACATATATAATACTTAATTATTAATAATAATCATTTGTGTTTTACATTGAACTTAGAATGTATTTCTCACAACAAATATTGAGATCTATATCTTTCGCTCGAACAGGCTATGCCACTATAATATTTAAATTAAAACATTTATTTTGATAAAAAGAAATTTGCATACTAAAAAAAAGTCTTTTTATTAAAATAAATTAGCAAAATATTTCATTCTGATTTGTGAATTATCAATTATAAATATACCTAAAGATATTAAAGTATCAACTTAAATTAATGTTTAGGTAAAACGCTCGCATTTGAAAACTAAACCATGTAACACTTTAAATTTACTGTATATTATGTATATTCGATACACAAAATATTTCAAAATTGGCATAGATTCAAACACAAGACAACAAATGTTAGTAAAATAATTTATAATGATTTCGCTATGAATTTTAGTTTGTCAAAATGAGGAATTACAAAACATATGCAGTGAAATATGTAATACAACCAACAACTACTTCTTAATTTAAGTATAAAAGTTGTATATCATTTAAATTTATGGTAGCATCTTCATCAGGTCAATTTTGTGTTTGCGATCTTAGTATTATAATAAAGGAAATAAAAACATTTACTCGAATTCTAATTTTATAGGATAGTTAAGTGTTGTATAATAATTCGTTCAGTGCAATAAACGAATTAGTATACAAGCTCCAGGTAAAATTTCTACGAATAAAGATTTCTCCCAAAAGACTCGAGAATTATGTATCTTTAACTTACTACATATACATATTTCTTTTTAGATAACTACAAGAATGACAGTAGCATTAATTGCAGCTATACACCTTGCACTACTAAAATTACGGTGGTTAAAAGAAATTTTACATTTAATAATATTAGGTAGAATCATTTGAATATATATAAGGGACTTGTAAATAATTTAAACAAACCGTAAGTGAGCTAAATTGAATCCATATAAATTGAAACATAATCAGTTAATCTTTAATAGAAGAGAAGAAAGAATATAACACCTTTGAACAAATATACAATGAATTTATTTGATCAGAAATTACAAGGTGTTTTATTTCTTTAGTTACCACATGATAGCAATATACTAATTATATTATACCAAGATTGACAATAAATTGGTCAATTTATAGCATAACTATTCATTTTACACATCCCGATTACTTAACCCTGTACATAGTACAAACAAATTCACTATTTGTCCCTCTCATTATTAATAGCATAGCCTGTAATCGAATATAAAATTCATATCTATGGCAGTTACAATGAAAAGAAAATAAACTCTCAAAACGAATTTGTTCTATTGTCAAAATGAATTAATTCAATAAACAAAAATGTAAATCCAAAAATCCGGAGATTCGATGAATTCGTAAAAATGAAAAATTGCAAACGCCACGGACTATTCGTAGGCAATTCGTTTCATTCCCGAGCAAATCTTTTACGTACTACATGATTATCTTATATAAAATTGGGGAACAAAACATTATCTCAGCCCTAATATTGCTGCCTTTTCAATCACAAAATAAATATTTGTTTTTTGTCTTTTCTTTTTTTTTCGTTAGATTGTTACTTTTTTCTCTAAAATTCTTACAATTTGTATCGGAAAAGAGGAACAACACTTTCATATAAATTTATTAGTTTTGGCAGTAATGTAGAAGACACCAAGTTCTTGATATGATTAGAAAATCGCAAAACATATAAAAAAATATCAGTATCTTTTGATAATTTGTTTTGCTTTTTTTTGGAAATGAAAAACACAAGTGAATGAAAGATAATTTAGAAAATGATATAGAATTTCTTAATACCTTCTTCTCAACACATAAGTTGACTTTAGAATTTATTTTATTGTTGAAATACATAAAAGAAATACCAACAAGTTTTTTAATGATAATCAACTGCAGAGTTGTTGCAAAAACTTAACTTTAAATTTTTAATTATTCTATGTCAAAATTTTATTTGATAACAAAATGGATTTTGCTACAAAATGAAACCAAAAACATTATTGTGATATTCGCAGAATCGATAGTTTTACGTAACTCCCAAAATAGGGTATTTTAAACATTTAAATTTATGCTAAACAAATTAAATAAATTTCGTATATGAAAATATTATATTCTGTCTGTCTACAATAAGTTTATATATGATCATATATTCAGAGCAATGTGTTAATACAAGGAAAATGGCGTCAGTGTGAAAAAAGTGTGGCTAGAGTCTGATTCCGTACGCAAGCTTATAAAAAATTGGAAAAATCGTTAATTTAATAAAGCTAATAATATAAAAAGTGAAAAGCAGCTGTATATGAGTTAGTTCTTACAAAGGTAAATTATCAAGATAAGAAATGTAATTATCAACCTTAGATTAACTACTCAATCTGTAATAAATGAACTTGAAGAATCTATGGATATTTCGATACATCCTGAAACTACATATCCAAAATACTATTAAATCTAGGCAAACGAATACACATTTGTAAGTAGTACATTTATAGACGCAGTTTTACGTTTTAGATGGCAGATTAGTGTAGTGTAATTGAAATTAGAAGTTCAAAAACTTGATTGTCAAGGTAAAGTACATAGGGAACTTTGTCACAAATTACGAAGTTATATTTTATAAAAAAAACAATTGATAAGTATATAGCAATATATTATTATTGGCCGATTTAAATATAATTATTTACTTAATAAACATGATTAAGAATAACAAATGGTAACCACTGAATTTTTCCAAAAAAAAAACCTTGTAAATGTTGGATCAGTCAGAAAATCTGTTCACATAGCAGCAAAAGAACAGCCAAACTCGATTTCAAATTTGTTAAATATATTTACTAATCAATGCATGTGTTGACATATCATAGACAGAATACTTTAATTTTACTGTTTTACCAATAGTTTGTTAATTTTGAAACGTAGCACTAAAATACAATTAAGTACACATATTTAGGAGATGGATTTTTATTTTCATTTTGCATGGTAGAATTCTATGTAAAATGTGGACATATGCAACAAATTTATTTGAGTAATGACAATATCAGTGATATGTATAATTGAGCATAATTTAAGTAATCCATAAATATTCTATCATTTTTGTTAGATGTATATGAAAATGTATGCATGCAGTCGCACTATATTAGTATTAATATAAAATTTGTTTTCATATATTTAAGATCCTTCTCTGGATCCATTTATTCTTCACATAACAAACCTACATATTTTGTTTTACGTTCACTTTATTAGATGAGGCACATACATTCAATGTGAAATCAGACTTTAAAATTAATTGTAACAGCAGTTGGCAGAATAATAGCCGGTAGATACAAATTTTTGCGCATATTCACTTCCATATAAACTAATACTTCTTGCTTGTCTGTTTATTAAATCTAGGTAAAATATAGAAACAATAACTTGGCCAAAATTCTACATCACATTTCCAACAATTATCTTTCATAAACAATGATATTTTCAAAGGAAATGAAGATGGTGGTATCTTTTTGTATGTATTGCATATTGCTTCCTTACATTACATGAACACAATCGATTAAAATTAAAATTAAAATAAATACAAATCTGCCTTATTAAAAAAAAATAATAAATACAATCATTATTACACATACAATAGGAAATCATCATATGCATATGTACAAATTAAGTCATTTCCATTAATTGCAAAAACATAAAAACATATATAAATCTGGAAATAAATATGTATATAAATCAACTAAACCTATATTTGTTTTTTGATTAGCAGAATTTTATAAGTATGCCCAAAGCTTCAATAATATAATAATTCTATAATAAAAAATATCAAAGTACAAGTTAGACTTTCAATTACTTCCTTCTGGTTCTTTCTTTTATTATAGTTACGAGCGGTAATGGTGTCTCTTTATAAAACATCTCATTTTGTTTCTTTGGACCCAATCAGAAGATTGTATTGGATTTTTCCCAAAAATCAAACATTATTTCTTTCACAGACAGCTGGGTGAAAAATTTAATCACATTGTGCTTCATCGCAGTCGTTGCAGTAAGCACGACGCAAGTATTTTTCCTTAATTTTCATTCATTTGTACTGTCAGCAAGAGAAACTGTTTATGTTTTTCTTGCGATAAATAACACTAATGCCATTAAATCAATATTATTAAATATTTTTTGTATTATGATTTAATGACATCAGTTTTTTCTTGTGAACAAAAACTTTTAAATACATAATTTATATTATATAATTTTAACATATACAATACTAACAAGATTTTGAACCTAAAAACATAACTTGACCATTGCGCAAGAAACACATAAACTTTATTCAGTTCATCTAGAAAGGAAAACTTAACGTTAATAATTATTTATCAATAAATTAAAACAATCTAGAGAGAGCATACATTAATTAGTTTTGGGAATTTCATTATGAATTTCAGATATGCTACTGCTCGTTTGTGGTTCAACTGAGGAAATAGTGTCGGTCTTCTTGTACGTAGTTGTAGCTGAATCAACTCCATTACCTTGATTCGAGGACTCATCATAACCAGAATCTGAACTGCTATCGCTGTTATACACTTTTGAGGAAGACGTATCGCTAATATCACTTTCAGTTTTGCACTCATTTCGTCTTAATTTACAATTTGCTAATCTAGTGCTGCAAGGTTTTAAAAATCTTTGATCCAATAGTACTTCACCATTAAGTCCCCTGAATATTGTACCACAGCAAATTTTTTCCCTAAAAAAATCGCATTTTATTAACTGTTTAATTCCATATATTGGAAATTTTAGAATTTTCGCTTATAAAAATGTACAATGATTTCTGTTAAAATACTTGGCTCTAAAAAATAATGTTTAATAGTGACAAAAACATTTCATCATTTTATTGTCTGTGTTAGAGTTTTCTTGTTTCCTATAATGATGCTGATTCATAAAATATCATATTAGATTTTATACAAATTCAATTTATGCTCAAATATTGTGAGATAAGAATGTATAGAGATTAGTCACTTAATATTTACCACTAGTATTTTCTGTAACAGCAGTACGAAAATATATAGGAAAGATTCTACTAACTAGTTAAATCAATTATTTCCTACATATTTTAACTCACATGTTTTCCAAACAAATTTAGACAGTCAAATTAATCAAATCTGAAATTGTAATCAGTAATAACAAAAACTTACTTCTTCCAAAACTCCATATCCACAAATTCACTCACTTGGGGTGCATTATCTCTTCTCTTAGCTATACCTTTATGCCTCCGACTAACACTAATATTGTCTTCACAATCACTTCCACCTGGACTAGCGGTACAACTGGATCGTCCACTGGGTCCACTTTCAGACATAAAATCCACATCTCCCATCTCCACATCATGATTGCCATCACTTTTGTCAGATAACGCTGGACTGTACTCCCTTTCGAAATGTTTCTTCTTCCTAGTACTTGATTTTTCACCATTTTCACACATTTTTTTATGCTTGCTCTTGAATTTGGTCATTGATTTCATACCAGGGCCCGCTCGTGCGTCTACAACCTGTTTTTGGTACCAGAGATACATTTTAGTCTGGGTGAACATCAAAACAGCTATAAAAAATAAATTAGTTAAATGTATTCTTTAAAATACTTTAGCTGAAGCAAATTAATATTTTTCAGTTGAATATTTAGCTTGAGTTTTTATTAAAAATTCAGAAAGACGTTTGTTTTTTAAATATTTTTTCTCTTTTCAAGGCACTCTTTTTCTTTTGTTTCATATCAGGTTAAATACGTTACAATTTTGAAATTTAAAATTACTCCCATCTGTGAGCTATATATGTTAATACGACGGAAATTCAAAATCCTTTCCAATGTTGATAATACAGGTAACTTATTCTTTATGTAAGGTTAAAACATAATTCAAAATCAATGTAATACAGAAAATACATATAAATAGATCTTACGTGTCTCCAATTCCTGTCCGACCCAGCCGGTAACTTTTTCCAACGTTTAACTAGGAGCACACAGGCGTTACAAATTTCTCCTTGACGCGGAGTTGATAATTGAAAACATTCCATAAAATCCTCTTCATATTTTTTACTATCGGTAAAACGAGAACTACGACGAAAAGTCTATATAGGTAAATAAAAGAATGGTCATTTTATACGTTTATAACATACCTACTGGATTTTGCTTTACAAATGCAGCATCCATTTGATGACCTGTACACTTTCGGTCTATGAAAAGAAAACATGACGGTAATGATGGTTGTAGGGTGGGTAATGAAACTGCGAAACGCTAACTAAGCTATATAAATCTGTAAATGAAAGACATATTTTAAAAATGTTAAATTTGACACAATAAAAAAACAATATTGGCATTATATCTGTATGTGTATATCTTATATGGCTTAAAATTTTAATCTTTACCTTAGAGCAGCATACATATACACATCCTTTACTTTTATCATCATTTCGCTGTGGTTAATTTTATGATAATCTCATAAACTTTTCATTATTAAATACAAGTATTTTAAATAGGAAAAAATTTAAGTTACTTCAAAAAGTACTATTTCTAATTACATTATATTATTTGTATGTAATTGCTTTTGAATTATATAGAAAATTATTTACCCATTATCGTAGAAAGAACCTGTTAAGGTTTATACATAGGAAATTTTATCCTAACATTGCAAATATTGGAATAACTAGTGAATTCGCACTTAAGATGAATATAAAACCATACTTTCAAGATCTAATAATCTTAAGTTAAAATAGAAAGAGAAAAAATGATTTAAGACTACAATCGCATTGAGCCCCTGCAGACAAATCACAAACTTTAATATTGTATAGTTTTAAAAGGATGTCGCCGCACTTAATGACTTGATAACTTTTGATATATTAAACATATTCTAAGATCATTGCTCTACGAAAACAGTGTGACAACTAGGGTCGCAAAGACCCTATATCTTATATGTTATATAAGTCTATATTTAAACACCACGCGGTAAAAAAAACGAGTCACCCCATAAAAGTACATATCTTCAAACAAAATTTTGTACAAACGTGAACTACCCAAACGAATGAATACGACAATATATGGAATTAGCATAGGAAGTAGGACTCCTTTAGTATTCCTTTCAGGACATTTGCTCACGAAGTTTTGTTACTATTAACTTTATCATATATCACGTTTCAACAAGACAATGCCTGTCTTCATAACTCCTACACGAGGCCAACATCAACATTCTCAATTGACCTGCGCGGTCACCAGATCTAAGTCGAAGAGTTTAAATGTTTCCTAACTCTTCAGTGAATTTACAACAGCTACATAATCCCTATACAAGTTGCTTGGAATGAGCTTTCACAAAAGTCCATAGAACATTTTATTAGATGCAAGCCCGGACGAATAGTAGAATGTATTCGTTTACATGGAGCGGCAATTCATTACTAAATCGTTTTTAGTCTACACAGTAATAGTTTTTAAAAAATCCATGAATTTAGAAATATTAAATGTGTTATACTTCTATTGTAGAGTGCATTAATTTGGTATTCGAAAACATTTAATTGAATTTAAATATATCATGCATATTGCATGTATATACTTATTAAATTCTAAAAATTATATTACAACAAAAAATATCATTTTATGGCATGCAATATTTATACGTTGTTCAAGTACAGTACGGTGATTAATTAATGAGCACCGCGTGATACAAAAACTAGCTCTTGGATTGGCTAACTAAAGAAAAGTAAGTTACAACGATTCATTCAATTGCTTTCTATGAAAGAGAGCCATTTAAAATTAAAGTAACAATCAGTTCAAATCAATAAAAAACACGATAATAAAACTAGTCATTGACTTCTGCATAATGTATAAGGTAAACTCATTTCTACTACTTTTATATGCATAGTAATACTTTGATCATACATATTAACCTAGCTTTATGTTAAATTTATATTATTTGCTCGTTTAAGACAGGTTTGCTACGTGCATAATTCGTGAACAGTCCATCTGTTAGGGTGAACGAACTATAACATATAAATCCTAAACGTACTCTTATTTTGCTTTGGAACTGCTATCAAATGACATATATAACTAAGAGCTTCTGACAAGGTAATTCAAAATTTTCTGTGGTATTTCGCTTTGTACATTTATTTAATGCATATTTTTGACTTGTCATTTGTCATTCTTTTCAAGTGCCAATTCTGTCCTTTTTATTTCTTTTCCGCTCTATGGTTTCCAATGCATCTTCTTCCCCTTCTAAAGAATTTAATTTCTTGCATTTGCACCTTTCTTTGAAACGATTGCTTTATAGAATTGCATTATTCCACTGTTCTTGTTTTGCATAATTACTGAAAACATGCCATATTATATTCTAAGTAACTAAAGAATTTTACTATAAATTACTATAAATTCATTAATTACAATTATCCTTTATTCCGATAGAGTTTACCAAGGGAGGCACCATTGTTTTTTTTTTCTAAAAATAACTTAAAAAGAATATTCTCCTTTAGATGCTAAAGTTTGATAGAGGGATTATAGACTGTATAAGCTATTGGTGTTCAAATAGAAATAGTGTCTGAAAAGCACTTATTTGCTGGAATATAAGTTAAGAATTTGAAGAATGGAAACCATCCATGTTAACCAATTTTACTTTCATATAGTAGTTATGTGCTATGTGGTCGATGAGGGATGAGTTTCTGTGTTTTATAACTATGTGCAACAGATGTGCTAAAATATAAAAAAAAATCTGATTCTATTAATAAGAGCATTGAACGAATATTTAATAATAAATTTTCATAAAACAATCAGTATCAAAACTTGACTTCGAAAATGGAACAAATTCAAATAACTCCTTCCTCCACACCAATGCAAATTTATTAAATAGATGTGTAAGTATACATATCCATGTTGATTAGTAAAAATTTAAATTTATAAATTAAATTGGGCAGGTTCCTTTCCCGCTGAGAGTACCATATGAACAAGTTGGTAATTCTTTTTCATATACTTATGTACATATGCTTAAAATTAAATTCAATCAAATCACCACATTCGACGATCCTGTTTTCGGTTTTGGTGATCTGAATGATTTTATATTCTAAAAACTGAAGGCCCAAAAATATCATTTTTTTAAATATTTTAAAATATTAAAAGTATTAATTGTGATACTGTGCACTATAAGCAATCTTTCAATTATCTATACCAAATATTCATCTTTTATAACTTGAATGAAAACAACCCAAAATTTGTGTTTATATCCATCGCATTACACGTATGTAAACAACGTAATTTATAGCTGTAGTTTAATGCACAAGATAGTTTATAAGAATCATCCTAATGATTATAATTATATGAAAAAACTAACTAACAAAAATTAAAACTGAATAAACACAACCTTTTGGCATTTATCTGATTCTAAAATTCTAACCTTACAAATTAAAATATCAGAAAGTGTGAAAGATAGAGCATCTATTATGGCTATGTTATGTAGTAGCAGAACGCATGCACTCCTTTCTCTTGTATATCTATTTATAGAACAGTTCAGAGGAACGAGCCATGCTGCATTTAAATAATCGGTTTTACCGGTTTTAAGAGATTTAATTTTTACGTTCCCGCCTTTATAACCGTCAACTGTGTTCAACAGCGAAAGATAAGTGAAAATTAAACCGGTTCCGTATGGCAGCATGGTCAATTAGAACAGAAAAGCCAGCTGTTGATCTGCAAATTTGTGTAAATGTAGAAGAACATATCCGTTTTATTTTTTATATTCTCGAAAAATTTATTTAAAGTTTTGGGTAATCGCAAGAAATTTAGCTATTTTTCTATTGAAACTTCATGAATGAAATTCATTTTTTATAAAATTGCTTCGAGTTAATTCATTAACAATAACCTAGAAAATTACTGGTGCATAAAAAATGAATACGAAATGGAAACTATGAATACACAGGAATGTAAAAAAGAAATGCACTCAATCTTAATTTCTAAAAATAAAATATAATGGGGTTACAATATAATCCAGTAAACTTATAAAAACGACGCAAATAAATATAGAAAATATACAAAGGTTGTTAAACGAATATAAAAAAATTCACATTTACGTATGTACAAATACAGGAAATATACCTTTTAAAAAATATTAGCATAAATTTTGTATAGTTTATTGAAAAATAGGTAATTAATGAAATTAATCTTTCCAAAAATTAACTGCTTCCCTCCAATTCTTTACCCTCTCTCTTCTTTTATATTCTTTATTACTTCTAAAAGCCATTTTTCATTGGACGCCTTCCTCCGTTTTCCGCCTATTCCCTTATGCAGCACTTACTTTACAGGTTTCTGCATTTACATAATGTATTCCAACCATTTAACTCTCTGAACGTCTTCACCATATGTCATCGTGCACTATGACTCCAAAAATTTTTCTCAGTACTTTCGATTCATAGATTTCCATATTTTTTCTCATTTTGTTTTGTTATCGTATACGTTTGATATGTGCGTAGAACAACTGGTAATATTATTGTTTCATATTCATGGATTTTGGTTGCTCTACATAAATGTTTCTCCTCTAAGCATTTTTGTTGACCCAATGACTGTAGGCCCTTTTAAATCCTTTTACCTATTTCCTTCTGTTATTAGCCTCTATTGATTATCGTTACGCCCAAATAAAACTCGCTGACCTTTTCTAAGTGTCTTTTTTGTTTTGTTATGATTTGATGTATTTCTTTTCGTCCGCCACTTTTGCTTGCATTTCTATGTACTCTGTTTTTTCTTCTATTACTTGAATCAAAATTTTTGCAAAAAATCTACTAAATCCTTTTTCCAGATTATTTTCGATCTTATTAATATGGTTAAATTATCTGCATATACCGTACTTTGTTATGTATAAAACATTATTATTTCCAGAACCGGATTAAGCAGGTTAGTTGAGAATGGATTTCCTTGCCAAATTATAGAAACGCGAGATTACACGCACTGGTAAGGCATCCTTCAAAATACGCATTGTGTCGCGTGCAGTATGACAAGTAGCCCCGTCCTATTGGAACCACATGTTCTCCAAATGCAGATCGTCAACTTCCGGTAAGAAAAAGTCAGTCAGTATGGCTTAGTAGTAGCCGCCGTTCACCGTAATACCGTTACCCATCTCCTTCGAAAAAATAAGGTCCAATTATCTTTTCCGACTTAAGCGCACACCATACGGTAATTTTGAGAGGGTGTAATGGTGTTTCATGAATTACGCGTGTATTTTCCGTTCTCCAGAACAGAGAACTATGCACGATTGATAGATTTTCAGCGAAATTTACGTTATCACCACTGGCGAATTATTGCGCGCAAACATTGTCACAATTATCGCACGTTCTTGAAGTGTATATCAATTCATTGTAATTCACTATAAATTTCGCACGTTTCTATTTCACGAATGTCAAAACCAAACTGACATACGATACCACTTGCAAAAATGGCAGCACTTTCCAATAGGGTAATACTTATTGCCCAACCTGTTATCTGATGATGTTTTCAGCAATTTTATTAGTTCATATGTTATTTTCAATTTTGTTAGTGCTTCATATAGCTTTTCCATAGATAATGTCATAGGACTGTTTAAAATCTATAAAAAAAACCTGTACAAACCGAGATTCTATTCGTAGTTTTTATTTTGCAACATCTTTAACGTAAATAATTGATCTATTGTTGATAAGCCTGCCCTGTACCCTCCTTTATAATCTCCTATTATTTAACTTTCGTATCTATGTAACCTATTCTGCAGTATTTTAGTGAAAGCCATGTATACTATGTCTAGCAAGATTATCAATTTCTCCATAGTTTTTACACAGTATTGTGTCTCCTCTTTTTAAAATGGAACATATTACTCCACTGGTCTGACATTTTTTCTTCTCTCACTAAGAAGTTTTAAAATAGTAAATGTAAATATTTGAACATTAAAAATTAGGAAATGCATTACAATATGTGTTTTGCTCAAACGTTCTTCAAATATGAAGTAAACACAAAATTCTCAAACATGAGTAAATGTAGCTAAATCTATACTTAATCATCATCAGAGTTAGAAAAAATATCTGCAATTTTCTAACAATCAACAAAATAATATCGAAGACAAAAACTAACGACATGTTGAAAAGTAAAAAAATATTTAAAATATATTAATGAATACCAAAAGAATTAATGCATTTCATCATGTCACAAAAATTACTTTTCCTTAATTTTCTCTGTATACATGCATACATACATACATACATACATACATACATACATACATACATACATACATACATATATACATTCATATATATATACATACATATATACACGTAAATGTGGTAGATAAGGTTTACTAATGGTATTGTATAACGATTTAGGTTCATTAATAAGAAGATATTTTGCTGCTAAATATGTAGATGTTTCAGAGGACCTTGACAAGTTGTCGATGAACTTGTGACTTCACTGACCTGTCGCCATCGTGTCAGTGACCAAAAGAAGGATGAACTCCGATAAATCAACGGACTTTGTTGACCAATTGTCCGGCAACTGCGTTGAAGACTCAAGTACTCAATCGGTTATACGCTTTTTTCATTACGTGTTATGTGTATATACATACATACATAAGTAAAAGACAATTATAGTATGTAGTAGGAGCAGTTCGTAATATTGTAGTTATCTTGATGCTTGTTTTAATTAATATTTAAATTATCTGTTAAGTACTAATTTTTGGTATACTATTTTTGTATTTCAGTTTTCTTATTTCTTAACTGATCATTAAGAAATTGTAAATAAAAACATTGTTTCTTCACAACGTTTCGTTATTTTTACTACATTTTCAAGTGCTACAATTGAGAATATAAAAAAGGAGTTTGTTAGCCGTTAACAATAAGATCATAAACATGTTTAATAGGGCCAAGAAATGGAGGACACTTAGAATTAATACGTATTGCGAATTCCGGAATAGCTTTCTCTCGTTAGTAATTAGTAATCTAATTTCTACAAGCTTGTATCTTCAATTTGTACTAACTGTCGTATTTTTCTGTCTTATGGCGTTATCAATCTTTTTTGAACGACAATATATGTTTTTTATATCTCAATTAGATAGTGCCCATTTCACTTCGTGACAATGTGAAAATATCATGTGATTTCATTAGAAGAATTTCGAGACAAACACATTGAATGTGGTAGACAGTATCTTAACATTAGACGGGCCATACACTACAGAGAAAAATCATTTATAATATGCAATTATTAAAATAGATGTTCAAATTTTCTGCCATTAACATCATGACAATATGTAATTTAACGATAAAACCTTCAAACTATACATATTGTCTGAATTGGATGTTACCTTTTAGAATAAGATATCAAGCAACACAAGAGTAGTGAAAAGTATTAATAATTTAGCATCTTGAAGAGTCATATTTAAAAACCAATAATTGACTAATAAGAAAATGAAACTATTTTAGTTGACCAAATTTTACCAAAGTATACAGTATTAAAAGGCGAAGATAGAATCACGGCTGAAATGATTAAATATGTGGGGGATAAAGGAAATAAAGAATTACTTAGCCTACTAAACAAAATCGTTAAGGAAAAGATAATAATAACAAAATGGTACATAGGGATTATATTGCCAATATACAAGAAAGGAGATATAAAAGAATGCGTAAACTACAGAGGAATAACATTAACAAGCATACCAGGAAAAGTACTTACAAGTATACTGGAGAAAAGACTTCGTGAAAAATTGGAAATGACAGAAGATACACAACATAGTTTTAGAAAAGGGAGAAGCACGCAACACCTAATATTTATAATTAGACAACTGGGAAAAAACTAATAAGGAAGGGAAGAGAAATACATATATGTTTCATAGGTCTTAAGAAAGCTTTCGACAAGATAAGAAGAGAAGATGTATAGCAGAACTTAGAAAGAAGAGGGATAGATGTGGGAATGATAGAGATGGTTATGGCATTATATAAAAACAATAGGAGTAAAGTTAGAACTGTAAATTAGAATGTAGAATCTCCAGAATTGGAAACACGGATAGGCCTAAAACAGGGATGCGTACTGAGCCCATTATTGTTCTCTATAGTTATAGACGATGCCATAAAGGGATGCAAAGAAAAAGGAAAAAACATGAAAGTGGGGAACTGGAAAATGAAAGCAGTCACCATGCAAGAATTGATGTTCGCAGACTGGTACTGACAGCAGAATCAGAAGAAATATTGCAAGAGAACCTAATGATTTATTAACAGGAGCTGGAAAAGATAAATATGGAAAGAAACACAATTAAAACCAGTACAATGATAATGTCAGCAGATGTAAAAATACATAGCATTATGATTAAAGGAAGAAATTTAGAAGAAGTTAAAAGCTATAACTACCTGGGAACAATTATAGAAGAAAATGGAAAAATAGATAAGGAAGTAAACGAAAGAATAGGAAAAACTGCAAAGATATACAACGCATTGAGAAATACATTTCTAGATAAGAAGGAGATACCAAAACAAATAAAGACCGAAGTATATAGAAAAGTGGTCAGACCCACATTAATATACGGCAGCGAATCATGGACAATAACGAATAAAATTAAAAGCAAAGTTACGGCCACAGAGATGAGATTTCTAAGACGGATAGAGGGAATAACAAGGATGGATAAAATTAGAAACACGACAATTACAAGAAAGCAAAAGATTGAAACAGTCATAGAAGAGAGACAGCTGGGATGGCTTGGATATATCCAGAAAATGAGAGACGAAAGAATAACAAGGAGGATCTTTGAAGTTAAGACAGAGGGTAGAAACAGAATGGGAAGACCACGGAAAACTTGGAGGGAGCAAGTATATGAGGCGATATGGGATGGCATGAAATCAAACTACTGGCCCAAGACAGAGAACAATTAAAGTTGAGGATAAAAGGAGAAAGGGGAGAAGAACTGAATGAGACAAACTGAAAATGAAATTAAATGGTAAAATGTATAAAGATATAATGTAAAATTCAGTCCGACACCGCAGGGTAGAAGGACTTAGGATTAAATAAAATAACTTCTTTTTAACATATAAATTCATTAAACCACAAATGTAGAAGTTTAATTTATTTTTGATCACGTTTTTTTAATATCTAGTTTCTAGTACATGATCTAGGTGGATTTATAACAAATATCTTTATTGTCTTCGTTCTATAACTATTCATATTTTCCTATCAATTACATACTAATCTCATAGCTGTCCGTTCAAAATGTGAATTCATAATATATAATCTCTTTTTGAAAACTAGTATATTTACTTACTAAATGATTTTACTGAGTTTGGCTTTCTTTAGCAAAAGAAAATAGATATTAGTATACATCTGTTTTTTCATTTTAATTCCTAATGTATTCGTGAATAAATTATATTCTTGTTATTCTAAAAATAAATATGCAAATGTAAATCATTCTTAACCGCAGAAATCAATTGCTCATAATATTGAATGTTCTATATATAGAGTAAAAATAATTCTAATGAAGTATAAATATGTGGGCATGAATTATAAATTTATGCAAATATGTCGCAAGAAATATAAATGTATTACTGCCATTAAAAACATTGAAATATAATTTGCACATAAATCATAAAAGTACTTTACAATCCAGGAGTTTACGAAATTAATCAAATAATTTAAAATTGCAAACAATGAATTTAGGCATTTCGTTTTGGTTGGATAACATGCTTTTTCGTATGTTCAAGCTCATCACTGAAACTTTTATTCCCTTCTGTAGTTGGCATATTCAAAATATGCAACTTGAATGCACTAACACCTTCTTCAGGACAGGGAAAACGATGGCCTCGCATTTTATTTTTATTTGTGGGAAACGTAAAACAGTCACTTGTAACCCAGTCAGGATTATTGACTGGATGAGTCACTACTTCAATGGCTTTACTTCGCAAATAATCGACTGTTGCGTGAGAGGTATGAGGTGTAACATTAACATGATGAATAATTACATGTTTATGAGTTGCTTTTTCGCGACTCCGTCAATGACGTACAAGCAAATTGTATACCATTCCGCATTTACTGTTAAACGACCCTCCATAGCAATTGTAGTAACATATCCAGATTTGGTTACAAATTAAATGCAGAAGTGAAACTATTACTCTTCTTTAAATTTCATTTTGAAACATATACTTTCGATTATCGCTTTATTTCCGATTCCTGAAAATATATCCACGATTCACCATCCGTAATGATGTCACAGACATGTGCAGAAATCATGATTGAATTTTTTTCAGCATTGCTTTCCACCATTTGTTACGAATATTGGATAGACTGCACAGCATCCAACGAGAATAAATTTTCTCACAGCTAACTTCGTATACAAAATAGAAAGTATCGAGATCCGAGAAATTCACGAGATTCCCTAAATCTCATCATATGATACACGATCATCTTCTCCAATCAGTTCATGTACAGCATCAATATTTGTCGCAATAACAGATATTGCAGAACGACCTTCCCTTGGTTCATCCTTATGCGAAGTACAACCAAAGTTGAATTCATAAAGCCAGTGATATACCGTCGTCTTTGATGGTGCTTAATCTCCAAATATGGAAATGAAACGTTTCATGCATTGTTTTTGAAACTATAACGAATATTATAATAAATTATAGGACGGACATTTTCACTACGATGTACGCATGGGAAGATATTTTGACAATTGAACAAAAACAACACACTCTTGATCTTTTGAACTACACTAGTGCGCATGTATTGCTCTTCAAATTGGCGTTGCCAGATTACCGATTTTTTCCGACATTCCTCGTATGATAGTATGTATTTGTTCAGATTTCTTGATTTGTGTAATTATTTCATCACTGAAACAACATATCTTGACGTGTTAATTGTAAATTTTGTTCATTAGCATTTCCTAACTCTTCGTCATGAACTAATGAAAGTCTGCCTAAACGTGGTACATTTTCACGGGATTCGTATCTAAAAGGAAAATTAAAAATCATTTCCATGCAGTTCGTTCTTTTAACACATTTTCTCAAAATCTTGCAACATGCCTCTGCAACAGGGGTAAATATTTCATTATATCAAACAAGAATTAAAAACAATGCCTTCTGGGCCATCTGATACAGCTTAGGTTAAATAATGTATCAAGGAGGTATGACCATCGATCAAACCTCGTATGTATAAACATATTTGTGATATGCCATCTTCTTCTTGGCTTTCGGACTGGAATCGCGTCACTGGTATAACTGCCGACGTTTCATACCCACTCGTATGGGACATCTTCAGGGTTCAACTACTGCTACTGTCTGTCGCACTGGTGTAAGTTGATGGTGGACGGGTTTATATATGGGTAATGGGTCATGGGTCAATTGACCTCCATTGACCCATTAACCACGACCGCGGAAGTCTACCTACCAGATTGTGATATGCCAGTTTTACTTCTGTTTGGTATTTAAAAATGTCACGGAATGTCATCAACAAAGATTTTAATGTGAATTCAACGGCCCTTTATTTTTGTTGTAGATTGATAGCTAGTTTATTTTCGCCATAAAAATAAGTTTAATTTAAGTTTTCTTTTTTCGACAAAATGTTTTTAGAATAGTATTATCCGGGATAGTATAAAATAGTATTGATACTGTTACACTAAGTTATATGACAAAATTATCTTTTTCATTGTTTAATACAACACGTGTTTATTTTTTACCTTAATTCAGATATCTACGAAGGCAAAAACAAACACTCAGTATATGCTCTAATAAAAAAAATCATGGTTGAAACAAAGTCAAACAAATCATAGTCTCAACGGTAATTGCATTTTATAGCGTTTTGCGTATAATCGACAGTAATCGAGCGATTAATTGGTAATGTAATACAATGCTGTTATGTCGCCGTGATCTTGACATTTTTTCCATTTTTCAGTTTAGTGTCGGGGGCGCACAGTCGATCACGGTCGTCCACAATGCATGTATATGAGCTGAGGTCTACGTGACCCACTACTGTTACCACCACTTACTACTCTATCACTTGTATTGTTATTATGCGAACGTCGTAACAACGGCGCTTATCGCTCAAAATAGCCACCGGTCTGGTATTATAGCCACTCTCCGAGTATACAGACGAAAAATGAAAGTTTTTTTTGTATTTTCGCGACTTGAAATATGAACTGTTGATCTTTTGGCGCTGACTCAACAAAACCAACAAGTCTCGTGTATGTGTATCGTAAATTAATACATTATTACATATTTATACTACATATTTATAGGAACGATTCCATTTTTAAATTAATTTTTACAGTTAGTAATTGCATATTCAAATAATTACTGTATTACGATTTATTTTATTACATTAATAACAAAATAAAATTTAAAAATATAAGTAATGTTATAAATTAATTATTACTACTTAAAATGAGGACGCAATTTCATAATTAGTTATATAAGATTTGTCCTCTAATCGAACTATATTATTTCTTAAATGTAGAGGCGCGCATCGCATTTTAACAGAGTAGCACGCAGTGAAATATATATCGGGCTTATTATGAAACATATACATAGGTAATTTATATAACATAAATAAATAGATCGAAATAAACTAACACGAATAAAATATATTTATGAGAGATGTATGTTTATACAAAAAAATTGCTACATTTTAAAATTAAAATCTATACATTTACTTGAAACTTTTAAACTTGTTGCAAATTAATACTAATCCGTCAGTCTTGCCAAAATAAATTTATTCATCGTCATATAATATTGATATTCAAACCAAATAGATGAGCCCCAAGATGAAATACTTGTATTGGCAAGATTTAGTGAAAAACTTTCAGCAGAGTACAGAATACAGCGAATATACGAAACTACTAACGATTATGTAAAGAGATAACATAGGTGAGATGTGATTCAGATCAATAAGGGAATTATTCTAGTAAGTCTTGAATAGTATGACTATGGATTGGTGACCAATGAGTGTCGTGGTCTGATGGTATAATTAACGATCGACCATTGGCGACCACTATGAGATTTCACATGTTAAAGAGGTAAAAAGGAAAATCACACAATACAAAAACAGAACAATTAAAGTAATAGAAATATATTATGCAACCGATATGATCTTAATTACCAAGTATGAAATGAAGACAGGTTAGTTGAGAATTTGAGCTGAAAATCTTTGGAACTGAATTTGTGTATAAAAAATATTTATGTATAAAATATATGTATGTACACACACACACAATGTGTATCAAATATATAAATGTACTAAACAAACGCATACAAATTTCATCAAATAAACAGATGCCGATAGGCAAACGTGTTCCGTCTTTAATATATGGTATAATATGTAAAAATACCCTTAGTGTCATAAGTGATGAGGAAATAGTGTGTCATACAATGAACGAGTAAAAATGTATCCAAATAAAATGCCACACAAACTTATGAATTAAACAGAGGAATTAGGAGTCACTCTTACAAGCAGATCTTAGTACAGTACCGTGCAACCAATTAGAGCCACGTGTAGTTTATATATATATATATATAAGTATATATATATATATATATATATATATATATGTATTTATATATATGATATATATATATATATATATATATATTCTCGTGTTCTCCGCGATGTTGGACAGCAGTTCTCGAATGAATCGGCGTCTCGACGTTTCGATGACATCTCAATCGTCTTCCTCAGTTGTTTCGTAGTTAAGTGTCAACCTGAAACTGGCTAGTTTCTGGCTGACGAACATCGCGGAGAGACCGAGAATTTAATATTACTCATACTTACAACGACCAGATTTTTCGTTCGAATACACGCATATATATATATATATATATATATATATATATATATAATGTATGTATGCGTGTATATATATACTATAAACTACGAAAGTTTGCCAGTGTATCAATAATGCTGCAAAATACGAACATATACCGGTATTTGTCTAATTCATCGGTAGTCACATGTGTTGAAGAAGGAAAGGGCTCAAAAGTTTTTTTAATATAGTCATGCGTTACGTCTTGTCAAGAAAAATAGAAACAGACGTATGCAGAACATGTATATTATATGTCACGTATAAAACAGATAAAATAGTGTTTTGACTTACGAAGTTTGTCTTTTCTACGGTTCCGATATTGTTATATTCATTGTATTTTACCGCTGTTATTTGTTATTGTATTAACAGCTAATTTATCATGTTTATTTCATCATCCTTGTAAGTTTACATTTAGATAACCTACGTAGACAACTTTTACATGTTATTTACAGGTTTATAGGTTAGGTATATATGTAGTACACTATCGCATCTGGCAGCAATATATAGTATTTAATTTGACATCCCCACTTTCTATCGATATCTTTTTTCATACGACAGTAATAACGTGATCGGAAAACATTTCTGATTTAAACTTTATATACAATAAAATGTACATAAAATTCTTATCCTAACCACCAATAGGTATCCCTTATTAACAATGGGGAAATTTTTTACGGGTAATACGAAGGGATACCTTTAACTGCTTTTCACCACTTGCAAATGCTATGTGAATATTTTGTATAACAGTTTCAGATATTAGAATATGTTGCGCGTACAGTATTATATGTTAAACAATGAGAAACCGTTAAAATATTTCATATGAAAAAAAGATTACAACAGACATTCGTGAAAACTAGAAACTCTTCTCATCGGGAAATAGCAAGAGGATGTGTTTTCCGTCATAGCATCGACAGGGTAGCAAAATTAGTTCATGGAAGCTTGTCCTCCATGTCGGTTCGTTGGTGAGAGATTAGAAAAACCACAAGACGGAAAGGTCGTATTATTACAAAAAAAAAAAGTTTGAGAAATCAACAGCGACCTCACCTCTTAAAAAAGTGTTACGGAGCCTACAGGAATATAACATAAACGTATCGGAAAGAACATTAAAGTCGCAGTTGACAGAAATTGACAGGAAAATTAAGAAGTCGAGATTACAGTGGACAAAGCGGTATAAAGACTTTACGATTGATATCTGGAAAGATATGCAATACCCATACTATATATGTAAAAATTAACATTTATCCTAAGCATCTAAATAATATGAACAATGACGAAAATTATAAACATAAGTTGATTATTTTTTGGGAATTTAAATTATTTTTGGAATGCAGACCAGGGATTTTTAAATTCCAGCGAAATTGATATAAATTTCGTAGAACACGTGAATCATGTGTGTGATTTAATGTTAATCTATATTCAAAACATCAACAACTGAACTTCTGTATGTTATTATTGAAATATGTAATTTAGTAGTACATAACAAAATTGTATGTATACATACATTTGATTCCATAAACTTGCTAAAGTCTTTCCTTATCTTATCGAAAGCTAATATGATAAGTTACATCAAAGGTTGTTATTGCAACAGACAATATATTACAGTGTAAGTACTATGTTTACTCGATTATAAACAGTAAATTCATTGTACAAAATATATATTATGTAATATTAATGCCGTAAATTTACTTGAAATCTTCATAATTTCTTCTATAAGTAGATATCTCATGCCAATTTCCTATTGCTTACACAACTAATAGGTAATATAATTTGAAACTTTATGGTTTTGAAATCTCCTTACTACAACAGTGTAATTTTAATCGATAGTTTGCGCATTATTTTACTGTATGACCAATCCATCGATAACTCGTATGTCTCTTTAAAGTTGTCTAAATTAGTTTTAGCATTAAGCAGAGACGGCTTGTCGAATTTTAAAGTGCGTTTGTAAATAATACCAATAAACTCCGTCCATAATTCATCAAGAGTCTGACAAAAAAAATTACTTCTTATTAGAAAGTAATTCAATTAAAGATTCCAGTTTTGTTAACCACTGTATTATGACAGAAAGAAATCGTGACTTTTATAATTGAAAGCTTTTAAAGATACACGTGTTACCATATCTAATATGAAAGACCTCGTTTTTATAAACATTGTAACAACATGTAATTTAATTATTTGAACTACCAGCAATTCTACCAAGTACCTCAAAATTACATTATTCAACAAAGTTTTATGAAGAAGAATCTGAAAATTCTTCAGAAGGCCACAGAAGTAGTAAACATATTAGTGTTAACATTAGTATTAAGACTAAATGTGCTGAGTAGAGGAACTGACATAATAACCCACTTACATATGTTGTTTTTCTTAATGTAATCAATCTATAAAACCTTCGGTTTGGAATTATATATTTTATCCATTTACAGCAATATTAAATTGTTTAATTTAAACTGACACAACTTACTTGTCGGCGAAGTATTTGCAGACGTTCTATTTCATTCGTTTTCTATTTTTTTAGTATAGATCTTTCTTTAATTTTACAATTTAGAACCATTCTAAACGATTTTGTATTTGTTTTTTCATTTGCATATTTTTTTTGTTTTAACTTCGGTTCTTCTTACTTTGTACTATGTTTTACTCATTCCTAATTTAGCCACACTTTGATTACATACACACTACTTGTTCACGAAAGTTTGGTCAAACAAAAAAAGTATAAAAAACAAAATTACAAAATAAAATATATAATTATGTGACAAAAAAGGTGAATTACTCAGTAAACGTATACATTTTCAAACCAAACTTTGTTTTCCTACAATCTAAAATCAGCAGATATGTGGATGACGCCATCGTTGTTCAGCTACGTGGTCGGAATTCCTTGAATAACTTCCTTATTTTCCTAAATTCCTAGCAAAACTTCATAAGTTTCACAATGGAAGTTGAATTATGTGGTTCCCTTCCTTTCGTCTTGGTGTTTCATTAGGATATTCAATTTACCGTAAATCTACACACACTCACACTTTTCCCATCATAATCTCGCCAAAAAAAAAGTAGTTATCAACACCTTAGTTAAAAAAGCTTTCAGCATATATCAATATTTTCTACCCAGGAATTAAGTCACGTCACTAACACACTAACAAAAAATTTTTTCCAAACATAATACTCCACAGGCCGATGTCTTCCACAATCTAACATTGAGCATCCCCTCGTTTTAAAGCCCATTTACCCTGCATATAAGTCATCGCTGACGGCAAATGTAGAATACACCTTAAAACTAACATTAAAACCATGTCTAAACCCAAATCAAAACTTTCATATATCTTTTCAGTAAAAGATAAGCGATTCTCTAGAAGCATATGGTGTGCATAAGATTCCGTGATAGTGCAGCAGAGAAACAAAGCGATCTGTCGCATTCGTGTTTGAGAGCATGAGCGCCGGCTGCTGCGCGTAGCTGCTTCTGTACTTACTGAACACAGACTTGAAACCGAGCATCATATCCAATTCAATTCCAAGTAATTACATAGGCGGAAAATATGTGAATCAACAGAAATCTTAAAACGCCCTAATAATCTAAACCGAATCATGGTTACCCCTTGCAAAATACCTGACAATCCCTTATTTCCTAACAACTCCACCGTAACCGCAACACTCCATTAACCCGTAACAAACAACAGCTCTATATAAACCCACTCGCTACAAATTCGGAAGTCAAGATAAAGTAATTATGGACGGCAACTGCGGAATTCTACAAACTAGATTGAGTTATTGAGTTTGTGTTAACGTTTGAATTAACTTTTTTAAATAAACTAATACTAACTTGATTTTTTCGACTCACTAAACCCACGTAAAGAGTCAATATTATTAACTTCGTGACTTGCTAATCCACTTTTTACAAATTCTACGTATCAATGTACCCATACAACACAGAAAAACAATGTTGAACTTTTTAATACGCGAAGCACTCAATTCTCTTGCCTTGTCATTGTAAACTCGAAAACAAAACTAAACTGGAAATAATGTACAGTAAGGGGAATCCAAGAGTTTAATAGACGTACCTTCTTTTCCCAGAAAAACCTAACTAATGTACAATTAACAGATCTACGCTGTTTTAATTCTATTCCTGTTGTCTTTCATTGTCTTTCGTTTTATATATTGACACTAATACACTGGTTGCAAAATTTCATTTTGATTACAAAACTATGGGTAACAGCTGAATATATCACATATTCTAATTAACCATAGTTTTCCCATTTAAAAAATATTTTTCTGTGTATATACATTTGAATGTTTTCATTTGACTCATCTTAGTTGAAATTAAGTTTAACAAATTGCTCATAGATCGTGTTCATACAAACATCTAAAAGATTTTCTTTTTAGCATCTGCTATATTTTACAAAGCATTAGGCGTCTTTCTTCGCTTGAGTTCTTAAAAAAATCCTGGTGCTTTGTCTCTCCTTTTAGTTCACATTAAAATAAATACCATGCAACATACGTACTGCACAATTTTTATTGACAAACTTCGTTGAAAATTTAGCATTTAGTATTGTTGACAAGTACAGCAATTGGACTCCTTTCAAATATTCCTAATATACATTTTCATTGTAGTATAAATGAAATATCATACATCAATATATATACTGTATATTAAGCAGTTTTCACATTGGAATACTTGCCAGTTACAAGTATATCCAGTTTGTGAGTTCTATCATTTAATATTTACGAAATAAAATTTAATAATTAGAGAATTGTAAGATATCATCAAGGACCCATACACACATAAGACTCTGAAGTTAATCCAAACACTTGTTTTAACTCTTTTCCGATGTTCCCGGCGATCATCCGTTTTTCGTATTAAAATTATCGAATGATATTTATTTATGAGAAGTGTTACTATAGTATGAAAAAAATAAAATTAATGAACACAAAAGAAATATCTTCCACGGTGAATTTCATTAAAACTAATACTTATGTTTTTGGGTAACAGTTTATCTTTAAAATTTGTGTATACATGGAAAATATATTGCATCCAAGAGGTTCACAAAAATCTATAAATAACGCCAATCAATTACGGAATAATCAATGATATTAATTAATGGTCTTATCCCATTCACTTCTCGAGGTAAAACTAAAATAATGGATCAGTCTCTTGAAGCATCAATTGTATGGAGAAACAAAAATTGCCGAAGAACTCGGCTATAAAAAAAGTTTGTGCTAATTGAGCCTTAAATTGGTATTGTGGAAAGATTAACGTTTACTGAACCTTGAACTACTTTATTGCTGAGAAAAAAGGCAGAGTCACTTACGGCATTATGGAGTGTTTTTTGGGACATTTCCTTATGCGATGAAAGATGATTATTATATGTGACCAAACGACCCAAATAGTGAACTTAATAAGAAACGATCGACTCTTTCATTACGATGTTGGACTCCATGCGGTCAAATTGATTGAAGAGACTTTAACCAAATTGAAGACACGAAAATTTTCATATCCTTATAATTTGGATTTGTGCCTTTGCGGTTACTATCTCTTTGGACTACTGAAATAGGAACTAACAAGAGAGAAATTTGAAGCCATTAGCAAATCAAAAAATGTTGTACAAACTAAATTAAATATTAAAAACATCTATTTCGATATTACGAAGCTACTGAGCAGAGAAAATGCTTTGAATTAAAGGAAGAGTGTGACGAACATTAGAAGTAATAGTTTTGAGTAGTTAATTCAATAAATTACCTAAAAATTTCGAATTATATGTGAACTATTCTTGTATAAATAAGATAATATAATTACATTCCAATTTTAAGAGATTACTTGACATAATATAAATAAACAAAAAACGTAATAACAGGAGGAATTACATTTCTATATGACCAAAAACAATACATTTAGAAGTTTTATAGTTTTACACTCTGTTATAGCCGATTATTATTAAAAAATAGAATTATTTTTTAAAACTTGGATCTTAAATATCCAAACAAAAAAACGTCATCAGTAATCAGAGCTTACAATAACGAATTTCCACAAAGACTTGGTTTTTCAACATTCTAGAAAGCCAAACAAGCAGTATGAACTCCAAAATTACTTTTTAAATTTTAAGCAAATAAAAGACAATTTACATAGCGTTACTTTATGTGCAAACATTGTATGTAACACAAAGTTAATATTTTTATAACATACATATATTCGATTTAAAAATAACTCTTCAGAAAAAGCATCTCATTTTACAATTTTACAATGTTGAGTTCGTGCCATTGTAAATTGACGATAATTATACCTTTTGAAAATTCCAGTCACGAAAATTCTCATTTCCCATTCTCCTAAACATTTATCTAAATGTATTAAACGGAAATTAAATCGGTTCACCATAATAACAAACAAATTTTGACATCGAACTAAAATAACTCCGAGAACGATTTATTTTTATCGCAATGTTGTCTAGGTTATGTTGTTGCGATAATAAAAAAATTGTGAATATAAATAGACAGCATGGTCAACTGGCTACATGAAGAAACTTGTTTATAAAAAATAAAAAACAATCCTGCCATCCCTGTTTGTCGGTCGATTGCTTTCTGGCAAAATATATAGTCTTGTTTACCATCTGAACATTACCACAGACCAAAACATGATGAGATCGGTACAGACGTCTATTTTTAAGCTGGGGAGTTTACAACGCAAAGAAGAGTGCTCTGCTTGGACAAACAAATTGATTATGTACTTGTCATCATTCACTCATCACATACAACAAAAACAAATTTTTTGTACAAATAGTAATAAATAAAATAGCAAAATAATATAAAAAATTATTGATTTTAAAAAGTTCGCAATTAAAAAAAATAATGGTCGAGTTTGGATAATGTACTTCCAAATTATTTAAGTATAATGAAATTACGATCATGGGGCAAGCTTTTGAATTACGAGATACAAATTGCAAAAAGTCGTAAATATTAAAGTCTGGTCGAGATGATTCCGAAAATTTTAACATATACATATTAACAAAAAAGAACAAATTATCCAGTATTAACAATGTATCTGTTAAAGAATTTTTGAGACCGAATCTGTAAAATGTTAAAATGAAATAGAAACAAAAACTTATTTTTGTTTTTTTTATTCAAATTAAGTGATTTAGTATACACCATACTGGCTCAATTGATAAGATGCGCATTCACTATACTCGCTCAACATGGCACTGTCAGACTACCATTTGTTTCGCTTATTGCAGACCGCTTTGAATGGTTAGAGAGTACCAATGAGGTTACATATTTGTTTCTGAAGTTTACTGGGAAGGAATAGACTTTATAAACATGGACTCATCTTTGTACATTTGTCAAATTCACGTCTATAAAAATAGCTGAAATTGCCATATCGCGTATACCATATTCATACATTGGACAAAGTCAAACCTCAAAACTATCTAGTACAAACAGAAATTTACTTTAGTACACACATTGAACGGTTCGTAGTCTAGCTACAGCATATTCTATGTAATATATCACATATGTACATATGTGTATATCGAAAATAAACATGCAAGTACCTATATTCTCAGACGTTGCGTTAGAATAATGACAGGGAAATGTCATCCTTATTCTGGTGATCGGGAACCGTCATTAGACATTTAAATGACGAACCTTCATTTAGTTACCATCCTGTTTATCTATACTAAAGAAGAGAAAAATAAATGGTATTCATTTCAAGCAGGCACGCAAGAAGTCAGACGATTTTCCGATCGTCCAATTCCCTGTCACATGACAATATCAAATGTTAAATATCGATATGAAAAGTCAGAGTATATAGATGCTGAAAATGCTATGAAACATCCACTTTCTAAGGAAAGGATCAAGAGATAAATCATCGTATGTAATCGATGTTGAAAATGCTATGAAAGTAAACAGGAGGAAAGAAAATGAACAAGTGGTAAGTCATCGTTTGTGCTTTTGTGGAAGCAAATGAGCCACGCTGTAGCCGCCAAATTTCGAAATCAAATAAAACATATCAAAAACGACAGTTAGGAACGCATAAAGGAATAATAAGAGTTATAAGGTCTGAAAAAATCGGGAAATATTCCAGGACGACCATTTTAAACGCCTACAATTTTGTGAAGCAAGGAAAAATTATAATGGCGATGATAATTTTATACATTTTATTTACAGACGAATTCAGATTGTTCCTCCATAATCCATCTGCGGTACACAGTTTGGAGTCAATATTCTCAGAAAATAAATGTCTAGGCAAGAATTCTAAGGGATCATGTCTGTAGGTGTATTTTTCTTAAACAGAACGTTAACTGCAGTTATATTTAGAATTACTATAGAATGGCATTAGTCCTGCATTACGTAACGTTGCTGTAAATTTTAATGATATTTAGGATAACAAGACGTCTGTCCGGCTCATAATGCGACAGCTGTTCAAGAATTTATTTCTTTGCGTTTTTCACACACAACCTAGAATTTGGGACACTACATTTCGGTCGGCTAGACCATCTGACTTAACATCTTGTGACTTCAATCTTTGGGGATACTTAGCGAAAACTGCTATAAACCAATATTACGAAAATATGAAATGAAGATGCAGATCGCTTCTCGAGTAAAAATAATCAAAAAAAATTTAAGACATTGGAAAATATACCTTCTAATAAAATTATATTTTACCTTTCTGAACTGTGGAGCACAACCACAAGTACAATAAAAATACAGCTCCTGAAGACCAACATATACGACACATCAGGTTTCTCAAAAAATAGCTTCTTAAAGTTGGGTAAAACACACAAAAAGTAATAAGTATTAATTAGATGTTAAGCTGCATCGATAAAAAATTAGTTTCTCTGAAGTATAATCAACCTAAATCTAATGTATAATAAACGTAATCTAGAGAGAAGTGTTTAGATACACTTCTCAATCAGGAACAAATTTCATTCAAAAATTGTAATATTAAAAATATATTTACGTTTAATAATTTAATTCAAGAGATATATAAATTAAAAGTGCTATGACCTGGGAAATATATTTTTATAATGTTTATATTGACTAATTAAAACAAACAACAATTCGTCGGCGTAATATTTAATTATTGTTTACAGTATGATAAAGATAATATTTTAAATTTAATTTTGGAAGTATTTTTTACTTTAATCGCCTATTTACTGAAATTATCATTTAAAAATCCTGTACGTATAAACTACGCGTAACCGCCCACTTACTACAATTGTCAACTAAAATATTAAATTGTTTTATCAAGCGCCCTCGTATGATATATTAACAACAATAATACTTTAATGAATTATTTATATGATAAGCAAACACATATTACATATACTTGATTTAGTAACGCATATTTAAAAAACGTTATAACATATTGAACGAAAAACTGAAAAATAAAATACAAGTGGAAATTGCAGAAAACAAGCCCAAAATTAATAAATTATTATATTATAAAGTAAACGAGAAATGAAGGAAAAAAATTAAAATAATAATAAGTATAAACTTTTATAAACTAATCCATATCTTTTGTGACATCCCACAAGACCGATGATAATGTATAAGTAAAATTTTAAAAACTTTCGCACGGAAATATCACCGAAAAAGTTTTCCACAGACGGGATGTGGTTTGCAGATGATTTATTATATGCTGCTAATTATAATTAAAATTTATAAAGTTTATTATACCCTAATATTATTATTCATAAAATGCTGCTAATTGTAATTAAAATGTATAAATTTTATCCTCTAATACAGGTATGGGCAACTTTTGACATGTTGTGGGCCAAAATATAATGAGCAAATACGTTCGCGGGCCGCGCTTAAAAGTAGTGCATTTTAAAGTAGTGTTCATATTTTTTAGCGATAGATATCAGACATAAAATAATAAGATAATGTTATTATAATACAATTTATTAAAATAACAAAATGAAATGAAAAAAATAGGTACAACAATATAATTAAATCGTTAAATTTGGAATTGTTACAAACTACGAAAATTAAATAGCAACACCGAAATCAACGAGACACTAGAGCTCGAATTTGGGAAACTAATACATCGACGTTTGGATTAATTCCACTGATACAAAGACGTAAAGAATTTTCCAAATAATCGTCAGTCAGTCTTGTACGATATTTTGATTTATTAACTTTTATCATTGAAAAGAACTGTTCGCATTTATAAGCACTGCCAAACGCACAAATCAATCTTCTTGCGAATTTACTAAGCTGCGGAAAGTGGTCTTCTTCGTTACTGTTTGCTTATGTTTGCATGAATTAGTTAATATTTCCAAATTGCCATAAAAGCTAATAGATGAAAGAGCAGTTTATGCTTGTATCAAAAACAAATATCTTCCACTCGAATATATAAACATTTTCTATGTAAATACATGAACATATTTAATATAATTCCGTATATTATTCAAGTAAGGATTAAATGCATGGCATATTTAATATTTCAAAAACAAGTATTGTTGAGTATGCGTGAAGATGTGGACTACCTCAAAAATAAAAAAACATGTCTCATAAACAGTGTTCGAAGTAAAAGTTAAAAAGAGAAGCACTCTCAAAATGTTAATCCTCTTAAAAGATCGGAATTGAATTTATGTACGAAACGTATCTTGAGGACACTGACACTTTATTATATATTTACGATTGTAGTGGCAGCCTTGGCAATAATTCAAAAAGAAACTCCAATCGAACATTGTTCACTGTACAGCCAAGAAGCAGGTAAAATTGCAAAAAATAACAAAATTTTCAGGTGCTGAAGTTATGTACAGCGCTAAAAACACGAAGGGCCTGAACATATCCGGTTGACCTTAAACTTCACAAAAAAGGTCAAATAAATAACGAATTTAGTATGTATGTATGTACACATATATATTATTTGTTGAATACATATACTGGGAATTATCAATTTGCAAATTTATTTTTGTAAATTAAATATTTTTACTTAAAAATCTAACTATTTAAATTTAACAGACGACTACATTAAATTTTAAAGCTAAACTGTGTGACAACAGAAAACGAATTACCCAGAAAAAGCATACATTTTTAAACCAAATTTTGTGCAAATGTTTAAAATAAACGATTAAATTTTCGTTAAAAAATTTGTACGCTTTTTGTACATTTAATAATGAATTGTTGCTCCATCTAAACTAATACATTCTGCTATTCGTCGGGCATACTTCTAATAAGATGTTCTATGGTCTCCTATGGAAGTTCATTCCAAGCAACTCGTAGGACATCATGTAGCTGCCCATTCGCGGGTTTGGAAGCATACCAACTCTTCGACCGATCAAATCCCAGACACGCTCTATGATCAATAAATCTGGTGACTGTATAAGCTTAAGACTATTGAAATTAGACGCTTAGTGAAATCGTAATGTAACAGCTGCAACATGAAACCGATAACTTTGTAAATGTTCTTTAGGACAATTTAAAGATCTCGAAACTAACTTTAGGGACTAAGTGTCCTATTTCCTATGTCAGAACGTAGAACGTGAAACCGTACTTTCTAGAGGATTGATGGCTTGGAGCGGAATGAGCGCATTAATATGTGTCTAAAGGCGGATTCTTTACAATAATCTATCTTCAGTGAAATGGTTGAACCGCAAAGAAATGCCAGAGCACTTCCCAAATCAGAAATTGTAATAAAAGGAAATTATAGACCATTTGTTTTTTTTTTTTTAGTTTATGACCGGAAACATTTAGAATAACTTTTTAAATACAAGCGAAACTATCACGTCGTTAATATTATCGCAAATTAAAGAAAGTGCACCAAAAATTGCAACGCCTACTGCCGATACTGTTCGACAGAAAGAGACACGACAACACCTGACTACACACACTGTACAATTGATGTCCAGATGTTGTAGAAATTAATTTATGTATGACATCCTACATTGACCGCCATTTTCAAAATTTCTTGTAGTGGAAATACTTGAACAAACGTGATGCTGCTAAAAATCCATTTGGGGTCCTAGAACCCAAGTTTTTTATATACCCAGAATAAATAAATTTGTTTCTATGTAGTTAGCGAAAGATATCTAAATTATAATAGTGCTTTGAATATTAAAGTTAAGTTTAAGCTGACTTATAACAGGGTTAAGGGAAAATATTAATGTTTCGCTAAAAATATCAATACAAATTAAAAAACAACATAAATCTGACATAATTTTGATATAATATAACATTATTATAAAGAACTGGCTTCACATATTTGAGTTATTTGAAAACTATAGCTCTTAATGATGTTCAAATAAACACTGAAAATTTCTAATTTTTGAAAAAGATAGGATGACCTTATAGATGGCAATAGTTCTGTTTCTTGCAACAGTTACGATTGCATAACAAAAACTATTAATAAACTTAGTACATTAGTTTCTGATCAACTATGATAAACCTTCAGCAGCCGTAAATAATTGTTCTACGAACGAAATTAATATTCATCAATATTTTGAACAATTTTTTCAAGTAATGCGCAAGAAATAGGGGCTGATTTAAAATTTATTTATAATTAAAAGATATGTAAATAAAGAAAAAATTTTGAGAAACTACTTTTAACGCAAAGTTCAATCAATAAATACGACATTTGTACAAGGCATGTGTAATGGTGAAATGTCATATTTTCCGACAAAGATCGCCCACGATAACAAATCACCTTTATGTCTTATTTGTATACAGAAATGGGTATTTCGGCAAAATAATCCTGCCATTCTCGATTCCTTAAGGACAAAATATTGGCTTCGACAAAATGTATTAAATTATTAATAGCCGAGACTCATCCTAGCGTAAATTTGGAATTTTATGACAAAACGGATTTTGAACACGTTACAAATGGGTACAATAATCCTAATTTAAATTGGTCCTATTGGTTTATTTAAACTTCGTGTAAATGACTATTTTTATTAATTGTTAAAATAAATAGGAAAATGCAACTCAAAGATACGCTGAAAAACAGAGAGATGTAATCTTGCGAATCGATATTTTGGTCACACTATAAAACGCAACAAATTATTTTCCAAGTTCCTAAACATTATGAGAATTGAGGTATTCTTAAGAAATTTCATAGTTACTGAAAAACTGGTTGGCAAAAGTACCAACTATATATTGACATAAAATTCATCTAAAATTTAAAATAAAATGCGATGTTCGCTTTTATATAGAAATTTCACATGAACTTGATGTTAAAAATGTATTATGTATAGCATTCATAGTGGTTGCATTTATAGTTATACCTCAAATAGGTATAAATACCAAGAGACCACGACCTTGGTTAACAACAAATTAACAAAAACATCTGATAACTGCACTGTCGATAATTATCTGAAATTTTTTGGCAAGATGCAAGTGATGGAATTACTTGCGTGTAAAGCAAGCGTACGTGTGAAATGGCGTGAAGAGCTTAAAGGGCATTAACCCACAGCATCCACGCGCCAACAAGAATCCGATCGATGGCATGTCCCCATGCGACAGCCATGATGAAACGGTTGCCGGCCGCGATGAATACGCATTCACGGCTAACTGGATGCACCCGAGACATATGCTTACGCACACCTTGATCTAAAAAACTTTTTTGTTCGAATTGTTTATCGCGCATTTAACGGTCTATTCAAAATATTCACCGTTAAATTTACAAACGACAAAGAAAATAAAACAGGAATAACGAATAATGACTAGACGCGATATTTTGCTACGCCAATTTCGTCTTATTTATTCAGAACGAAACGACCAGAAAACCAACGTTGTAAACGATAAAGAAATGGGGCACGCGTTGTGGTTTCGTAACAACGATAAACGCACAAAATGAATCCCAACTAATTATCACATAATATACTTTCTATTTCAATTTGTGTCCGCTGTTGCTTCCAATTACATAGTGTATTAAAAAAATAATAAAAAAAAACTCCCATGTCACTGAACATTTTTCTTGTTTATGGTAGAATTATCTCAATTAATAGGGTGTGATTCACATGGCAAAATATAAAATTAGGACAGGCCAATATAACACGTGCAGAGAAAGCGAGTGTACGTGCACATTCAGTCGCTCGCACGTAATCAACTAAAAAATTAAAAGAAATGATTTATATACAATTAGATTTTATAAATTATTGTCATGACAAGTAAAAGTATCTCAAGTTACAACAAGATTAATGTCAAACAAACATAATTCGAACACCCTGACCTGATTAACGAAAGCTTTGTACCTTACAATTCAACAACGCTTTGTATGTGATATGACGCTACATGAAAAATTACTTATTTTAAATTAAATACAAGATAATTTAATATGACATTCACTTTTCTCGATAGCTACTACAATAAAAAATAATCTTATGCAAAAATCATTCCATAAATAACCGTATTTTTTGAGTAAAACTAGAAAATAAAACCATGGTCAACTTACCAATACAACACAGATGACGGCTGGTAACACGGTTCTTTGCGCAAACTCGAATACTATCAATCTACATCAAAAATTTTAAATGAATTTCTGTAATTCCGTTTTAATTTAATACATAGTTTCTATCAAAAATATTTTACCAATTAATTATTTGTCCTAGTTCAACTTTTTACTAAGCATATTTGTAATTTCATTCAAAAAATCGCATTCAGTATCTTCATTGATTGAATGACTATACCGGTAGTGACGTAAATGTCAAAAATTGTTACCAACCTATTTGTATAACTACAAATTTAAAAATACTTTTCAAATAAACAAATAAAGAATTAGTAAAATATTTATAATCAATTCAACATATCAATTTACATAAAAATAAGAAAACAGAACTATATATTAAGTACATTTTGGAAATACATAAGTTTTAGAATTTGAAGTGCTACTGAAGAAACTTCAAAGTAATTTGACATATAACATAAGTCACGCCTACCAAATGCTTGTCCAAAACAGCTGATTAAGGAGAAAATAATAAGTTGTTATTCCCCGTAACTATAAGATTATTAAAATGAGTCATTTTATTTAAATGTAAAAATATCGTAGAATTTTGTAAGAAATATTTCATATGCATTTTATTAAAAAAAAATATGGCAAATAACGTTCACAACTTTAAAGTTGTATTGGTTGGTGAGGGTTGTGTAGGAAAAACAAGTCTAATTTTAAGGTATATAGAAAATACTTTTAATTCTAGCAATTTAACCACTATTCAGGTACTTAGTTAAAATAAACTTCAACATTATTTCTTAAAATAGAAAATTGTAGGCTTCCTTCTTAACGAAGAAGTTGAACATTGACGGCCAAAGAATAAATTTGGCTATTTGGGATACTGCTGGTCAAGAACAATTTCATGCTTTAGGTCCATTATATTATAGAAATTCAAATGGTGCTGTTCTTGTTTATGATATTACAAATGAATCTTCTTTTCCTAAGGTGAAAACTTGGGTTAAAGAGTTGCGTAAAATGTTAGGCAATGATGTGTGTCTTGTCATAGTTGGAAATAAGACTGATCTTGAAAAGAATAGACATGTTAGTCTAGAAAAAGCAGAACAGTAATGGTTTATTTTTCTGATTTATTAAAACAGTACGTATTCAATGGTTTTTTTTTTAGGTATTCAAATGCCGTAGGTGCATTACATTTTCAAACATCAGCTAAGCTCAATGAGGCGGTTGAAGATGTATTTTTAGCTTTAACAAATAAAATGCTGGAACAAGCTAATAAACAACGTAATCGTAATGAAACATTAGAAAGGCAAGGATCACAAAGAAGGAATGTTATTATTGTAGATGATGATGTTCCACCTTCACCATCAAAGCAATGCTGTTCACATTCATAAATATCCTAACAAGTATTTTAATATTCATGGAAAATTATATATATATATATATTTATATACTTTTTTTTAATTATACAGCTAAATACCTTAATTTTCCAGTGAACAAATTTTCTATTTCTGTTACTACGTAAGGGCATGTAAAAATATTTTTTTTAATGTAAATTATTGTTATTATGTGATACATTATATTAAATAACTCTGACTTGTTGAAAATTGATTAATAAACTGATTGAAAATTAAAAAATTTTCATATTTACATATATAAATCACCGTGAACGTACGTCATTTTAATGTTTCTCATACGACCACTTCCTATACGTATATTTATCTATATATACATATATGTATACATATACATATATATATACTTTTAAGGTATATTTGACGTACACATGTATTTTGAAATTAATACTCACATTCTCATTTAAAATAAAATTAGATTAAAGCTCTGGCAATAACTATTAGTAAATTAGAAACGTGCTTTAAAAGCTATACGAAAAATATTGTTTATTTGCTATAATTTACACACACATATATATATATATTAGGTGCGCAACTAAGTTCTCGCTGTTTTTTTGATGAAAACGCAACTTTATTGTGAAAAAATGTTTACAAATGAAAACATTGCCCATCGCTAGCTACAACTTTTTCCCATCTTTCTGGCAGAGCTCGAATACCGTCACGGTAGAAGTGTTCGTCTTTTAAGGCTATCCACGAATCAAGCCATTTTGAGATGTCTTCATATGAGCGGAACTGTTGATTAGCCAGACCACGTGCCATCAAACGGGACAAGTAATAATCTGGGGAATATGGCGGGTGGGGTAGGATCTCCCATTTGAGCGTTTCTAAGTAGGTTTTAACGGGTTGGGCAATGTGAGGCCGAGCGTTGTCATGTTGTAGAATCACTTTTTCGTGCCTCTGCTCGTATTGTGGTCGCTTTTCGCACAGTGCTCGGCTCAATTACATTAATTGAGTTCGATACCGTTCCCCAGTGATGGTTTCGTTCGGTTTCAATAGCTCATAATAAATAACACCGCTCTGGTCCCACCAAATACACAGCAAAACCTTCGCAGCGTGAATATTTGGCCGAACCGACGACGTAGAAGCATGACCGGGCAGTCCCCATGATTTTATTCCCTTTGGGTTGCTGTAATGAATCCATTTTTCGTCATCCGTAAGAATGCGATGAAGAAAACCCTTCCTTTTCTTGCCGCTGGAGCAGTTGTTCACAGGCGAAAAAACGACGCTCGACGTCTCTTGGCTTCAAATCATAAGGAACCCAAGTTCCTTGTTTTTGAATCATTCCCAACGCATGCAATCACTGGGAAATGGCTTGGCGGGTAATTCCTAATGTTGAAGCAAGCTCTTTTTGCGTTTGGCACGGATCCTCATCGAGCAATGCCTCCAATTCAGCGTCTTCGAAAGTTTTTGGTCTTCCTTCACGCGAACGGTCAACATCGAAATCACCGTCTTTGAAGCGATGGAACCAATCACGGCACGTTGTTTCACTTAGAGCAGCATCTCCGTAAACTTTTTGGAGTTCTCGATGCGCTTCAGCAGCCGTTTTCTTCGAGAACTTAGTTGCGCACCTAATATATATATATATATATATATATATATATATATATATATATATATGCTATAGTTTGTTTATATACCTCTTAAATTGTTTTGAGTGTCATTTCAGTATATTGCTTAAGGGTAACGTTTAATATAAAATTGAGAATAATTATTTCTATAAACTGTGAATAATTAACACATTAAATTATACCTCTTATCAATTATTATGAGTAGAGATGGTCGGTTTTGTTGGCACAAGGTAGCAAGCCCAGCATAACAAACGCAACACACAATATTTATGTATATATACCTAATATTAATCAATTAAGGCTAATATAATCCCCTTTCACAATAATTTCCGTATTTTGTATGTTTTTCGACAACTATGTTGTCATCATCAGCAGATAATTACAGTTTCACACCTGGAACCACGGCAAAATCCATACAAAGAGAGACAAGTTAATACTAGACATGCACTTGACGGTGTCACTGTTATAAAATCATTACTCAAAATTATTTGCATTAGAATTTTCTTTTTTGTTTATTAAGGTGTATTAATTTCGTGATTTTATTTACCAGGTAAATTAAACCTTTGTAGCATATTTAATAAATGTAATAAAAATTTGTTTGTATTAGAATCAAGTTTTATAAAAATATAAAGTTGGGAAATGTAACTAAACATAAACATCTAAAAATATAACCAACAAATAAATTTAAAATTGAAAGACTCAATTTTTCAATGGTTTGTTCGCATTACAGACACTTTGGCGTAAGTGAATAAAATTTGAACGTTTATTAAAGGTTGCATACTTTTTTAAGTTTCTTGTTGAAGCCCGGGTCTCTGATGTCAAATGGAAAGTATTGGGATAGTGCTTTATGTCTGCCCGGGGATTAAAGAGGGCACAAAATACGGAAACTGTTGCTGGTAAATTAGCTAGCTTCATGAAAACCCTTTGTTTTACGTATATTTGTTTACATGTATACATATATATATATATATATATATATATATATATATATATATATTTGGCAAGCACAAGCACGTGAACTTGAAGATTTGAACCTGTTTTTAGGTACTAATTATTATTACTATTTTTTATTTTACATAATGTAATAATAATTATATATGTGTAATATGTAAATTTTAGTATTCTTAGAATTATTAAACATGTCAACTAGATGATGTTATATTGCAAATTGTAATCAAGAAGGATCTGTACTTCATGCATTTCCAAAAGCAACATTGTCCCAGTTTCAACACTGGATGAATTCTACGGGAAAATCTCAGTTGCTGAATATGACCATGAGAATAAACAATATGCGTTTACTATTTTTAAAGACCATTTTTGGAAAAAATATCTAACAGGAAACAATAGATTAACACCAAATGCCATACCAACATTTTATTTACCAGATAAATTAAACCTTTGTAGCATATTTAATAATCAATTAGTAAATGTAAATGTAATAAAAATTTGTTTGTATTAGAATCAATTAATTTTTCAGACGTCAATAAAGAAAATATAAAACCAATCAATCGGATATTGGATAACATTCATAATGTTTCAATTACATCAAAATGTGTCATAGGAGCAGATATTAATTCAAGTAATATAATTGAAACAAAATACAAGAAAGCTCTTGCTCCCATATTAAGAATAAAAGTAGCAAATCGACAGGCAAGAATTTTTTTACGAATAGTTTTTCAGTAATTTTTTGTGGATCCTAGTAAATTCAGTTTTTACAAGATTTTTTTGTTAGCGTTAGAGAATGCGAACATTTAGCAGAATTAAGGGCATGTATAATAAAATAGTTTACTTGTAATGTCCTCTTCAACTACAATAAAATTAATAATAGAATTCTACAAGGAAAAAAGCTACCTGGTTGAGATGAATTTTAATGTACGCTGTACAATTATAAAAAATTAAAAACAAATAAAATAATACAAAAAGCTGTTCATTTACTCATTATTCACAAGTGCAAAAAGGAAGTTCATTATTCATAACTATATTCTATATAACATTAGTTTTTATTCTTTTTATAGGTATAAAAATAAAATCCAATGTTTGATCTAGCTAGATTTAAATATATTATTTTTATATTTAAATAAAGACAGTAAATTTTGATATGGAAAATTCCAAGTATTAGTGAGATAGGTCGTGTCTATTTTAGTTTTCCCGGAGATTATAGATGGCGCTAAACACTGACCTAAATACTATTAAGTTGTACATCGCGAGAATGTCCCTAGGGTATGTAACTGACATTTGATAAAAATTGTATGAGTTTCTGTAGTGCCTAAATATGTATATTATTAATTAATTCGTTGACAATTAACCAGACATACAGACGAATCATCATTATTTTCTAGTTTCTAATTTGGAAAAAATAAAAGCAGTTATTTTCTAATACACATAATATATTTATTAATACATATAACCTCCAAAACATAAACAACTCTGTAGTATATGCCATACAAACGCATTCTATGACCAATTCTTTTGCTTACTTTGCATAATATTATTTGTACTAGTGAATCTTAACTACTATGAAAACTGATGCGCCTACAGAACAAGACAATGTATTATCAAAAAGGCTCAAAAAAATTTTAGAAACAAGATTTGAAGATGATGAGGTAATATATATTTGTGTGAAATAAGTATTTTATTTTTTTTATATATGTAGGATACTTTGGAAGCGCTGAAGCAATTATCTCTATTTTATACAGAGAATACTTTACAAGCACGAAGGAATCTTAGAAGTCAAATTGAAAAACAAAGTCTTGAAATTAATGAGAACTTTTTAACAGCATTTAGAGAAGTGAAAGAATCATTTGATGAAGTTTATAGTAATATCGCTGATATGAATAAATCATTGCAAGACATGACAACGAGACTCCAAAATGCAAAGGCTCAAACTAAACATTTACTAGAACAAACAACTGCATTAGAAAATGACAGGTATGTATCATTTAAAAATATTGCTAGTAACAATTATTATTATTCTTATTTTAGAAGTAAAAATGAAATGCAATCTAAAGTAGCTGCTGCTTTTCTAAATACATTTCAATTATCTACAGGTGAAATTAATGCTTTACATGGAAACAAGCTACGAAAAGATACACCTATAACCAGTGATATATTTAATGCTCTGGATAAAGTGCATAAAATTAATAATAATTGCAAGATATTAATGCAGTATGGACATCAAACATTGGCTTTAGATATAATGGAACAAATGACTTTACATCAAGTAAGAAATATACACCATGTTCAAAGTGTGCATTATTGCTAACATCTTCATTAATCAAATTATGAGGTTGATTAAATTAGCAATTTAATAGTATTTTTTGTTTCAAATAAGGTAGTTATAACTGGAAACCAATTGAAAATTTCATTTCCGAGATAACCACAGAAACACTAAAAAATTGAACACTATATTTTTATATATTATGAAAGAAAATAACATTATGAATAAAAAATTATTAAAATATTACTATTACTGCATAATTGGTATACTTGTACACATGAAAAATGAGAGTGCAGCACTAATGCAACATTAAAAAGAATAGCTAAGAGACTTAAGAAGAGTGATCTGTCATAAGCTTGTCACTAAATTATATTTATTATTATTCCTTTCATTGACTAATTGATTATAATTGTAACAATTATTACATAGATTAAGCTCTTTTTATTTGGTTATTTGTAACTTTACAGTAGTAGTATATTAACAAATTTTTGTCTAGATTATTTTCTTTTAAAAATATGTAAATATATACAGGGTAATTTGGTACGTAGACTTCCGCGGTCGTGGTCCATGCTATCTGCTTCTGGGTTTCCGGGCTGGAACCGCGTCACTAGTAAAAACCCATTTGTATGGGACATCTTCAGGGCTTTTACTGCACTGAAACTCAGTTTCAGTGCAGTAGTTCAGCCCTGAAGATGAAATCCAGCCCGGAAACCCAGAAGCAGATAGCATATACAGGGTGTTCAATTTAAAAAAGTATTTTTGTTAATATCTGAAATTAAACGTTCAATTATTTTTCTTTGATTAAAATCTTAAGTAAAACAAAAATTTAATTAATATGCTAATTTAATCAACTTTATATAACTCCAATAATAACGAAATTAGTAACGGTGAACACTTAATTTTGTACACACAGTGTATACTTCAATTAATAATTAAAAGGTATATGAAAAAATAAAATATATCAGATTACTTGATTACATTAAACAAAAATTACATGTTGATTCTAAATGTGATAATAAGTTTATTCTTATACAGCAAATAATAAATGAAAGCATATATTTTATTATTTATCTTATTTCTTACTTGCAACAAGCTTGTCATATATAAGAATATATGTTCATTATATAACTTCAATATATTTGTGTTAATTTTGGAAATTTTCTAGGAAGGTGCTTTAGAGAGATTATATAAATGGACACAAAACCATTGCAGAAACGTAGACAATATTGATTTAACTGATATTATAACTCAGGCAATGGCAAGATTACAAGAGAGACCTGTATTGTTTAAGTATGTTATTGACGAATATTGCATATCCAGAAGAGCAGTTTTAGTAGGTGATTTTATAGATGCTTTAACACGTGGAGGACCATCAGGCAACCCATCACCTATTGAATTAAGAGCACATGATCCCCAAATTTACATAACTGATATGTTAGCTTGGCTTAATAAAGCTATTCCCATAGAAAAACAAAAATTGTTACTTCTTGTGAAGTTGTGTGATAAAAATAGTAAGATATTATGCATTTTGTGTACTTATTATAAATGTTATTTGAACCCATTTTTGCATTATATATTATAATTATATATTTCGCAGTAACTAAAGGGAACGATCTTATATTTTAGATTTAACACAACAGATTGACGATGCATTGAGTAGTATATGCGAGGGTGTTTGTCATCCTTTGAAAATCAGAATAGAAAAGATTATAGTTGCCCCAGCAGATGCAACGGTATTATATGCAGTAACAAATTTATTAAGATATTACAAAAAGTCAATAAGCAAGGTAAAAATTATCCACTTTTCAGTTTAATTATTCAATTTTAATAATTTTAGATTTAAAAATTAGTTGTGTACATATTTCGAGAAAATTTATGGTTTTACTTGATGCTAATATTAAGAAATAGAAATTTCAGTTATTGGTTTTTTTTCACAAAATGTTTAGTGGTGATAAATGTTAGATAGTTATTGTGCAAATATAAGTTGTTAACCTGTAATAAATTGTGATTTTTAAACGTTACAATAACTTGTATCAAACAAGGACTTCATCAATTTTGGAGATAGGACATAGTGATTTTCAACCTACTCCCAGGGTGAGAAATCGCACTCCTAATCCAAACTTATGTAATAAACAAAGCATTTATATGATCTGCTACTCCACTGATAATAATAATTGATATTTCTACAGAGTGTTGTTAAATCATCAATTATCATCTATGTCAGTGATAACCCCAATCTGTGAGACACACTCCGTGTGTGAATGCTTAAAAGTATATTTATTTTTTTATCTTAATTGATAACTTTTATAGAGTATAATAATAATAACTCATGCATTTACATCGCCCAACAGATTCAGGCCAACTATAGAAACATTAGTTGGCCATAAGTTATAATTGAGCTGCCAAGTCAGTTGAGGTACGCAATCTATTCGTATCGAATTAAACAATAAGTAACAGAGTATATGTAGTAATATATAAAATATTCTAAAATACTTATCCTCCTGCAAAACATTATCAAACTAAATAGGTTCGGTTATAAATCTGTAGCACATTATATGTTTTCAATAGAGTTTCACTGAGAAAATGCTTTTGTAGAAAACAACCGTTCTACAGCTAGTGTTGTAACATTTGCATAGTTAAAATAATCTTTGAAGTTACATTAGGGATCTGTAGAAGCACTGTCATTACCACTACAACTTCTTCCTGATTCTTTATTTAAAGCAATTGAATTTTTCTATAAAATTTTTTTCACGTTATTTTATGTGTTCAAATGTTAATATACGCTGTCCAATATTTGCAATCTTCACTAATGACAAAGATTTTGTAATTTTTCTTTTTCTTTAATTATTCTTTCGTAATTGCATGGATAGATGCAAATCTGTAAAAACTTCAGTATCTTGAAATTTTAGTTGACTGTTTTTAGTTGCCGCTGCTTCTTTAGAAATCGGGATACTTATCTAGGAAATGCTCTACATCATTTTTAAGAGAACGATCCACACTAACATTGACCATTGGTCTGCTGAGATTTTAAATTTTGTTGATGTATTTAGTACAACCCACAAAACTGCTTCGCTTCTTTTTTCCGATCTTTATCAGATACTAATAATGAAACAGCTTTTTATTATGTAATTTGGATTTAATATTGTTTTCCATTTGATCGCACACAGAAGCTATATGATTTTGTAATGTTGGTAATGTTGATCAGGATGGTAATTTCCATTTGGGATTGTATTTAATCCAGAATTAACTCATTTCTTTTTTGCAAGTAAAGCAAAAAGTTAGCATAAAAATTAAATTAGAAAGTCCTTTACAAGTAATTTCGCGACTTTTCTTATATTTGCATTATACCTTTTTTGTATTTTTTATAGTCAAATTTGTCTTGGCAAAACAAAGGTTTATTGCACATTAAACATATTTTGTGTCACCGTGTTTTCAGTCTTGAAAATCTTTTATAAACGCGTGACCATCTTCAACCAACCCACGGATGCTAATCATTCTAGCACCAACACAACCTATTTCAGACATCATTACGCTATACGCAAAAATGCCAACTATAATATAATGAATATTACATATCCCAATTCTCTCGTAACTGTGGTGATGTATTTGTGTTCGATAAACACACGTTTCGGCTACACTGATTTGCAGACCTAATTTGACACGGTTAATTTTTACGTCCATAGGCGTAGTATAGTTTAAGCTTTTTGACATTTGTCAGCATTGACTTAAACTAGAAGGGAAACCACAAAAATCTTGTCCGACAGATGTCAAATTTGGTCTCAAAACCTCTGTGTGATAAAGTAGTACTTACCAGTGAACTATCATACTGACTATCAACAAAATAAAAGCGAATTCACATTTTAGTCATGGAAGGCTATGTTTTAGACATAATTAAACCTAATATTTTCATAAGAATAGTATTGATAAACCAATCAAAAATAAATTGAAATAAATCATATTTGTATTTTCTGTGAGTACATTAAAAATTGTACTTGTTTTCATTTCTGAATAATTCACAATTCAAATACAGGAAAACAACAACTATTTTTTGAATTCAGTAATGAAAATTTGTATTTATGTTTCACTTCACCCTATATAATTCTAATGAATAAACAAATTCTTGTAATTTTTAACAGTACTCCCATAATGTAGCTCAAATTATTGGCTAGAATCTTTAGTTTAAGTTTTTTGGTGTATGTATTTTACATTTTTTGTAAAATCTATTTCAAATATTTTGTAGGTTACTAAAAATGGTCCTTTAGGCACCACTTTAACAGAATTACAAGATAAAAGCGAAGAAGCGTTTCTGCGAACCTTAGAAGTGCAGGTGTCTAATATGTTGGTTCGAGTTGAAGCTCCGCCAAAGGACCTTACGCCAACTTCATCAATTATCAATTTGTTATCTATTTTAAGAGATATGTTATCAACGGCTAGTATGAGTGAAGGTCGAGAATCGGATTTGGTGAAGGTAGATATAATAGCTATACATACAAGTGTCGTCAGTCAACAATATTACAAGTTGCGGCTGTAATTGATCCATTTATATATCGATTTGAATTCATTGAAACTGTAAAATTATTGTATTCGGAAGAGTAAGGAACCCAATTGCCGAAATCTGCTACCACGCACCATACAGTTACCTGAAGACTATGCGAGGGTCTCTTATGCAACTGACGAGGGTTGTTCTTGACCTAGTATCGGAAGATTTATTTATTTACACCTCAACACTGAATACAATAGTTGCGTGGGGGACATGTTGAACTTCCAAACAGAATGCTCTAGGGTTTTCCCTGTTTCTCGTTGACTTTCTGTGCTACCATCATTTATATGGAGGCGTTCCACCATTTATTCTTATTCTTCGCACATTCTGATTGCAAAGTCCAAGAGCAGCCATGCATTTGTGTGCTTAATAACGTGGCGGTTGGTCAGTTGGTTTACATTTCAATGTTGATCCATTAGCTCTGAAATTGGTAACCTATAGCAAAATCGTGTTTCGAGCAGTACGGGACCACATCGGCTAAGGTTAGAGGGCTCACGAAACGCTGTTTCCGTCATAGCCACGGTTTCGCTGTTCTTGATATACGTTTCAAATGAAAGCACGATGCTCCCTATTTAATTCGTAGTAAAAACTGAAAACAGTTTGACATTCAAGGTTGCCAAATATTTGAAATTATGAACCGTGTCGTTTTAAATAATAGATTGCCGAAGTCACCATATTCCCAACTAGCGCTAAATAACTTAGACGAAGAGGTGTGGTCACCACACGAACTTTTCATATATTGTTTTTTTCGAATATTGAAAAATACGTTTAGGAAAGCTGTTTGAAATCTTTAAACTTAGTTAATCCTCATAATTTAAAAGATTGTCAAGAAAATTTTTTTCTACAAAAGTAAGAGACGCTCCCGGTCTGAATTTTCAAAAAATTGTTGGCCAAAGGTTGTTTATAATGTACATTTAAACAGTTGTATACTCTTCATGAATTTACTTAGCAAGCATAATTTCAGAGATACATCTAGTCCTAATTTAAAAAAATTTCTTGTGCAGGTTTTTTTAAATTAGCTTCTTAATACTTTTGCTTTGTTAATAAATTTTGATAGATAATCCGTTTAATTAGAAAAATCGATAGCCATTTGGAAAAAAGAATAGTCTAAAGGCGTTGAATCAGATGTTCGCAACCCAGATAGCCACCCTTCTCACCATTGCATCCTCAACACCCCGACTACTGAACCTTTGAAAATGTGTTGTATATGGTTAAGCGAGAAACAATATTTCAGTTGTTTTAAGAGCAACTAATTTATATTCATAATATTATTTCATATAATATAGCATTTTAAATTCTAGAAAAATATATTTAAGGGGTATAGAGGTATATTCATAAATTACAAATTTAAAGTAAATATATATGTTAAAAGAGAGTGTTGTATTGTATATTTTTGCAAGTTGCATATGTTTGCGAGTTATTGAAGTTTGATCTTTGTTAATTCTTTATTTTAATAAAGAATTAGCGGAATTTTTTTATCTCTTTAGTAAATGAAGTTCTAATTACCAAAATGCTAATTGCACTTACTTCAAAAGTTAGTAACAAGTATTGAACTTTTCTTGTAGGATAATATTTATAAATAAACACATTAAATTATAATGGTAACACTAGGTTAAAAAAAAGTCGTACAAAGGGTACTAGGAAAATTTTGCAATATGACGCAACAATGAATCGTAGGAAGGTGCTCGTTGCTGCATGTTAATTAAATACATGTTCATACGTGCATAGTAGCAGCCGCGCCATGTCGATGGGCTCAGTTATTCATTAGCAGTGAAAGTGTAAAGTGCTTGCGATGGCATCGTGGTCACGAAATGAGATAGGGGCAGTTTTGCGTTATAATTTCGCGCGTGGTTTAAACATAGACCAGTGCTTCGAAGAAATGACTCTTGCCCTAGGTGATGTTTGTCCATATCGCACAACGATATTCAGGTGGTATAGAGAATTCTAAAGGGGAAATTTAACTGTGGAGAACGTTATTACTGTGAGAAAAATGTTTGGCGAGGACAGGCGAGTGACCTACCAACATATAGAGGGTACTTCAGGTCTAAATGCACCAGCAATTCGTTCGATTCTGCATAATCATTTACACGTGAAGAAACTTTGTTCTGTCTGGGTGCTGCATCGACTGACTGAAGAGCAGATGACACGACGTGTGACTTGGTGCCGGAAGATGCTGAAAAAGTTTAATAAGGGACAATCTTGGTATGTGAACAACATCGTGACAGGTGACGAGACTTGGCTGCAGTATTACGATGTACCGACTAAAGCTCAAACCAAAGTTTGGATCTTTGATGATGAGGACATACCCGTAGTTGTCAGAAAAAAAAATGATAGCTGTATTTTTCAAATCGAATGGAATTGTGGAACGCGTCGTTTTGGACACACAGAAAACAGTCACAGCTAAGTGGTATACTGAACAGTGCCTACCTAGTCATTGGATCTATGAAGAACCTGCTGTCAAAGTCAAGAATGGACTGGTTCCTCCATCACGATAATGCTCCAGTTCACCGCGCTAAAGCCTGCACCGAATATTTGACCACGACAGGCTTAAAGCTTCTCGAGCAGCTCTCTACAGTTCAGATCTTGCTCCCTGCGACTTTGCACTGCTCCTGCATGAAAAAATGAAACTAAAAGGGAGACGGTTTTCCAGTGATGAGAACCTTCTCTGAGCTCGAGACAGCGAGTGTGCTTTACTCCCTAGTCAAACTTGGCAGAACTGATTTCGGAGGATGGAGAGGTGTATTGAATGTAGATGAAATTACTTTGAAAAATTAAATAAACAAAGCTGTATTGCAAAACTCTCCTAGTACCCTTTGTATATCCTACAGAAATTCAATTTTTATATATTTTTCACCAACTGCGGTAAATTATTTGGAGTTTTTAGAAAATGTGCTGTTTGGATGAATCATTTTTTAGCAAGTCGAGTAGTAAACTTTTTATTATTTGAAATATTAACCAAAGCATATCATGGTATTATTAATGGCATATATTAATTGTGAATTATGCAAGCTATTTTTTATTTACTAAAGAAACACGGTGTTTATAATTTTCAAAGAAACATCACACGATTATCAAACTTATTGAAATGTAATCTGGTGCATGTAGGTGGTTTAAATATAAAATTCCATATTTTCAAAACTTAAAATACAAAGAACAAAATCGGAATAACCATTCCTATCGTCAATTAGACAAAGATATACAAGATACTATAGGGACACACAAAACTTTACTCTTAATATTGCAATTTCGTTGTTTGTGACTTAATTATAAGAATTATTAAATATTGTACCGATATGATCTCTAATCTCTCTGCACTTATATCTTAGTTCCCGCTCTCAGTTTTTATAATAATTTCTTTAAGCTACGAATGCACATTTTATCTGTTTTAGATTGCTCAGTGTATAGTAGATCCTCTACTAAGAGCTGTAAATGAACAAGCATCAAGACTACCGACTACAGATATGGCTGTTTACACACTAAACTGCATGTATTCCATGTACACATGTTTATCTTTATATCAATACATGGACGACCGATTAGAGAGGCTTCAAGCTCAATCTGATGCTCAAATAGACACTTTAACTTCGGAACAGGCTAGTTCACTCGTTGCCAATCTAAATCTTGGTCCAATTTATACAATTTTACAAGACACTAGTCACGGGCCTTTGTCTGCAATTCCAGGCATGGAACCATCAAATTTGAAAAACTTTCAGGTATTTTCTAACAAAAGTTATTTTGAATTTATATAACTATTTTTGTTTGTTTTAGATCAAGTTAGATAATTTAGGTTCATCACCTGATTCATTATTGTTACCTCAAATAACACTGCTTTTGGCATCACCGCATAAGGAAGCCGTGCAGAGGAGATCGTTTGATGTACTTTTAGCAATCTACAAACAATTATATGAAGCAGTGCATAATCCGATAAATTTGTACGAGAATCCTAAAAGTATATTATACAAAACTCCCGATGAATTAATAAAAAATGTGTCGAAATGAGTGATATAAAAACACAAGAAAATTAAAATTTAAGTTGGATTATTGAGGATATTTTTTTTTAATAATGTTTCTTGTATTATTAATTTTATAATTTTCTGTATTTTTACTGCATACCGGGTAATTTTTTGCAAACTCAACGCTCATAATGCGCATGTGCTGCTTCCACTAATTATTATTACGCTGTTGCCCCCAATTCGACCACATAGATACGAAAAATTTATCATAATTAACTATGCAAATAAACTTGAAATATTACTAAAAACTCCATTGAATTCTAATAAGGAACACAGACAAATTTTCTCTTAGAAATTTTAAATTCATGTCCTTTATTAATAGAACTTAGTTTGTTAAATCTACTATGTCTTCTGAAAAATAAAGTACTTTCTTTATTAGAATTGCTTCAATTTGTCTTTTTTCATGAGTAAAAATTAATTTGGATATTCATTGAATTGGGGGATGTTATATAAATTTATTTCTTTATATGTTTCTCATTAAATTTTATTAACTGTTTATAAATAATTTCATTACACTTCATGTGATCATTGTAAAAGAGTATATTGCAATTTATACATTCTCATAATACTAAAGAAATTGTAATCCTATAATTACAATTTGGTAACTCGATATTGTTTTATGCAACTATCTACAATGACGATATTTGATTGTGAAACATAAATAAGTTAAGAGTAGTGACATGCATTATGTTCTTTGGCTTTGCAGAGATTTACCTGGTATATTAAAGATTTAGGCAAATTTAAATTTTAAAATATTAATGTGTTATATTTCAGCACGTTAAATGCAATAGAATAAAAGTTGCTATTTTAGTTGACACTTTGTAATACCACAAAATACAATAGAAAGCTTTAATATAATAAAAAGTGGTGCACATTCCTTAGTAGTTCTAGTATGTCTTCAGCACAGTTTTTTCTTCTGAATGAAATTAGTAACTTTTAATTAAGTTATAAACTAACAGAAATAAATGTGTTAGATGTTGACAAAAATATCTTTCTAATGAATATCGAAGGTGCTTGTTATATTTTTATTACTTTAAATTTTCTATTTTATTTTCTCTTCAAAAAGCGGTATATGTGTTACGAGACATGTAGCTAAAGATTTAGAAAATAAAATTTGAAAACGTATGTGATACTTCATCAGATCTTTCAATGGGTTATACAAACATAATCGAGTTTTTAAAAGAAGCAACTTCAAATGAATCTAAATGACTTAAATTAAATTTTTAGAATTGGTAAAAAATCCTTATACCTAATAAAAACATAAAGTAAAATATAATCGAGTTTTTAAAAGAAGCAACTTCAAATGAATCTAAATGACTTAAATTAAATTTTTAGAATTGGTAAAAAATCCTTATACCTAATAAAAACACTTGGAAAGAACTTATGAGCCCAGAATTACTGCAAAAATTGAAGCACAACGGACGAAACTGTAGAACAGTCGATACTAAATCATTCACTATATTCACATATTAAATATTCGCAACGAAGGTTAACTATGTCTACTGGCCATGTGGATTTTTATCATTACGATAGATGTGCAGTGTCAGAATTACATGACCTTTAGAACGATCTATAAGTTTCCACATCCCCCTTTAGATTTTTTCTGATTCATGTATGTAAAGTATTCTTTTTACTATTGTGTAGCATTTTGAATATTGCATTATGAACATATTGCTTGGTAGACTTTGTGCTCCATTTGAATTATTTATAATTATATACAAATTTTAGTAATTTCAAACACTGATCGTATTTCTGATATATGAATCTTAATAATACTATGTTGAAGACTTCTTATCTGTTAAAGTTTTTTCGAGCATTTGTAATGTTAGAAGTTCATTTATTCAATACACAGTGGAAGTTACCATGGTATGTATACCTTTTACTCTTAATCAATAAACTTATACGCATTGCCTATGAGGAGGTAGTGCAAATTTAAATATTTTTTGTTCATATTTATTTTGTGGAGACTCGCTTATTCATGGCTTTTACTAAATAAGAAACTGTTGCTCGACGAATATTGTATATGTGGATCTGGGTTTTCAAATTGATATTTTCAAGAGACATATTGTCTTTTTATATTACCAATTTCTATAAATAATGTCGAATATATGTGCAACAATAATATTTCTAGGAATAATAACGCAATTGTAGAAGCATATTTTATACATTGCGTGTTCAATTGAATATTCTATAGTCGTGTACAAGTAATACATTCGTTGCAGCGTATATTACATAAAAATTTAGCCGTCACTCACCACATTTCCCTACATATAAACTTACGTTCTTTGTTAATTGCTACTGTTGATTATATAAGAAAAAATATAATTATTTACCTGAATTTATTGTAAATTTAGATTCTAGCGTCTTTGGTAAGAAACTAGAAGAAACGTTGGTTATAACAATTAATACTAAATAAAAAATTGGTTAGTTTTTAACTTTAAAGCAAAAAATCCCGAAATATGCATGCAATCATTATATCAGTGTTTTCTAAACTATTCCGAGTAAGTCTGCGCACTTGAAATTATTCAGTCGAAGTGTGTAACGTTGCTGAACTACTCTAAAATTCCTTTCAAATCATGGAGTTTGTTATACTCGTGACTAAAATTAAAATTTTATTTATGATAATTGTTTCATGGCGTTAAAGATAGCAGTCTAGGGGATAATTCTACTCTAAAATTCCTTTCAACTCATGGAGTTTGTTACACTCGTAACCAAAAATGAAAATTTTATCTGTAATAATCGCTTCTTGGAGATAAAGATACCAGTCCAGTGGATAATTTATTTGGGTATAGTATGAAAGTGAATCTACTGAGTTTGGAAAGTACCTAACATTAGTGAAATAAAACTTAGAATTTTAATTCCATGTTTCAAGTAGTTGTTTAGATTGATAACAATATTCTGATATATACATATTATCAGAAATTTTCAAATATTTTTCAAGAAATTTTAATTAAAATAACTTTCTGAATTAAATCATTATTGATTGTGTAATCAAGGAAATTGTATTAATTTTAATCAAAGATTAGCTTGATAATTGCCTTGTGAAATACAAAAAATGTTATTACAAACAATTAGCCCTCCTATGCAAAATAGTCTTTGCAGAACTACTGGATGAGACGAACACACAAAACCCTTTCTCTGAAATTGATCGACTATAAGCAAAAACGAAGCATAGATAAATGTTTTTTTGCTTAATAATTGGGTAAAATGTTTCAAGTATTCGAGGCTAGAAGTATTTCAGCTGAACGAACATATGAGTAGCCATAAATCGTGTTATCGTTTGTAAGAGTCTCTTGGAAACAAAAGAAATTTTGGAAATGAGTCTATAACTTAGAAAGGCATTAATTTGACATTACCATACAACATTTTTCAACAAATTGAAAATAGCCGTGTACTATTTTATAAAAAATATATTGTTTTATCTAGCAGCCTAAGTAGGTAGAAATATTTGCATATCTTGTAGTAATAATATAACATTACTAGTAATATATATATATGTATGTATCACACTGGACAGTCTCCCTTTTCGTGGATTTTCAAAGAGAACGTCCTTGAAGTATATAAATATTTATATGATAAGTTCTTATTTCAAAAACAAAGTTAATAAGCTTCAATATCCAGTTGTCTGCTTTCCATTTGAGGAATCAAAAGATACTGACTTAGAACGTTTTACTGTATCAAAAATCTGGCATGACTAGATTGCAGTTTTTTTAATGTAAAAAAATTGTTTCGCTAAAAATTGTTTCATTTGAGTAATTACGGGACTTCGTAGAGCAAAAAAAGACAATTGTTGTTACAATTTTGTCAATGGCACTATGCTTATTGCTATAGATGAAAATGTCAATCTTGGACTTTCACACTTCAAACATGTATTTGTATCTAGGATTATATTGATTGCAGGCTCTCTCTTTACATATTAAGAATTGTCGTCTGTATAATATTGGATTTCTTAAAAATTACCATTTGTAATTCATCAACTACAGATCCCAAAAGAAGTATGTATGTGTATCTGATGGACAAAAAATATTTAACTAACTTTAAAAAATCTCGTCTGATTGTGCATACAATATATTTATATTCCACCGAGCTATTTAGAAATTGTATGATTATTATAATTTCTTTAGATGATTTTTTAAAGTAAAATGTTTAATATATTCGTTAGATGTCTCTATAATACTAAAACTATCATTTTTGCGTTGAGTTTTGTCGGAATAAATATTTATAAAAAATGTTAAAATTACACAATGGAAATTCTAATTAATTTTAATTTCTTCGATGGATGTTTAATGGACATTAAGAACAATGCACAAATAGTAAATTTCGTGAAAATTCTTAGACAAAATTCACAATGCTCACACCTTAACTCAAGCAATTAATCACCTGCGTATTCCAGATTTGCTGTCTAAAAATTATTTATACTGCTGAAGTTTGTTAAAAAAATTTGCTGAATAAGACAAGAAATAATAATTTTAGTTTTTTTTTACGGTTTTCCGCAAATAAACTATGAATATTTTATGTTCAATTTATTGATCTTTAGATGAAGCTTAGTTGTTTCTGAGTAGCTTCTTAAAGCCAAATCTTCGATTTCAGTTTTAAAATAACAGATGTAAATTACGGAGCTTTTATATAGGCCATAATAAACTCATTTAGGACTGATTTCACTAGGATAACAGACATAGCATATTTCGTACGGGTTCCCAAAATAGTTATTAATAATTTGTCTTTAGTAGTAATGATTTCGTGTTTAGGGTACATTAATTACTTTGCCTGCTAGTCCGATCTGACTGAAGCTTTTTCTTCTGTGGGAGCTATATGACACCAAATTAATAGTACGGTCATATTCTAGTGAGCAAAAGTATAATATAAATTAAAATAATTCGGGTATTTTGTAGATTCTGACAAATATGTTATGATAAATACAGAAAACGAACTGTTAAACTATGAATTTAACATATAATGTTGGAAATAGAATAAAATATTAAGATTAACATGTTAAATTCTAGTAGAAAGGAACTGCATTTATTTTAGAAGATAGATAATGTATCTACCTATTGGAACAGTCCTTTCCTCTTCATATATTCGATGTTCCTGTTTGAGAATAATGTGTTGCCTAAATAGCATAGTTATCGTTGGGTTTATGAATGAAACTGCTAACGAAATTGATATTCTCTCGTTGGTTGACGTTTGAAAATGTAATTTTCAACATCCTGGCAATTAACTTAAAGGCATGGGAACCTGTCAATTCCGGATCAAGTACAGCAGCAGACTGCTATGAATGTAAAAAAAAGAATGAAATGTCCTTTTCTTTCTCTGTCACACATATGTTATTATAAACCACCTGTCGTTTTCCTTTTTGGTAAACTCTAGTTTTTTTGTGGCTCGTCGCGGACCAATAAGAGCGTTCAGTCGTGTTGCGCCGGTATAGCAGTAAGCATCGGAATGTGATATTTGCAATTTCAATTACGTTAATTAAAAACAATATATGTAATAATAATTCGGTCTAGTTGCAATTTTTATAAACTTTTACAGAGAGCGTGCAATTATTACGAAATGTATTTCGTGAAGTGAATATTGTTAAATGTTAGTAGTTCTAATTATGTGATGTAAACTTTCTGTCTTCAAGATGGCTGACTCTTATTACCAGGTGAGTAGTAATTATGTATATGTTTACCTGCTTCTTTCTCAATTTAGTTTACTTTATTGTTATAAACTTAATAGCAATGCTTTGTATATTCCATAATTTTTATTTATATAATTTATTTTATGGCACAGGAAGATGAACGAACGCTTTTTAGGTTAGGTGCTTAATTTTTAAATTAATGTTTATTTCAAGTACGTCCCTGTTACACGCGCTAAATAACCATAATTAGACAGATTTTACACATGATACTATTCGCATTCACATAAAGAGTAATCCTGTATTGGATTCCGAGGTCAAATCCAATGTTGGTGAATATTTTAAGTCTATTCAAGGTTAATCTATTTATTCCTGACTGATTTTAGGCTTTAAGACATTTTTCGCCTTGATACTATTTGAAAAATTCAAACTTTATGGTATATTTATATGCGCATTTTGATGTTGTAAATGTGCCAGAATCTTTAAAAATGTAACCAATACCTTGTTTACATCGTCTCATTTCTTTTCTGGTCATATGAAATTACAGTTCGTAGGCGGTTTGTGTTAATTAAGAGGTTGTGTGTTGATTAATTGGAAACAAGTATTAACTATAGAAACGTACGATGTTTCTTGATTCTGAACAGGTTAATACGTTTTTATTATTAAATCTCCTTGGGCTTTTATACCTAATATTTAATTAAGGTGTTAGATAAGATAATTTTGTATTCTGATCGTTATTCATATTCTTCAATAGTACATAGAATATTTACCAATACGATAAGATAATAATATGATTATATTTTTCATGTGAAAATATGTTTGATACTTTGTTCTAGATATTTTATATTACTAGTCAAGTTGTAAAACAAGAAACTAAATATATGAATGTTGAAAAATATTTGAAAGTTCGAAATTTCAAATTCAAGGGATTTAATTTTGTTATTCGTTCAAAGTAACATCTGTTGTATATATTAATATGTACCAAATATTTATGTATATGCGTATATATTAATATACAGCACATCTTATTTATATTGTGATTCACAGATGATAAATTATTTGTTAGTGTTCACGTCCTATCATCCCACCATAAGCAATTGCCATTATAAGCTTAAGATCTTCATTATTAAGTTCATTTTAAGAAATACCAAGTTGCCATATAATGGCTTAACACTATAATAACTTAATACTGCGTAGGAAAGACATGTACACCTGTATGTTCCGACAATGTTGTTTTCATCTCCAGCAATGATGCTAAACTAAATTGAAACAGAGATAAAAATAATTTAGTTAAACTGAATTTAAACTAAAATTTTATTTATTATAGTTTCAATTTAGATGAACGTCACGGCTGAAGATGACAAGTACGTACAAAATGTAGTATTTTTGTATAGTGTGGAGTAATTATTGAAGTTTTAATGAGAAGTCATAATTACGAGGACTGTCAATAACGATGCTATAAGCGAACTTTTGATCGTTTTATACACTATCGTTCAAAAGTATATGGGCATCCATATTTTATAAAACTATTTATACAACATAGCTTCTAGGAAATTCATTCTTGCAAAATTGAATAAGTATAGGGAAAGCATTAAATTTACAGAAAAGCTGCATAAGAAACATTATGTAAATTACTTTATTACCTGCAATAAACCAAAATTGGTTACCGCCATTACGTGGGGATTAGTGTAATAAAAGTTTCTCGAAATTCTTGTAATTGTCTTTCTGTTAAGGATACTTTTAGTAACGATGTTTTAATTATTTCGGACAAGTTTCAGTTACGTTTCTGTATTCGTTGTGAGATATTCCTGTGCGACTACTATTGTTAAAACTGTTTAAACATACCGAAACGAAAAGAGTTAAACATAGAAACACATGCTCTTATAATTGCACACTATCAAGCTGGTAAAGCAGCCGTCAAATTGTGAAACAAAGTTAAATAATACCACCGTAGATAAAGTTCGAAATTCTCGGTTCAATAAGACGTCTTTTCGTTCGGAGTTCTGCAGGTGAGTGTGCGATAGAACAGTGTATTATTCCTACGGTTAAACATGGCGGTAGTTCTGTGATGATCTGGGGTTTTGATGGCACGGTCGTGGGTGATACAAAGATCGAGGGAATATTAAATCAAGAACAGTATCGAAATATTCTAGAGAACAATGGTATTTCTTCAGAATTATGACTTTTGGGTCTGAAGTTTGTGTTTTAACAAGATAATGACACAAAGCATACATCTAAACTGTGCAAAGACTATTTGGCGTACTTGGAAGCAGACGGATCCATCAAAGTTATGGAGTGGCCTCTCCGATCTAAACCCCATAGAGTTATTGTAGGAGGAACGTGATTGGGAGGTCTGGAAAGCAGTACCAACATTGGAGACTGATTTGTGGAAGAAAGTGCAAGAAGTATGGATCCGGATAACACCAGATACCTTGACAAAAGTAATTGCAAGAATGCAGCGATTGTGTGCCGCCGATATCAAAAACAAAGGAGGTCACATAGATGAATCATAAGTTTAGATATAATATGTAATGGGTGCTAAAATACTTCTGAACGATAGTGTATATACACTTCGCGCAACATGAATAGGACCACCCGACTTGTTGCAAGCTTTCGGTGGTTTGAAAAACAATTCATTTACTAAAAATACAATGCAAGTTTGTAATGGTATGATATAGCAAATAATACGCATTATTGCGCAATAGTGCCTAACGTTATGCATTGGGTGACGTAAGTACCACATACATATAAAATGCACCGCGCCGGTTGGATACGACCAGTATTTAATAGTAAGCTACCGGATGAGTGTCGAGTTACAACGTGTATCCGGATAAACAAACATCTGTAATTAAGGGTATTGTGCAACGATGGGACGACAGAAGTGCTTAAGTATGGAAGAAATTGGAAAAATTAAAGCGTTCCATCAAGAAGGGTATTCCTCAAGGGCTACTGCAAAGAAAATAAGTCGATCACACCAGGTTGTGAACAATTTTATTAGGGATCCCGAGAATTACGGAAAACGTTTTAAAGGGCGAACAACATCCGTTACAATTAAGAGAGAACGTCGAGCCATATTACGCGAAGCATCGAATTCGGCATTAACGGCAAGACAAATCGCGAATAACGTTGGAACAAATGCATCGGTAAGAACTGTACAGAAGTTACTGAAGACCTGTCCGCATTTAAAACGTTTGAAAATTAAACGACGGCCTCCTTTAAGGGAATTTCAGCGCACTGCACGTCTTCAGTTTGCTCAAGCAAAAATGGGGTGGACAAGAGAATGGCAAACTGTTATTTTCAGTGACGAGAAGAAGTTTAATTTAGATGGCCCGGATGGGTTTTCTTATTATTTCCACGATTTACGTAAAGATGAAGTGATTCAGTCACGAAGGCGAGCCGATGTTGGTTCAGTCATGGTATGGGGAGCTGTTTCCTATAACGGACCTGTTGATTTAGTAATAGTGAAGGGCAGACAGAATTCGGAAAAGTACGTCCAGCTGCTGCAACAGGTGAAAGACAAATTTTCCAACGTTATGGCAGGTGGGCCATTTATTTTCCAACAGTATAATGCCAGTATTCACACCGCGCGCATTGTTCGACGCTGGTTTCAAGAACAAGGCATGGAGGTTCTCGATTGGCCATCGCTCTCCCCCGACCTGAACATCATAGAAAATGTTTGGGGATGGTTGTCGCGTAAATTGTACTCCAATGCTACCCAATTCAGTTGCGCTGACGAACTAGAGCAGGCGCTGAAACGAAGTTGGGCGGAACTTCCCGTTGACTACTTGAGAACCCTGTATAATTCCATTCCATCCCGACTATTTGAGGTTATAAGAAATAATGGCAAAAGTACTCATTATTGAACAATAAAGTATTTTGTTATTGCAAACGAATCTTTTATTTTGTAGATTGGTCGTATTCAAGTGGCGTTTAATTACTCTACTTATTGTCATTAGTAACGTACATTTGCACTGACTTTTACAAAAATTATATTTGGTACCTACATACATCTTTTTATCAACCCTCTTATTTTCGAAAATAACAATTCCAGCGCGCTACCATGTTTATACCAACTACAAATGTCATATATGCAGTTGGTCCTATTCATGTTGCGCGGAGTGTATATACATGACTTCCAAATTAGATATTCTATTATTTATTTAACAGCTTCTGTTGAACTAATCTGTGTGTTGCGTTGAAATGATATTTATACTTTCATTTTGAGTTTTAGGAAAAAATTTTACGATTTATCTTCTAAACTTCTGATACAGATTTATTATAATTGTGTTCACTCGTAAGATTTGTGATAATTTATGAGTTAAAATATTTATAGAATCGATTTTGGATTCGAGATATAAATCGTATTGTGGGTTTTATAAGGAAGCCAGTGGCGCATACTACAAACAAGCGCAAATAATACATCATGGGGTACAATGCTTACATTACATATAATATATCGAATATGACTGCCAGTATGCTGTAAAGTAGAAAATTTTAGTATAAATTTATTAATATTCGTTATAACAAAATAATAATAATAATAATAACCTAATATTATACATTATATACACGGAATATATATGACTATACTGAACAACGTTTGAAAACAGATTATTTCCCAAGTGTGGATGAACTAGGGTCATTTATATATATATATATATATATATACATATATATATATATATATATATACATATATATATATATATACATACATACATATACATATACATACATAAAACTGGGGTCAACATCGTAGGGAAAGTGAATCCGCTGTTCGATGGGGACGAAAGTGCACGAGCTAGCGAAAGCACCAAGATTACGTAAAGACTAAGAGAGCCATAATCAAGGCTAATTTCAATAGGCATGTGGAAAATAGCAAAGAGATTTTGGGTGAGACATGAGTATCACAACACATTTAACATGATCGCAGTAAAATAGGCTTTATGATCATCTCAAATAATCTAATATGTGGAAAAAATAAAAAAGGGAATTGAATCAGAGCATTGAAAACCCCAAACTATGAATATCTGCTATGATCAGAAAAGTACGAAATATATACCAATTGAGTGAAATTAAATCAAATGATATAAATACTTAAAAACCATCATTACTCAACGATTAACTGCCAAAGAAATAAATGATAAAGTAGAAGCAGCGGTTAAGTTGTGTAGAGCAATGAAAATGAATATGGGAAGAGTAAAAAAAAGGATTGAATATAATTATTAAAAAACCCAAACTATGAATACGAACGAAGAACCAGGAAAATGTAAGAACATACAATAATCTAATCTAAAAGGTCTAATACAAGTACTTAAGAACCATTACATCGTTATTAACAATGATGCTTTAAAAAGGAAGTAGACGTGAAAATAGAGGCAGCGGGAAAATTGTTTTGGAAAACGAATTATCGAGTATCTTGAAATTTTCATAATTTTTTCCAAAAAAATAAATTCCGATGAATCAAATCATTCACACACTTTGCACCAAGAAGACCTGTAGAACTAAGTATCAAAAAACAGTCATTAATTGTACATCATTTGTGCCCTTTTCATTCTGTATTCCCGTTCTATGTAAATCCTAAAGTTCTTATTGCGAGCATCACATTTTACGGAACTTCCACAGTATATTAAATCAGTAATAATTTAATATAATCCTTATAACTAGAGTTCTCGTTTCAACATTTACCCGTGTACCGTCGGTTGAACCAGCGATACACACTCTAGAAATGATTCGAGTTAACTAATGCACAAGTGTACGATATACAGAGGCTTAAAGTTATAATGGAACAATAGAACGATTATAAGAACTATAACAAAAAAAACTTGATAAGCATTAGATAATAAAAGATTTTATTTTAATTTTAATTGTTGTAAACTACATTTGAAAACTCAATAAGAACGAATTCATTTCTAAAATTATACACTTAAAAAAATAACAAAAACCAAAAGTAACCAAAAATTCATGTCAAACATATAATGGAACACATGATTTTTATCACAAAATGTATAAATTTTTGGTAGCTAATATTTTATAGGTAAGCCTTTTGACTTTAATACGCATACTAAGCGCTTAGGCATTGATTTTACCAGTGTTTCACAATACGAAAGTTCGATCTTTGACCATTCCGTAATAATAGCTACCTTTAGTTGTTCGCGAGTGGAAAGTGTATAATTTTCCAATTTTTCCTCAAGATAACTCCAAACATGCTAAATAATATTTAAGTCCTGTGATTGTCTTGAGGTTTCCAAAACGTGGAGGCAATTATACACCAGCCACGATCGGACATTATAAGCTTTATGCTTGGGATCGTTATCTTGGTGAAAATAAAATCCCTCTTTAATGCCTAGTTTTTCGACACTTTCGTTTAAATTGTTTGTTTGTATATCTAAATACATAGTGTGATTCATAATACCATTAATTATCTGTAAATTCCCTGGTTCACCGGCAGATACAGCACCCCATACCATCACTGAACCCATACCGTGTTTTACTGTAGGTTGTAAATTATTTTTATGGAGCTCTTCATTTGCTCGTCTTCATACATATGAGCGTCCATCAGACCTAAAAATATTATATTTACTTTCATCAGTAAACAACACCTGTTTCCAGAAAGAAAGGTCCTTGTCTAGAACTGTTTCTGCATTTGCTTTCTTCCCAAGGTATTTTTGAGCTTCAGCTGGCAACTTTGCAACTTTTCCGCTTAATTTGGCGCACTGGTCACTGTTCGTCATTATGGGAAAAGATCTTTTAATAATGTTAAAAACAGTTATAGGTGCACGATCACGATTTCCGCGATTTCTCGAACAGTTTTACCCTCCTTGGATAATTTTTTTTATTAGCTCCCTGAGTTCTGGTGAAGTCTGAACATTACGCGGTGCCGTTTTAAATTTTTAATAAGAAAAATATGTTTTTGGTTGTACAACTTAACGAACTTTTTAAAAAGCATCAATAACAAATGTTTTAAATAGATTTAAAGAACAATTCGGACGTGAAATAACAGGGTGTTCCATTATTACTTTGAGATCTTTTTTTCAATATTACCTTTTTTTTTATTAACTGTATAACTATTTAGCTGCAATGCTGATTTATTTTTAGTAAATACTTTCTACCTATATTTAATTTAATAAAATATACAAAATTGTTCCATTATAACTTTGAGCCTCTGTAGTTATAAAAAACATCATCCCATCCCACAGCAACCGAATTCGTTCTGACAGATAACATTAAATATTAATATATTATTGTCTGGTAGACGTGAAATAAAACTGTTCAATGAGGAAGTCCTATTGATTACTTACTGTTTATAGATGATGGTATTTAATTTTTTGTGTCTGCATTTATTCTTATAATTTATTTTATTCTTCTGATCTAACTTTAAACATTTTTTCGGGCAAATATTTAAAATTTTCTACTAATATATTATTTTGTCCAGTTGATTCGAAATCACTAATTTGATTTGAAAATGAGCGAGTATTTTTTAAATCATCCTGTGGCAGGTATAAATTTCCAGTAATTATTAATTCCAATAGTAACTACATTTCTTGCAACCTTTTATTTTATCGTATATCTACAGCTAATTGCAACCGTTTCGCAATTAAATCTTTATCTTACGAAACATAATTGCATTCCACGCCTTGTATGTTCACTGTTATAGTGTTTGTTTGAAGAAGATCAACCTTGCTAATAAAATAAACTTTAAATTAAGCCTCGGTATTATAAATTTACTGAATACGCTTTTGTACTCATGAATTAGGGTGTATTGTTGTTTTTCCACTTTAAATATACGTTGTACATGTGAATTATTCGATTGTACGAGTTATTTATAAAGCTAAATAGATTTGGCTGTAAAACAGGTGCATTCAGTCTTTTTTAAATTACAATTTGTAAACACCATCGCAAAATTTTGGCGAAAGTTACTCGGAAGCAAGATATGGGTATACCATATATATGGATTTTTGGAATTTTTCATACGCAATTTAAGAGGAATACGTATTAAGAAAGTTTCCGCCAGTTTTCTTGTTTTTTTTTACTTATTTCGCATTCTATTTCGGATTTGTGTAATCGTACTTTTTTTTGATCATTACAATCGATCTTCTTCAAACATTGATATAAATCTAGTGAAATTAACATATATTGGCTGACAAGAAGAAAAGCAATATACAGTCATGTGCATGAAAATAGTAGTGGTCTTCAATTTGCTGAAATATCAATTCTTTATTCCAACATGTTACATTACTATAACAAATTACTATAACAATAAATAAATAGGTTTTTTTAATACCAAAGAGAAAATAAAATTGTTTATATTTTAGGACATACAAAATAATTGTGCACTAAAATAGCAGTCATGCTAAAATACTAACCAAGTCATTTTTATTCAGTTAATTGAATTGAAACGCTTAATATTTTGTTGCTTGACCTTTATTGTTTATCACCTCTGGACACCTGCGGGGCAACGAGTTCACCAGTTGCCTACATATCTACCGAAATTGATTGTCATTTGGCTTGACATAATCTCCATAGATCGTCGATATTTTGCGGCTTAGCAGCAGATACAGTCTTTTTCAACTTCACTCATAAATTTTCAATGAGGTTTAAATCTGGCGAGTGTGTCGGCAACTCAAAACGCGAGCGTTATTATCTCGAAACCATGTTTTCGCTTTGCGAGAAACATGCTTCAGATCGTCACCTGTATATACACTCCGCGCAACATGAATAGGACCAACTGCATATATGACATTTGTAGTTGGTATAAACATGGTAGCGCGCTGGAATTGTTATTTTCGAAAATAAGAGGGTTGATAAAAAGATGTATGTAGGTACCAAATATAATTTTTGTAAAAGTCAGTGCAAATGTACGTTACTAATGACAATAAGTAGAGTAATTAAACGCCACTTGAATACGACCAATCTACAAAATAAAAGATTCGTTTGCAATAACAAAATACTTTATTGTTCAATAATGAGTACTTTTGCCATTATTTCTTATAACCTCAAATAGTCGGGATGGAATGGATTTATACAGGGTTCTCAAGTAGTCAACGGGAAGTTCCGCCCAACTTCGTTTCAGCGCCTGCTCTAGTTCGTCAGCGCAACTGAATTGGGTAGCATTGGAGTACAATTTACACGACAACCATCCCCAAACATTTTCTATGATGTTCAGGTCGGGGGAGAGCGATGGCCAATCGAGAACCTCCATGCCTTGTTCTTGAAACCAGCGTCGAACAATGCGCGCGGTGTGAATACTGGCATTATCCTGTTGGAAAATAAATGGCCCACCTGCCATAACGTTGGAAAATTTGTCTTTCACCTGTTGCAGCAGCTGGACGTATTTTTCCGAATTCTGTCTGCCATTCACTATTACTAAATCAACAGGTCCGTTATAGGAAACAGCTCCCCATACCATGACTGAACCAACATCGGCTCGCCTTCGTGACTGAATCACTTCATCTTTACGTAAATCGTGGAAATAATAAGAAAACCCATCCGGGCCATCTAAATTAAACTTCTTCTCGTCACTGAAAATAACAGTTTGCCATTCTCTTGTCCACCCCATTTTTGCTTGAGCAAACTGAAGACGTGCAGTGCGCTGAAATTCCCTTAAAGGAGGCCGTCGTTTAATTTTCAAACGTTTTAAATGCGGACAGGTCTTCAGTAACTTCTGTACAGTTCTTACCGATGCATTCGTTCCAACGTTATTCGCGATTTGTCTTGCCGTTAATGCCGAATTAGATGCTTCGCGTAATATGGCTCGACGTTCTCTCTTAGTTGTAACGGATGTTGTTCGCCCTTTAAAACGTTTTCCATAATTCTCGGGATCCCTAATAAAATTGTTCACAACCTGGTGTGATCGACTTATTTTCTTTGCAGTAGCCCTTGAGGAATACCCTTCTTGATGGAACGCTTTAATTTTTCCAATTTCTTCCATACTTAAGCACTTCTGTCATCCCATCGTTGCACAATACCCTTAATTACAGATGTTTGTTTATCCGGATACACGTTGTAACTCGACACTCATCCGGTAGCTTACTATTAAATACTGGTCGTATCCAACCGGCGCGGTGCATTTTATATGTATGTGGTACTTACGTCACCCAATGCATAACGTTAGGCACTATTGCGCAATAATGCGTATTATTTGCCATATCATACCATTACAAACTTGCATTGTATTTTTAGTAAATGAATTGTTTTTCAAACCACCGAAAGCTTGCAACAAGTCGGGTGGTCCTATTCATGTTGCGCGGAGTGTACAACCATATTAATGACATTTCTTCCTCTGCATATGGTAGAACCACAGTTTGTAATTTGTCACTAGACATCAACATTCATCATGCCTTCTATCTTGTGTAAAGGACTTTCGCCATACCACGAAAAACACCCCCGCAGCATGATGCTTGAGTCTTCGAATTTTACCGTCTTTTTGGTGTACCAGGGTTGAAATGGTAGCAATGGTGGTCTTCGTACGTGTTGTCGGTATGCACCGGATTAAATAATACTATTTTCCATACATCGGACCCCAGTACATTATGCCACTTTTTTCACCCCATTGTACGTGTTTATAAGCAAACGAAAATCTACTTTATATTTGCCTTTTATTTAATAATGGTACCTTCTTAGGCCTTCTTGCACGCAATTTTCCATATCTAATAGCAGATATGAACGGTGTCTTCTCTGCATAAGTTATAATGTTTCTGTGTTATTTAGGGCTAGTTTTCCTTTTTCCACCACGATTTTCTTTCACTTTTCTCCATTATATTCGCAGAACATGAGAGCGTATTTTGTAGAAATTTGTAGGTTTTGCCTCTATTAAGTAGATCGTGTATAATTGCTCTTTTTTCCGACGAATAATGTTTTGCTAGGCCCATATTATAACAGAAGTGGATGATTAAAAAGTGCTGCCAGCTATGATACTGTTATTTTAATGCACAGGCAAATGATAGTGCATAACTAGAAAACTCAGTAATTCCCCTCCATATTCGGTACTTTATCGGAAACCATATATATTCAGGGATTTTAAATAATAGCTGCATCAGAATTGTCCGTTGTAAATGTTAAGTATTAATTTAGGACTGCTATTTTCGTGCACATGACTGTATTTCGATGTTTTTATTAAAAATGTGTTGAACCTCTATTTTTTATACTGACCTTGGTTAAAATATTAGTGCCATCTACAAATATAACGTTTCGTTCTATAACAAAACAAAATAAACGAAAAATATTTATTGTACGTAGTACGAAACTAATGCTTTTGAAGAAATTACTATTATTTCGTAATACACTTATAAATTAAATCATTGACAAGAGAAAAACATATTTTTTCTCTGCTTAGTTTACATATGTTGGGGATGGTCCTCATGACTCGTTAGTGTGCTTTAACTATGAAATCCATATGTTTGAATAAAAAATCATGTAGTATACCAATCGACTTGTAAAGTAAATATTATCTGTCTAACTGATATTAAGTTACCAAATTACCAACGAAAATGTTAAATGATTTGGATTATTTCGCAATTACTAATTTACTTTTTATTGCTATCTTAGTTCGGACACCCACTTAAATTTAAAAAAAGTTAAACTAATTTATATCATAACTTAAAGTGCATTATTGTTTATAGATGTTTATAAAGTATAATAATGAAAATTAAAGTAATTCTAACGTTAAATAAACAAAGAATCTTAAACATTCCGCCCGTGCAATTCGAGGCATCCTATAACAATTCTATGGGGTTTTGGTTGGGGCTTTGCGATTGCCATGTCATTATTTGAAAGGTATTATTGTTTTGTTAGCTATTTAAGAAATTGTTACATATTACTGCTGAGTGTTTGGAGTCGTTGTCCTGCATAAACCCAACATTTTCGCCGATTAAAGGTAGCCTCGATGGTATTGTATTTTCTTGCAATATTTCTAAATAACTCTCCTTCCGCAAAAAACCATTGATTCGCTTCAAGTCCTCTGTGCCGGCGTAGCAAAAACAACCCTAAATAAGCACAGATTTGTTTGACGGTTGGCACTATACAATCCCGCAGTATTCTTTGACCACTCGCTCTTACAAGAATACGCCTCGATTGTCCAAACACTTCAAACTTTGATTCATTAGTTCATAAGACCCTTTCCAATCATCCAGTGTTCAATCTCTGTGTTTCTGCCCATTGTTGTCGTTTTTGCCCGTCGAAGTGAGCGTTTTCTTACAGAAATGCGGCCGTGACGCTTTTAATCTTCTTTTCACCGTAGTAACACAATTTTTTCTTGCACGGTCGCCATTCGTTTCTGCGGCTATTTCGGGTGCTGTCAGTCTCCTATTTCATTTACTCAACAATTTAATACACTCATCGTCGGTGTGAGATGTTATTCGCTTACGACCTCAATGTGCCGGGTCTCTTAAACTGCCCGGGCGTTAATATCGAATGATATCACTAACAGTCGATTTATTAACATGTGTCTTTACGGAAATTTGACGCCCGGAACAAACTTCTTGATGAAAAACAATAATTAGAGAACGTTTTTCTAAACTTGTTGGTTTTCCTCTTGGTATTTTAAGAAGTTCACATAAAAAATACGGTCTTATCAATGATACGCACGCTAGCAAGCTTATTTGAAAACTAATGCATATTTCGGTTCTCTTTAGGTGAGGGCAGGTAAGTGTCGCAAGTTTTTTGTTTACAATATTATCTCAAAAATAATGGTATTTATGGCAGTACGGATTATTCCAGGAATTACCACAGTCATAAAATATAGTTGTTCGTAGGTGCTCTAATAGATGTATTTGCCTGCAATTGGTTATAAATCTCGTAAAGGACCTAAATACAAATATATTATTTTTATTTAAGCGCAATTATTTTATTTTTTAGAAGAGTTTACAAAATTTCACCAACTGTCCGAACTAATATAGACGGTAGTGTACATAGTATACATAGTGAATTTAATCTAGAATTATCTAAAATGTAGACGCACTGCCTTTCAAGTATTTTAGTTTTGATTTATGGATTAAATAGATTATATATTTCATTAAAAAAGTAATATTAAATACTCAACTCAGATTTAGTGCCACGGAATTTCCATGTACGATTATGAATAACATAAATCTGACTAGCATCACGTGCTATATAAATCAAGGGTAATCTCCTATGTTTAATTACGATGATTAATCAATTCAGTAGAAAAAAAAACTATTAATTATAGTTGCAAAATTATCTACTCGCCTGAGATTAATTTTTGTTTAATTGCACTTACTGTGGAAGTTAAAAACATATACTTAGAGATAAATAATAGTAGCCAATTGCTGGTGATATGCATTTTCATAAAAATATTTTTTTAAATTACAGAAAATAAAAAACTACAATTATTTCATAATTCGTAATCGTAAATTTCGTTTTAGTTATCAATGTTATCATATAACTTCAGAATTCTTTTTTGTTTCCGATTTTTATTCGTCCTTTCCTTTGTTTTTATGCTTTTGCTGCAATTCTGGAAAAAGTACCTACACATAACGATAATAAATGTCGTTTTACTTAAAGAATAACATTTTAATGAAAATATTTCTTTGCTTAGGTGATATGTATGTCATGGTGTCAAGAGCTAATAAATAGCAAGTGCTTAATGTTGAATTTAAAATTCCGAATATACTCTCTTGATTTTGTACGTTGTTGTACATTAAAGAATCTTCTTGAATGAGAATTTTAGGGAAATAGTAAAACATAATCGTTTGGAGTGCTTTTCTATTTACTTACATACTTTCCGTTTATCTTTAGGTGAAGGTAGAGTGCTTTTATATTTAAATTCTCAAGCGTTTTTATATTGCCATGCAACTACATTTTTATTGCTCTGTATTCTAAAACTTCAAATAAGATTCACGTTTTTGAAAAAAAATATTCTTATTCAGCTTATGCGTGTTATTACTTCTCTATACCAAAATTAAGTAGACTGCTTCGGAAGAAAGAATGCATAAAATTTCAAAATATAAGATTATAAATAAACAGACTAAAATTTGTAAGAGAACCCTAAATGAGGGTATAAACTTTATTTATAAATATACGTGACCAAATACAAATCTATTTTTAAGACATTTTTGTCTGTCGTCAGTCGGTTCTAAAGGAAACCAGATTAATTTAAAAAGAACATACAATCTATCGTGCTATATACACAAATTAGCAGCGTTGGTAAAATACACGTACAACTTTGGGAAAGTTGTCTGCAGTAATTGTGCTTCTTTGATGTAAATTTTCAGTTTCGATTAAAAATGTTTACACGAAATCCTATGTTTGGTAGAACGTCCCTCTTACCCCTTTAATTCGCTTTAATAGGCCTTTGTAGTACACAGTATTGACTGAGGAACCAGAGGGAAGGAGTTCTCTAAACATGATCTTGATGCATGATTTCGATGCTCTTGTTTTTACTGTTCTGGACAAACTATTTCCGATCCATTTGACACTCTGTTTTTAGGTGGTGAAATCATATTGGAAACACTACATTGGTGATGTCAGAACTGCTATCTACAAATTGCACAAAATTCCGTGCTGCATTCACTCGTCGTTCGTTCTGATTTTCTGTGAGGAAGTGTGACACTAGTTTTCTACACAACTTTTCTCTTCTCCAGGATTTGATGCATGCTCGTTTAAACTCTTCATATGTAATTTACCGGCCAGGGACAAGGACATGCACACACTCTATATTTTCGCACCTCTTTTGAAATGTTAAAACCGTTCGTTTTCATTATTTGTGTACGACATATAGTTTCCTGATATGTATGGTTTATCAACTTAAAGTTTGTTCCTCACGTTCCCCAATTCGCTATTTTTACGAAGTGAAGTTAATATATACATATAGGTCGAAAATGTAAACAAACTCGTGTTCTATTTTAATTGCACACTATGCACACCATTGTTAATTTTTTTTAGTGAAACATGCAAGAGCTTTCTTTCTAGTTTGATATCGCTACAACTCGACCTAAAAATACAGGGCAACAATTGCGATTTAAATCGTAAACTGTTTTGTGGTAATGATTGTACCTTGATCTGGCTGCTAAACTCTCCGGTTGTTTTCCGTGGTTACTTTAGCTTCTTCTGGGTTGGAACCCTGTCCTCAGTACTTCTGCTACGTTGTTGTCGTGCGGCGTTTTCCACGTCTTAGAACATCATCTACACTTCCTAACGCCTTCTTTATCCATCGTTTGACAAACTTTTTCAACTTGTGCGAGTCTCTAGCTGTCTGCAAATGTAATTTTAGGATCTTTACATTGTTCACATAAAGACATCGCTTCGAAACGTTTTGAAAACACTCCACTCATTTCAGCAAAACTGTTACCTGCATCACATACAACTGGTAATTGCACTAACAGACTATACCTATTAGAACTTCTACCTACTCTCTCAGTTCCTCCCTCTCATTAGCTTTTCCTTTATGGAATATTGACCTGCATTTCTTACTATATAGACTATATATAATTACCCAACCCTCTCGTATCTGCTCCACTTCTGGACGTATATAAATGAAAAATATCAATTATAAAAACCATTATAAACCAATATATTTAATTTACTGCCTTATTGAGTAAAATACGCTTGTTACAAATTATTATCTTATGTCTGATATTTATGACCTCATTTGCTCAAGGCTTTCCGACATTGTGCTAGGTATTCATCTTCAGAATATATTCGAGTTGAAAGGGTGTAGTTTTCCTAGTGTGTATCCTGTAGAACATATTATTTTGATAGAGATACAGCTGTGAAAAAGCTTTCTAGTATTCTGGAGCTGATTTTGCAATTTTCGTTTGTATGCTAATTGCAAGTATGATACTGAATGAGCATGTTTACAAATTGTTTTCATTGTCAAAATTATGCGTTCAAAATAATGATTTGATTGTTTTATCCTATCGTTTCTTCCTTATTATTAAGACTTTACTGCTACCTATTATCATTTTTATCTTCTTCGTTCCTTTCTTCTAAAATTTACCTCTATCAGGACTTAACCAAATTCTTTCTGTACTATTTCCGTTACTCCTTTTTCTGTAAATGTAATTACAAATAAGTTTTAGTTTGTTTCATAACATGTACATATATCAGTAAATGATAGATCTTACCTTGAACAGGAAGTATAAATTTATGTTAATCATGTTTAATTTGATTCGCACAATTTTTGTTTGTCTTGCTGTTTTATCAAGTTTTAATCTTGAGAATGCGTTGTCTCCCTGTTTACTTATAATCAGATTGATGTATGCATAATTCAATAACGTTTTTTTTTGTTATGTGATTCATTCCTTAACAATGCTTGTGTTTAAAATACAACCCGTACCTTATTTGGATTTTGATAGACCATGTAACTCGTCGTACCTAAGTTACAACTCGGTTCGAGCGTTGGATTATATCTTCTAACATGTTTGGTGTATGTTCTAGTGTGTACTCAAACTTATTTATATACCTACTATCTTTTAAGCATGCATCTGTTAGTCTAGTTTTTCTGTTTACACTGTATGAACAGTGAATTATACCACAACAGGTTAGAAATATCTTTTTTCACCTGCTATCTTCATTTTTAAGAGTCCCTCTCATCTCGATGAGGAACTTGACAGAGATAATACGACGTGTGTCTGCAAAGGACTGTTTTAAACGCGAAAGTGTCGGAATATTGCTATCCATATACGATGCGACCTGCAAGTTTGGGAATGCAAGAAGTACCTCTAAACGAGCGCAAACAATTGAACATCCGTTCAGGTTATGTCGGCCACCAATCCAGTTATACTCCTCTTCGTCCCTATGCGTTTTCCCTCTCTTTTTGGTACGTATGCGACTTCTGGAGGGGTTTACATAGACGGCTTGATTTTCAGTCTTGAACGGACTCGTGGTACGGTAATAACTGTTTTATAATTCATACCTCGATTATCTATGTACAAAATTTACACATTTTATCAATTAATTGCGATATAATAAAATACCATACGTCAGTTTTGTTAAATTCGCGTATCGAAACACATCAACTGAATATTTTTCCGTATAATTCTACTCGAGTGCTGAAAAGTATAGTTTATATTTTGGTTTTGTGGTTATTTTTTTTTAGTTTTGTGAATGTGATTTTTCTCCACTAATTAGTTTTTGTCTATTCAATAATGTTATTGTGAATGTGCCCTTGGAATTTTTCCATGTAGTTTTTTTTATGGTATAGTAATGTATTTATTTTTATTTTAATTGTTGAACACAGTCGTGCTACCACTGGCTACTAAATAATTTACGTTAATTTTTTTACAAATAACATGTGAATAATACTGTAGTTGTTTAGTTTAGATAATTATTACACATCTTTTATGCAATCTTATCTATGTTTTGATAACACAACTATTTGAGCTATTTTTACAGGCAGAATTTAAATTATCATTATTTTTATGTTGTGCAAATATTCAATATCTTTAAAACATCTGTTTGACAACTGCTGTTTACTTCTATATTTCAAGAAAAAATTAAGTCTCTTCATACTCATCTATAATAACGTGTAAAATATTCAGACGTGTTGAATTAATAAAATTTTGAACATAGTTCTGCATATTATAAAGTTCTTCCCATGTATTCTCAATAGTTTCCTAGGTTTTTTAATTATTATATCTTCTCCTGTCTATTACAAATATTTTTTATAGGATTTATGTCAGTCACTTTAGTTATACAATGAATTATATAATATTAGTTTGCAACTAGTTTGAAACTGTCTTCATTGGTTCTTCATTATCTTATGAAATAACGTTTGAATAGATACTACACTAGCTTGTTTTTTAAATTCGTTTTTACATTTTTGCATTAAACCGTTCCTCATACTCTCGTTCCTTTATAAATAATACAAGCATAAACTATCCTTCAAATTAATGTCTTTTCCGGTAATCATGGGGGTGGAGGGTGCATAGAAGATTCATTTTGTTTATTTTGCATTATTAGTTTTTTTATTTAGGAAATTTTTTTGATTATAAAATTAAGTTTGTCTCTTAAAAATTGAATAAATCCGTTTTCCATATTATTAGTTTTAAAACTTCATCCTGAACTACTTTCTGTAGAGTTAGAATTCCTATCTTTATCTATTCTGCTTGTCTTTTAATCATGTCGTATTATTCATGATATGTCGATGTTTTTATCTGCCCATAATTGACAGAATTGGAGGTTTTTGCTGCCATACTTACATCAAGTATATTAGACTTTTGTAGAAATTGTTTTGTTTCACAATTCTACTTATTCATTTTGATTTTGGAAAGATAAAGGTGATATATTTACTTTTTCTCTTCTAATGTAATAGATAAAAGTGTTAACAATATTTGCACAACAAAAACTAGCATAAAAAGTTTTACTATCTCTGTTTAATATTACTCAAAAGTACAAAATGTACCTAAAGACATGTCGAAATAGAAACTTTGACGATAGATTTATGACTAAACTATATTCATGTAACAAAATATTCTTTACAAAGTTTCAAGTATCTTTTGGAAATTTAAGAAGTGATACCTTCAGTCTTTATAATTCGGGGGAAAACACTGAGTTATATACAAAAAAAATTTGAAACCACATTTGAATTTGAAGATGATATGGAAAAGTTTTCACTTCATAAAAATATTTGTTATATTATAATGGACCTCCAGTAAACAATGCCTCTGCCAAAATTACCAACAAACAACATTTTCTGTTTACATCAGATCTAGTTTTGTAACTTTGGAAACCACTATATGACTTTCACCGAATTGAAACTTTTCATTCTTAATTAGATGTAAAATGTGGCTAGCAGATGTAAAATTGAGATAGGCAATTGTTTATATAATTTTTGTTGGTTGCATTCGCCGGCGAAAAAATAATTTCAACATTATCTATATTTTTCAATTAATAATTTTAAACGGAGCAGTTAAAGAATTTATCATAGAAATTTTAGTAGAATTGAAAAGTAACCTGAAACGCTGAAAATTTACTTTACGTTTTTTACGATCTTATTTTTATAAGATCGTAATACTGTTTGGTAAACAAAAAATTGTGATAATGTTAATATAGACAACTAGTTTTATACATTCCGGTAAAATTACATTTACATTATTAAAGAAGTTAGGTTAAGTGAAGTTCAAGAGAAGGAAGTTACTTCTTGTTTCAATTTTTAGGGGTGATGTACATATACATATTAATGTTTTTTTATAAACTGTGAAAGTCTTTCAGAATACAATAGTCTCTAGAAAAAAATGTCAAGGCATCAAAAAAGAATTAAATAAACTAAATGCATATTAAGGTTGTGAATTAAAACTGTTTAAACCACATTTGATCCAATTAAATATTTTTTATATACCTTTATCAATTTGTGTCTTCAATTAGTTTTGATGTATTTATTCGAAAATAACACACACTTAACGGATACACAATTTGAGTTAATTTCTTATTTAAAAAGAAATTTCATAATTTTATTTAAAAATAATAATCAACAAATAGATGTATGTGTTCTTATTGCCATCTAAATATCAAAGAACTTTATGAAGACTTATTTATGTCTCAGAACAAACTAAAGAGTCTCTTGAAAGGAGAGCATGGTTTGGACATTTGTCCTAATACAATCTCTAATATATTTAAGAATAATTAAAAAAAGTTTTATTAATAATTTGCAAGAAACCTGTATTTTAGGTATTTTTCACAAACGTTGTATCCTAGTCATGTTTCAAATTTGTATAATTGTAAGGTTAATAGTTATCGTTTCTTTCAAATCTTTAATTTATTGCTATGAATTTGTGTATTATCATATAATATGTGTCATTGCAAATATTATATTAGCATTACCTATTTTTTTAGCATTGTTCAAAATCACAGTATAAATTGTCAAGAAAGAAAAATTGTAGTACCATTTTTTGATTGGTGTTTTACAGATGTGGTAACTTATATAAATTAAATGATTATAATTGCAGCGGTTTTTTAAATATTTATTGCATGTTAGAATTTGTATCAGGTACTTCAAAAATAATAATTCCTCCTCATTTCCAAAATCAAATACTGGTTCATCGATTAAAGGATATTTATGTAACCCAAAACAAACTTAGAAAGGTTAATAGAGTTTTGCTACAGACGCATTTAATTAGGGAAAAAATGGTTTGCTTCCACATATTTTTTCTTAAATTTACCGAAACAATCTAACATTTCAATAGCTTCATTAACTATTGTTAGATCTCGTTGAATTTCCTGTTTGCAATAAACAATATTACAATTATTACAATAGTGCATAACACAAATACGTGTTGTATGTTTGTTACGTAAATATTATAATTTTTCAATTTTAATAAATTCTAAAACAAGGAAGATACTGTTCCAATCATTATGCTAGTAAAACATAATTCCTTTTAACTTTTATTTCGGCACTGGCATCTGTAATAATAGCTCCTTTTCCAGTATTTTCAATTATAATAATTTTTGTAAGTCTGGCAAACTTTAGTCGTTGATGAAACCAACTTAAATTTGTATGCTGGCCAATCCTATAATGTCCATTACATCTATTTATCAAGATTTTTAATCCTCTTGATAAAATCTTAAAGAAAAGATGTTTCGATTACTCGATTTACTGTTTGAGGTGTGTCCAATATTATTCATATTTATCTCGCGTTTTTCTCTTTAATAAGAATTTTAGTTTAGATTGTGTAGATCAGTACAGTGTGGGATAATAAATACATTTTAATATTTTGGTTTTTATTATTGATCAACAGCAACTTAGTTTTTATAAATTTTAATTTCAATTTGCGGTATCGATGCACTATGTTATAGAATAGTAAACTTTCGTAACGATGACATGTTTAACAAATTTTTACGTGCCACATCATGAAGTATATATATATAACCTGTTAAAATGTCCAATCGGTAATGTTGAGCAAACATCCGGATTGGTATTAGCGTACAGTCTCGCTGGGAATACTAGATATATGCGAGTTATAGTTCGTGTATATTCTAGCTGAGAAAAACCATTTGTAAATTTATTTATACCCGTCGCAATTAACAATTCCGCCCTCCCTCCAAAACATGCAGTTGTACGAAAGAACGAAGTTCGCTTTCCTCCCGCCAAATGTACGAGATGGGTATATGGACAGGACACTTAAACTTGGCATACGCCATTTGAGAATAATTCAAATATTAGTAAGAATAAAGATGTTCTTATTAATATTTGAATTATTTTCAGACATTCACCGAATGGTGTATGACAAGTTTAAAAGTATTCTGTCTATATACGCATCGTGACGACAATATCGTACAATTGACGGGACGAACACGAACTTCGTTCTTTCATATAATTGCATCTTTGGACAATAGATGTATTGTTTTTCCATTCATTGCTGTGTCGCAAACGATACGATAACCCACAGAGTATAAACTCGTTAATAAGATCACAGTTTGCCTGAAGATAGTTAATATACTCGAAACGCGCCGTAAACAAGGTCTTATTAACATTTGAATTATTCTCAGACTTTCAACTATATGATACATTGTAGTTCAAAACTTTTCTATTCGATTTTGAGGAATGGGCTATCTTCGTGATAATATTAACAAATTAAAATTTTATGTGATAATAATTTTTTAATAACTTTTTATTAAAGCTAGTTTATTCGTAATCTTTCTTACTGTTTTAATTTACCGTACATATTTTTCAATACTTTAGCAACATTTGAGTACTAATTAAACCGAATTCAAGTTGGTAAACATATGAAATTTCGCTAACACTAATTCTTCGCCTGGATGGTTAATGCACTGGTATATAAAAAACAATAATTAGCTGTGGTGGAAATGAAAATGCGAAGATTAATGTGTCTAGTTGAAAGATAAATAGTTATAAGAAGATCGACAACTACAACGAAATTGGAAGAAAGAGAAGTACCCACATATTATGACTACTTACTATATTTTCCTGATTTTACTGAGTAAGAATATTATCGAAAAAGAAAGCGCAAGATTCAACGTAACCACGTCAATATAAAATAACTTCTTTAAGTTCAAAAATGAAAGAACGGAATTAAAAGTCTGTTAATTTGCGTCGAACAGATAAAGAATCATTAGATGCACAAAAAAAGAGAATCAAGCAACTGGATGTTTTGGTAAATGTACAGACAGACATGAAATAAATTTTGAAAGAGACAAAGTATTGACTATTACACAGAATTGCAATCTAAAAAGCATTAAAGAAGCATCATCAAAGTCAGTAACACCTAGAGTAATTTACGAGCGCCCGCATCGTTAATGAAGCGTGCAACTGCAGTTTAAATACATATAAAGAAGGATAACATCGAAAAGAGAACCACTCTGGTAGAAGAAGCTGACAATATGAACATTAAAATTCGAATTGTAACGACAAATGTACAGCGACATTTGGAAGATCCCAAAACTAGTGAAACTTGACCGTGAAAGTCCACGAAATTTTGTGAAGTGTATTAATTTACAACAAAAAAAAGAAGAATTAAATACTAAATTTGGGTATTCACAAACTTAGGAAGTTTAGAAATGTGTAAATAAAAAGTGTTTCAAATTACGCGTTTTTTTAAGAATAAATAAAATATAGATGGCGCACTGAATTTGTCTGGGTATGTGGGCATTTAAAAAGTGTGATGTATGACATTTATAAAAGTGGCTTCGTATACGGTACAACAACGCGTTCAAATTGTTGAATTATTTTATGAAAATCAGCGTTCTGTGAAAAGAGTTTTTAGAAAATTACGTAAATTTTATGGTTTACACAATTTTCCATCTGAAAGCACTATTGGGCGAATTATTAAAAAATTTCAAGAGACCGCTTCCGTGGAAGATCAAAAAAGTGAAATATACAATCGTAGTGGTCGTTCACAAGAAAATATTGGTTTGGTTCGTGAAAATGTTGCTGAAGATCCTGAAATGTCCATTAGACGACGTTCACAACAACTTGGACTTAGTGGATCAACAACATGGCGTATTTTACACAAGGATTTCGCTCTGAAGGCATATTAGGTTCAAATAACACACTAACTGAAGCCATTAGATTATTTAAAACGTCGTACATTTGTCAATTTCATCAATGAACAACCAGCTGATTTTACTCAAAAAATAATATTTTCCGATGAGGCACATTTTGAACTTGGTGGCTATGTTAATAAACAAAATTACCGTATCTGGGGTGAGGAAAATCCACGAATTATTCATGAGAATCCTGTGCGTCCTAAACGAGCTACTGTTTGGTGTTTGCATTATGGTCAGGTGGTGTAATTGGACCTTACTTCTTTGAAAATGCTGCTAGTGAAGCTGTAACTGTCGATGGTGATCGATATCATCGGACGATAACTGAATTTTTGTGGCCTGAATTAATAAATATTGATCTAGAGGATATGTGGTTTTAACAGGATGGCGATACTTGACACTTTGCACACGAATCAATTGATTTATTGAGAGAAAAAATTCCTAGACGTGTAATCTCAAGAAACCGTGATGTTAATTGGCCACCAAGATCATGTGATTTGACACCGTTAGACTATTTTCTTTGGGGTTATGTGAAAAATGAGGTTTATAAAAACAATCCACAATCAATTCCTGCTTTGAAAGATGAAATTATTCGTGTCATTGATGAGATAGAGCCTCAATTATGTCAAAATGTCATTGAAAATTTTTACAAAAGAGTGGATGTCTGTGGAGCTGCAAGAGGACGCTATTTGGCAGATATTCTTCGCATATAAATGTCATAGCTAATAATTCAATTACCAATAAAAAGTTTTCGAAAGTGAATGCAAATTATGTGTTTTATTTATTCTTTAAAAAAAACGCGAAATTTGAAACACCCTCTATTTAGTGCTAATTTAAAGTAGCCTTTAATTATATATATATACATACATACATACGTATACATATATTGTAACATCTGTCAGCAAATTTTTAATTAATACTTGAAGTGAAATGGAACTAAATTATTTTTAACATCGGTTTTTAGAAATCGTTTAATAACCATTTGAATGTAATTTAAACTTTTACTATTTTACAATATTTTTTGCTATTGGTAGATTAATCCAACATTTCATCCAACACTGCAATATAAACTCTATTAGTAGGTAGTTTTCACTTGAAAAGGAAACACCGGTAATAAAACGAGGTGTTTCACAATCATTTCTCCGTAACGGTCTTATTATATGTAAATATTCATTTAGAATAATAATGTTCGCACAGAACATGTCGGCAATATAAAGCCATACAAGACATAATATATAATTATTTATTTATGACTGTAGAATGTTATGGTTACATGATTGTCGTATGATCTGGAAAGATTTTATTATGATTGAAGCCTTATACGTACTTTATCTTTGCAAAGCCCTTGGGAATTTATGCTTGTAAAAACCGCTAAGTTAATAATTTCAATCCGATTATGTCAAGATATAAAATATAGTAAAAAAATGTAAGTTGCAATTGTTTTATTGTTAATTTTTGTTTATTGTTTATTATGATAATAAGCTCTTTTTTGGTATCGACTGGACAATTTACTATTATCTGGAAATATACACATTTATCAAGTTTAAGTCACTGTAAATGTGATCGCACTCTTCGAGATATAGAATGCACTAAGAAGAGTCATTGCTGTATCTAAATATGGCATGAGTCATGACCTCATGACCGATAACTGAAAGCAAGTACAGACAATAATAGACACCGTTATACTCTGCGAAAATTTATGTAACAAAATTTGGAACGTACTATTTTTGCTGTGCGAATCTCTTGCTAAAGCTTGTAGAATACTTTCCATAAGATATGTAAAGGAAAAATAAAACGCGATTCGATGACCACCATAAATTTAAACTTATTCGAGATTCTCTATTGCAGATGTCATTTATATGTACTAAAATAAAGATCCTGAAACCTGTCTAAATTCAAAGGAAATGCAATTTGATAAAATTACGTTTTAATGCGTTTTTTCTACACAACGTTTTGGTGGTAATTTCGTTTAACTATTATGAAACCACGGGAACTTTGATTAAAAAAAATTGGTAGGGCATTTCTCAGGCACTTTTCTTTAACAAATCTCTTTCAAGTAAAAGAAGTTCTGTAAGGAACGAAACAAGAATAGACGAAAGAGTTAATGTTGGAAGAGTACAAGAGTATGCAAAATGGGAAAGAATTTTAATTTCAATTGTTCCAATTTTTCTGTAGTGCATACTAAATAATTACAAGCTCTCTGTTTATCAGTTGAGTTTTATTTATTTTGTTTTCTTTCAGATGTTGACAATATACCTCATCTGTGATTTTTTAGTTAATTGAAAGAAGCTTGAAGTAAATTATACTTTAGTGTTCCGCCATACGCAGTTAATTTTCAGTGATTGCAGATGGTTTGTTTTTTAACCATTCGGGTGGAATATTTATTTTTAACTCAAGCACTCAATTTCTTCCACAAATAGCTGACAGTTCTGCTGCAGCAAAAGAGACTTGCAATTAGCAGCTTTTTGATCTCGTTTGTTTTTAGTTAAATCGTGTACAAATCACTTCAAAAGATTTAGGAACAACTTAATGATGTAACAACTTTTTATTGCGTTTTTTACAGGATTTTGAACCAAAATGCTTTGCAGTGTTTCTTGAGCAAAATTAGGTGCATAGCTGCCTCCACTTTCGGTAACTAATGAATAGCAAATGTTTTGAAAATTTAAACAGAAAAACTTTAGTTTTTACATACAAAAGGTATACTGCACAGTTTATGTGCAAGTATTTTTATAGGTTATGTTGCATAGATCATCACCTATAATGACATTCATTCTTACTAGACGTGCTAATTTGTCTTACATAAATTTTATTTAAGAGACAGGAAGAACTTCATAGAATGTAGTTTATTATTAAATAATTGTAAATGCAAGGCTACTAAAAAAGATCCATTCATTTTCAAAGCGTGATATATGAAAATACTCGCAAATTCACTAAGTTTTCTGTACACTCTACAAATGTTCTATGCTCGTCCCCTGTTTATGACACACATCCAGGCTATAATTGAACTCGTTCTATGCATTTTGTTGCATCATCCTGTCCACGGTTATTAGTACAGTATTGATCGAATCCCTGAGCTCTTCTAATGTGTTTGGTTGAGGGTACATAAACAAGGTTCTTAATGCGTTCCCAAAGGAAGAAGTTACAAGGCCTTAAATCAGGTGATCTGGGGCGGGCAGGAGCAAGGGAGATCATCCACCCCAACACGCCCACTCCAGCGATGCGGAAGTTCATCGTTCAGATATCGAGGAACTTGAGTGTTCCAATGACGGGTATCCCGTCTTGTTGAAATTCAAAATTTCTAGAATCAGCAGCTAATTGGGGAAACAATCATAACTGAATCATATCCAGGTAACTTGCACCAGTCACCAGTCTTTTCATGGAAGAAAAACGGACCACGCGTCTTTGGCAAAGAAGAATCGAAATTATGACGCTTCACATTCCCGGATACATGGAATGCAGAGAATTTTGATGCAACATTCCAGTCGACGGACATTATCCTCCGACATTAAATGGTGCAGGAGCAGCACACGGTGCTGTTTGAAATGTAACCATCGTCGCAAACCTTTCCACAGTTTGCTATGATATTTCTGCGGGCAACGCATGAAACTATCCTCAATTCTTTCCACTCTTTCATTTGACACTTTTGGATGACCGGGGCTTTTACCTTTACACAAACAACCAGTGTCCTCGAATTGCCGATACCTCCCCAAAATGTTTGTTTAGAAGCCGATTTTTTTCCGTACTCTTTCTCTTCTTAAAGCGCGTTGCACTGCTATAACAGACGAACATCTTGCATATTCTAATACACAAAAACTCTTTTCTTGTTTTGCCTCCATTTAGGCAGGTACTAAAAGATACTGAATTCATGCTGCCACCTGGCGTACATAATACAAACATGGCGAGTTGGCGATTATTTTTATATATCACTCATATTTGTATGTATATTTTGAATATATAGCATTTCGAAAATGAATGAATCTTTTATAGTAGCCTTGTATAATAGGAAGTTCTGGCATCATTTCATATACAAGGTGAATCAAGAAAGGAAACATTTTATAGGCGTAGTTTTAGTCATTTTAAAGAAAACTTTGTAATGACTCAAATCTTTCTTGACTCACTCTGTATATGTATATCACAAATAACGATAAACAATAAGAAATTAATCTTAAGTATAAATAGAAAAAATTGTTTAACTGTTAGATTATTAACAACTCCATTTTGGTAAGCTCGGTATAATAAAGTAGGTGTTTGACAAGAAACAGGCACACCAATTAAATTACATGTTCCATTCTAATTGTGGGCGTTGTTATACCTATAACTACGTATATATATGTATTTTTATGGCATAAGAGTACGCTATTTATCTAAAAAAAATGCATTGAAAATGTGACCTAATTGACCTTTAACGAATATGTATAGTAGGTATTTTTCTGTTTTCGTTTGGTGTTTAAAGTAAGGAGTAAGTGGTTGCAATTTAAAATAATTGTTTGTTGTTCATTCACTTGGAAATGTTAATTACCAGATATATTTATTTTACATTATGGACAAGGTTATATTAACAAATTTTTTGATATAAATCTTCAATTTAAAATTTAATACTTCTGAAGGAAGTACGAGGGCAGATCAGTAATTAATTAGTGAGCCTGACGAAGGAGAGCAGCACTAATAAAAGGTCGTATTTTTCTCAACTTGATAATCCTTGAAAACATAACTGCCATAATTTAAATTCATTCTGATCGTAAGGACACTTGTTATTTGAATAGAAAGTGGACTGAAGATGTATAATAAAGGCGGCATGTGGCCGCTCCGGCTGGCGGGTACATGGTGTAATCTGGAGGTCTAATTTTCACAACACTCTTTGCAGTAAATCAGGCTTTGTTTCGGCAATAACGCGGCGAATGTTGGCTTCCAAGTGCTCGATTGTTTCAGGTTTATCGTTCATGAAAAATTCGTGGAATTAATCTTCGTCAAATGTTTCTTTCAATAAATTAATTGTATCGCGCGCCGTCCTGCTAAAACCACATGTCTGCAATAATAATGCCTTGAAATTGAGGCACGAAAAAGTTAGTAATCACCGTTGACTGTAACGTTCTGACCATCATCATTTTTGAAGACGTACAGACCAATGATTCCATCGACCCATAAAGCGCAGCAAACGGTTCCCTTTTCTGGATGTAATGGTGTTTCGACAATGGCTTGTGCATTATCATCTCTCCAAATGCGACAATTCTGCTTATTACACAGCCATTTAACCAAAAGTGCTCTTCATTATTGAACAAAATTTTTAAATGAAATTGTGGATCGATAGCAATGCACGATGATCATGTGGCTTCAATTCCTGTACAAGTTGAATCTTTTAAGCACATAAGCCAAGATCTTTACGCAAAATTTTTCATGAAGTTAATGTACACAAGTTTAATTGTTGAGCACGACGACGAATTGACGCATTTGGATCATCACTACGCTGCACACCATCAATCGCTTGTTGTGTGCGCACTGTACGACGTCTTACGGTATACGTAATATCGTTTAGAATAAACGTATTACGAAAATGATCCATATAGAATTGAACCATGTTCTTCAAAATAAATTCGGGCAATTTGTTAACGTTGCTCCAGCGTGAGTCTATTCATGACGAATTACCAAATCAAACTAATTCCAAAACAACCGAGAACTGTCAAATCGACTTTTACAGAAAATGGTATTGACAATTTAAAGTTCTCCGCCTGCAAAGAAAAGCACTCTTTAAAACGAAAAATGTTGCCTGCTTTGCCCTATTCCCTTCAATATGCCAACCTATTCGAATCTGAAAGCGTTTAGATTCTAGTTTAGGTTAGTTATAGTTGTAGTAAAAATATGGTAAGCTAGTAGATAAGTATATAACTTAGAAAGTTATTTACTTTTCTGTCATAACTACTGGTACAAGCACTTTCTCATTGTGTTTACATTTGTTTGCTGTTTTGCTAGTTACTGGTACAAATAACTAACATTTCTCTGCAAATGTAAACACCGTTTTAGAGAAAAATTTATCTTGTTAGTCCTTGTATTTATTGTCTTACCACCATCGCTGTTTTATTTAAAACTTAACGATTTATGTACATATATTGGGTCTGGGAAAAAGTTCGTGGCGTTTTTCCCGATAGATGGCATTGGTTGCCGATAACTAAAGAACAACAAGTCACAGCGACACCACCGAGGGCTCGTTTTTTAGATGACCTTCCGAACGTTAGTTTGAGCGTAGAAACATTGTAATCGGTGCAGTGGTTGGAAAGTTATTCGCACTTGAAAATGGAGAAGAATAATGAGAAATTTCGCTATATTCTGCAATATTATTATGATAAGGGGAAGAACGCTGCGCAGGCTTGTGATAAAATTTGTGCTGTGTACGGTGAAGGTACTTTATCGAAATCTGTTGCGCGGAAATGGTTCGCTCGCTTTCGTTCTGGAAATTTCAATGTGAAAGATGAGTCACGCTTCGGTCGTCCAATCACTGAAAAATCTGATGAAATTCTTGAAAAAGTCCAACAAGATAAGCATATCAGCAGTGTCGATATTGGCATGGAGCTAGGCATTGACCACAAAACTGTTTTGAACCATTTACACAAAGCTGGTTACAAAAAAAGCTTGACGTATGGGTTCCTCATGAGCTGAGCGTGAAAAACATGATGGACCGAATTAACATCTGCGATGCGCTGCTGAAACGGAATGAAATCGAGCCGTTTCTGAAACGTTTAATAACCGGAGATGAAACATGGATTACGTACGATAATCGGAAGCGTAAAAGATCGTGGATAAAGGATGGTGAGCCGTCACAAGCGTTCGCTAAGCCAACATTGACGCCAAAAAAAGTGATGCTGTGTGTATGGTGGGACTGGAGGGGAATCGTCCACTACGAGCTACTTCCAACTGGTCAGACGATTGATTCTCAACTCTACTGTGCACAACTAGAGAGATTACGCCAGGCGATTGAAAGAAAACGGCCCGAATTGATTAATAGGAAAGGTGTTGTCTTCCATCATGACAACGCCCGACCACACACTTCTTTGATGACCCGTCAAAAATTGAGAGAGTTTGGTTGGGAAGTTTTGATGCACCCACCTTACAGTCCGGATATAGCACCCTCTGACTATCATCTGTTTCGATCTCTGCAGAACTCTCTCAATGGAATTAAGTTGGTTTCAAAAGAAGCCTGTGAAAACTACTTGATTCAGTTTTTCGACCAGAAACCACAGAAGTTTTTCACCGATGGGATCATGGATCTACCAAAAAAATGGCGAAACATTGTCGATAATAATGGAGCATATTCGGTTTAAATGAATTCGTCCACGCGCCATGCGGGGATCAGTTGAATTTTACTGAAAAAACGCCACGAACTTTTTCCCAGACCCAATATACAACTTAGCAATTGCTAGGAGTTGATTAAAATTTTGCCATACGTTTCACCGAATAAATTTCCTTCTCTTTAATTTGCTCATGTAGTAGAGGGATTGTGGTATATAAGGTACATATAGTGTTGAAGGATTCATTATTTTTGTTTAAAAATAATATTAGATTCCTAGAATTTCCGGTATACGATAACAATGCTTATAATACATAGGTGTACATGTGTTGCATTTCGCAGGATTTAATACATGCGTAATTTAATCGAACATAAACCAGTACGGTGTATCGAGTGTCATTTTATATAGACTGGTTTTATAATTACAAATGCAACACTACTAAGCCGCATTTGTTAACAAAACTGGTTAGAAAAGTGAAATTACATTGTGAAAGTAATGTATGACGCGCATGACATTAGTAATAAAAAAATTGTCTTTGTAAAATATATGTAAAATATGTTAGTGAAGAGTATTGAAAAAATATAATTCTTTATTTGTGTATAGGATTTCTAATAAATATTACAATATTTATTTATGGAATACTATCTTACGTGACATACATGTGTATATTTTATATTTTATAATTAAAGAAAGCATGTAAGCCATAATAAAAGACGTATATTTGCTATCGTAGAATAATAAACAATTATTTATATAGATTATTTACTTATATGTGCGTGAAAAAATTGAGGTATATACGGAAATTTCTGGATTTTTGATATTTGAATTAATTTAGTTGCACTTATAAACGTTGTGTTAAGGAAGTTGTAAGGGACTTACTTCCCTTCTATTTCGCTAACGTACTTTTGTGGAATATATTTCTATAATTAATGAAACAGAATACTATACTTCTTTGTGGAAAAGTGTTCACCATAGGTGAATTTTAAGACTTAAAACCCATGAGTATTTTTTTATATACGGATTCGAATTAGCCCTTTTCTAGTTAAGGAATGACTTGTTTTCTTTTAGATTTTTTTGTGTGACCGCCTTGAAATTCGTCCTGGTGTATGTAAATTATTTTTAAAAAATAAATAGATACAGGTAGACACATTGGTATTCGCCCATACTATGTATGTGTATACTAGTATGTGTATACTATAAAATTGGATTTGAAAGATGAAAATGTTATTTGCACAGCATAAACATTTATTGTAATAGCTAAGCATAAAATATATACGTAATTTAATTGTAACAAAATTTTAAAAGCTTCACAACAAAATTTACAAATTCTGATATATAAAAGTAATAGTTCATAATCAGTTATGGAATGTGTATTTTTTTTAAGTTTCGTATTTTCTAGTATAGTCTACATGACCATGTATTTAACCGCTTAATTCAGGTTTCCGTTTGTATTCGAATTTTTGTCATGTTTCAAATGAGTCAACTCTAAGATGATTAATAATATTAATATCGAGTGATTGAGATAGACTTTCCATTTCATTGTACAGTATCCGTTCTTTAACAATCCGAACGTAATGCTTCTGATCGTTTTTGAAAAAAATGAATCTGTCCTAAATAGCACTGGCTTTTTCCTAAAATATTTAAATTTCACATATCACATTCATGTGTCGTCTATAAATTGATTTCTCGCTTCGTAGCGGACATACATTTCCAGACCATAACGGCACCTCCGTATTTTATCGTTAATTTCAAGTTCTTGGTGAGATACTTATTTTCCTTTTCCGGGGGTAAGTCGAAAAGTTCAACTTTTGCTCCATCGTTTTATATCCTCCTATTTTAAAACGATTCTGTTTTCTTCGAGTATTTTTCTTGTTTATCCATCGATAAAATATTAAAAAGCGAAATTTACATCTTACTGTATGTTTTCTTCATACGTGGGACGTCTTTTAAGTTTTGCAAAGTGGGACATAGAGAGCGCCACTAAACAAATATCAGTACTAAAAATTAACCTACATCTTTAGTAAACATAACTGCAAAGTATTAGTGCGATACGTGTAGTGTTGTAGCTACAACAAACCGTTAAAGTTGATAAGTTAGTTGAAAAATGAAATTAAACTGAGAACATTTTCGCAGAGTAATTTGTTATAATTTTCAATGAAAATTATCTTAAGAATGCATCGCTGAGTTGCTTTCAGTTTTCGGTAATGATGCACCATATCAGTCAACAATTTTCCGTTCGTATCGAGAATTCAAACGTGGACGGATTTTCTTAGCGACGAACCAAAAGCAAGTTCACTAAAAACGTCAGTCATTCAGGAAAACGTCGATGCTGCCCGCAAGATAGTCAACGAAAATCGACATGTGACATATCGCCAGATTGAAACATTATTGGGGATTTCAAAGACCTCAATTCAAAAAATTTTTCATAAAGAATTGTGTGGAAAACAATTAGTTTCCCGTTGGATACCGCATCCAGTTATCGAAGAACAAAAAACAGCTAGGATGAATAGGTGTCAAAAACTTCCTAGATCGTTTCAGCTTCGGAATCTCTAAAACCTCATCCGTTCTCGAAGTGTCTCTAAACAGATGGTTACGATATTTGCCTCGAAAGCAGGTCACAGTAGCAACAATTCCTCTACAAGATCAAAGAACTGTTCCTGCCCCTTGGTATATAATCATTTGTTTGCCGCAAGTCATCGCCGAGCTTGGAAAAATCAATCCCGAACGACGAATCATGCTCCACCAAGACGATGCAGGTTCGCACACAATATGCAAGATAATTGAATTTTTAACGCAAATATTGAATTGTTCGACCATCCTTCGTACAGTCCGGACCTAAGTTCCAACGATTTCTTTACCTTTCCGAAAATCAAGAACGAATTGCGTGGTCAAAGGTTCCAGTCGTCAGAACAGTGGATGTCTTCGAAAACGAAATTTTGACTGTACCAACAAATGAGTGGAACAACGCCTTCCAGAGTTGGTTCGAGCACATGCAAAAGTGCGCTAATCCTCGTGGAGAATACTTCGAAAAACAATGAAGTCTTTAAAAGCTATCTATTGTTTTATTCTAGTTTTATATGCAAAGCTTAAAAGACAACCCACGTATTACAGCATTTCAAACGTTTTCAAAGTGTACGTGAAACCTATTCATATTATTATATTCTATGGAAATATAAACAAAACAGAAATGCTTTGACGTCATTAGAAATTATGTATGTATGTATGTGTATATGGTTAATAGTATAAATTCACAATCTTATTGGTTTCAATCGAAGAAGTATATTTTCTAAATTTTACTTGGATATTTTATGAACATCTGTGTTGATTTTAAGTTTAAACAAGTTTTCTTAAATTCTATCATTCGGTTGATATAATATTTTATTAGGTGCCGTTAGAAAATCTGATAATTGACAATTTGAAAGTCATAACTATCGGCAACGTTAATAAATAAAGCGATAAAGTTTGGAAAGCTGACAGTTCGTCGTATGACGTAGTTAAAGATCTAATTACCATTATAATTCTATTTTATTCGCTAGTTAGTATATATGATAACATTTTTAATAAATTACAAAATCCGGATGCCCATACACATTCTTGTGAAATAAAACTGAAATGTGCGAATTAATTGTTTTTATTATGATAAACCTATTTTATTACTGTTTATAAGCCATTATGGTGGACACTAATAGGTCATTAACTTCTGCTAGGAAATTCAATCTAAATTGGAATGCGAACGCGTTTGTTGTTTCACGTCTTACTTTTATATTAAGGCGGTATTCTGCGTTTTATAACCAATATAGGGCAGTTTAAAATATATTTGAAAATAATTACAAAAATATTTTGCAATAAATTGTAAATGAGAAAAGCCAAGAACATTAACATCCAGGCACATAAGTATATCAGTTATAATTTGTTTATAAAGTGGTTTAAAAACATTCTCATTTAACGTTTAATTACGTTTAGCATGCGACGTGTCAATAGAATATGCTGCTAATTATATAGGAAATTAGTTCGAAAATGTTTAATATTTCTGCAAAGCTTAGTTTAGAAATTTTATGAAAAATGATTATACTAGCTTTCAATGATGGAGAAAATTTATGATGCTGGCCCTCACGAAATCGTTTTTGTCTATGGAAAACAATATCAAAGAGGAGACTTGATTTTCGTAATTACAAGATTGTGAAACCAGATGTTCTAATCTTTAGTGGATATTTTTCATTCGTTAGCTTAGATGTGGAATATTCTCAGTTAAATGTCTTCAACTCATTTCCACCATAAACTAATAAATAAAAAATGAATTTCAACTTCTGTATTAGACAATGTAGAATTATTATTAATAAATGCATTGCAAATAGGTATGGTTAATTTGTTGTTATATTTATTATTATTATTAACTGTAGTATTTAAAATAAAAGGGAAAACTACATTATAAGTATTTTCAATGTTTAACACCGTAAACCATTTTCTGTATCTGCGCATATTTTTTCTTTGGAGTATTCAATTTTTTATGCGATAATTACGCTCTTTTTTATTTAACACGCGTTTTAATACTTGCAAATATTATGCTTGATTTACTTCTCTATGACAAACATACGCAATGGCTTTATAATTAACCTGGTTTCTTTGTCCGACCACTTTTTCAACGGGAAGAACTTATTCATCCTGTTAAGTTACCCTTTCAATACGAAGATTCTAACAATAACGGTTTATCCATTCCGCGAGTTCGTCGGTGATGGTAGGATAATATGTCTATTGCGTATGTTTGAAACGATGACTCAGCTAATTGCGAATTCGATTTGGATCAAGTAAACGTATCTGTTATACGAATCTTTTTGTGATTGATTGTCATCAATAACGATGATTAATCGATAATCCACTGACGTCAATTACAAAATTCGTGACGGAAAAGTAAATTCTAACGATGTGGTTTTCTTGGCTTTTTATAACGTGTATATACATATTTCAGTTGTAAAATTCTTCCTTTCTTCAAGTAATCGAGTCCTAAAACATCGTAGACTCAATTGTTAGCAGATGGGACCACTTTTTCCCGCTTTAGTAATCGTTCACAATGAAAGTCCATTATTTCGTTTCTGTGGAGATGTGATGGTTCCATGTTTCGTCCACAGAACTTTAATACTGCTCACTTACATTTGTACATATTAAAATATGGCGTTGAAATAGTCACGCGATTTCGTTTTTTTTTCGTTTAATATTAAATAAAGCACCCATCTTGTCTTGTGAGCTTTTCTATACCGTGCAAGATATTGAATATGCGTTCAGTGGAAGTCTTTACAACATGAGCTATTTCACATTCCTTTAATCGGCGATCTTTTAATACCACGATTTTATTAATCATTTCCTTGGCATGTCATTGTAAATGAGGTACCTGTAATAATAATATAAATTACCTTAAATTATCTTCTTCTAAAAGTACTTTTTCCAAAATAGAGTAGTTTTTCTGAAGATTCAGTCTTCTTTATTCTCTTATTTCTTACCATAATGTTGATATTATATTCTTTTGTCACTTAGCTAATTCTTTACTTCTTAATTTACTAGGTTCTTAGAAACAATGTTGGCATTTCACTATTCTTTAAAGATCGTTACTATTTTTCATTTCTAACGAAACTGTACTTTTTCTTGTAAACTTCGTCATTTAAAATTAATATAAAAGTTTAATAATTTCCATTCCAACCTGGCCTATTTTGTATACTTAAATTTCTAAATTAGAATAATTCTGTGCAATATAAATATCGCCGTAGACTTTCAGTTTTGCGTAACTGAGCACGTGATAGTCTCGCAATTGAAATAGATCATTTATTAGATTGAACAACAAAGAGCCAAAGTTAGGCATCTGCAGTACACCGGAAGAAGCCACAAAATTAGGCAGCCATTATAAGAAATATGGCTAGATCCGTTAGTTAAATAAGATCTAAAAAAGAATCTAGGATTGGAGTTAACAGAATCCAGTTCAGTCAAAAATAATGGACAATCAATAACATCAAACGCTTATTACTAGACATGTTTTTTCATTATTGCTTAATTGCTCAATCTAGATCTACAAACCAACTTAGCTGTTTCTGTCGATTTTTATGGTCATTAATTTTTTATTTATCATTTGTCGCATTTCTTTACTTTCATTTTATTTCCCCAGATATCCTTAAAAACATTGTTATTGTGTCACAAAGCTTTCAATTTGTAATTTTAAAGTACTTTCATGTTTGAATTACTTTCAGTCGTATTGGAATCAAATACAGTCGTCAAGTAAAATTTTAAATAAAATTTAGCACAATTATTTTCCTTTTTAATAGTTACGTTGACTCAACTTAATTTTAGTAAATATTAATTGTCATTATTCTTGTTCTTTTACACGTCTACTTTATGTTTTATCTACGTGATTTTATATCAACGTGCTGATTATTATAAACTCGTTAATTAATTAATCACTTACATTCAGTAGCAGGAAAAACAAACAAGTTCTAATGGCAGCGAATACATGTATTTCGTTCAGCAATAAAGTTTTGAAATTATAATAATTAGTAATTATAAGTTGCGCCTGTAACCTTGCTATTTATATCATGCACGTTCGTATGTGTATACAGTTGTACAACGTTCATTTTAATGAACTGGATACAAACCAAAACAATAAACAATACATCCATATTGTCCGTCAAAATTATATAACTTCGCTTGTTATGCAATTATGTATATTTAATATAGATATAATATTTTTATAATTCGTACTGCAGCTAAGCCAATCCCAAACAGGAAATTAGTTTAAGGACACTTCTGGGACAATTACATATTATATAAAATGATTATTATGTGTACACATCAGCATAAATCATCGCTTGAATAAGAATGTCATTAAGCGTTATGGACCGGAAAGCAGTAATTTTTTTGTTTTTGCAATGATAGATCATCAGATTACTAATCGTATCACTGCTGCGTATATATTATCACATAACATAAAATGTTACCAATATTACAGCCGGGTTCATTTCAATACGAAATAAAATAAAATCTGGATTTTAATTATGTTAATCACATGTAGAAAGATATTTGTGTTATAATGAGTTTGAATAAATGAAACGGTAAATAGACAGTATTATTGTGCTATATGCTATAAATTCCACTTTGTTGAATTACAAAACCGTTAGAAATTGTTTATGTCGCATTAGAATGAATGAATGTACTTGGGTTTTAAAATAATTTTCCAGAAAATGATATAACTTAGACTTATATTTTCACTTCTTGTTACTTCAGTGTTGACAGTTCTTGTTAAAGCTGAAATTAATCATAAAATAAATAGTTGAATTTTATTAAGATTTAATTCTCCATAACCAGAATTAATTGGTTAGAACCAAACTTAGTTCGCAATAAAAGATTTCAAGCTTACGTCTTTTGGAGAATGCACTCAAACTAGAATCTAATATAAGTATTTTTATTGCTTTTTAAATGTTATTTATGTATCAGGTCTATCGGAAAGTTCCGTACCTTTTTTTTTAAATAAAACAAAACAAATTCATACATTTTTCATACCTTGAATAAATTTATTGAATAATAATTTCCATTATTATTTATGACTTCTTGCCAGTGTAATTGTAATTTGTATATCCCATTTTTAAAAAATGCCTTGTCCTTAGAAGCGAAAAAGTGAATCAGTGCTGGTCTGATATCTTCTTCGTTTTTGGTTTTTTACTCTGCAAGAAATTTTGTAAGGACAGAAACAAGTGATAATCGAAGGGTGCTACATCCGGGGAGTATGGTGAATGCGACAGAATATCCCAGCCTAGCTCTGCGAGTTTCTGACGAGTCCCCAAAGCGGTATGTGGTCTGCCATTATCTTGAAGGAGTATGATGTCCTTCCTATTAAACATCGCCGGCCTCATTTCTTGGACTGCTGGTTTTAAATTATCCAATTGCGATTTCGCAGGCACATCTTTCTAAGACTCGATCATCCCTTGCCTTTGGCTTACGTTTTCGACCGCTCTTCGGTCTATTCTTGTATGAGCCGGTTCCCCTATGACGTTCGACCATAGTTCCGATGGCGCACCTCGAACATTTCATTTGTTTTTAGCGATTGCGGAGAGCGACATTCCTTGCGTTGTAAGCTGAATTATCTGACGATCCGCTTCTGTATTATTTGATATTTTATGATACCAGAATAATGGAAAAAAAACACAAAATGTCCCTTTCTTTTATTCTAAAACCGCACCCTACTGCAGCCACTTGTGCAATAAATAAATATAAGATAGGCTATTCTTATAATTACACCACTATCCCCTAACAATGGCAAATATTGTATCACAAAAATATTGTTATTCTGGTCTTAGCTACATTTACTACCTGCCCCACTTCTCAGAAATACATCGGTTACAATAACGTCTGGTTTTGCCAAGAGTGTCTAATACATATGGCCACAATAGTATTAATATTTTATTAGAATATAAGTTTTACGAGAACTTTCTACGCGTAAAACAATTATATTTAATATGACGTGTCAATCAGCATTAATATGCTTCTACAAATTTTTGTTCTTCATCTATTGTAGTCCTGATGTAAACGATAATTTCATAGCCTTAGTTGCTTACTTAATTTTTTAACGATTCCTATTACAATATTCGCAATTTCCACATCATATTAACGAATTTACGTCTTATTAAGCAGGAAGTTATAGCGGATGATTTCATCTTTAATGATTTAAATTACACTAACTGCATCCATGCAACATACAATTAACATTTGCATAATACCAGTAATACTTATTCAGTATGATTTTATTTCAGATATTACCGGCAAATGGGAAATTATAATTTCTAGATTTTAATTCTGTTCTAGCTTTAAAATAGGTCGTTTGAAGGGCAATCACCTGGTGGAGAGATCATTACCACTTGTGCGTTTTGCCTTATATGGCTGCAGTGATATCTACCGGTATTGAACAAAGCTGCAAATAGAAATGTTGTATTTATCGGGGATGAAAAACTTGAATTCCTAAAAACGTTTAAAGTCATGTTTTGCTTATTACTATGTATTCTAGAATATACAGAGAAAGCCTTCAGAATTAAATGAATGTCGACTTTGTAGACATAAATGAATTGATATTTTAGCCTTGGTAGTTTCAAACCTATACTCAATAATATCCAAATGTACCGAGAAAGAAAGGTTTATTATTTATCCTTAGAATCAACGTGCTCGTCAATTAAAATAAGTAGCAGTAGTAGTTTTATTTAACTTTAGTTTCACATAATTTTAATGGCACTTTATCGGCAACCTGACGTATGTACATATGTAATATAGAGATTAAGGACATGGTAGAATGCTGCTTTATGTGTGTGATTCGTTTACAAATCTAATTTTTTTGTTAAATCAATCCAAGTAAATGCTATTTTCGCATTGTAACTTAATTTTTAACGTTAAATAACTCTATAATTAATAAAAAATACTAATAACTAAGACAATTAATTCTTTCTTATATGGTAGACGGGAGGACTGATGTGGGGTGGTGACTTCTTTGAACCTTTAGTATGAATACACTCTCATTTCATTTACGAAAGCTCTTTCCACAGTGAAAATATTTTCATAAGTGAAAAGAATTTAACGGTATTTACCATTAGCATATTTTAACAGTTGTTTTGAAATTTTTTTCATAGTTTTCTTTAGAGCTTCCATCAGTATGTCCAGTATAGTTCCTATAACCACTATCCCAAACACAGTCTTTTTTTTATGATATAGAACATAGAATTGTATAATATATTAATTTCCTACGACATATTTTTTTGACTTCAATGAGAACTGCGATCAACACGTGCTTTTACGACTTTTATGGCTTGACGACTCTGAACGCTTCGTGGTTTTCCGTTCATTAGCAGTCTTTTACTTTTATTCCTGTTTCCTTTATATATAATTCCAATCCATGATTAAAGAATTTTAGTTTTAAAATTCACTGCGTATATTAACAGCAGAAAGCCTAAGTGATAGAAAGTGTGTAGTGCTACTATGAGCAAGTTCCGAAAAAAAAGAAACTGTTGGTTGGTTCGTAATAGTAACAGTATTTTTATGGGAATTTTAGGTATTTTCTTTTTCTTTTAAATTATACACAAAAATGCAATGCTTTTACTACCATTTTGTACTTAATGATGACCATACCATTATTATTATTTATTCAAGCTGTACTGTAAAAGATATAATTTTTGAACTTTCTTAAAACTAAATTGCTTATTAATGCAAACAATGTTTCATCGAAATTCATTTACATTAATACTGTTATATGTAAAGTGTTTAGAGTGTCAACGGACAGGTTTTGCAGTAATGTTTGTTATTCTTAAGATGGATTTTGTCTCCTACGCAAAATATTGATGCTACAGAAGTACGTGAAATAAATGGCCGTCAGTTGCATATACACTGGATCAAAAACGTTTCCATATGCAGGATAACTTTTTTACTTAGCATTTCTAGTTTAATAACAATAATATTTATCACAATAGAAGATATTGTAAATAGTGAATTAATGCAGAGCTGCCACAAAATATAATTTTTTTATTGAAACAAATGAATGATAATATTAATGCATTAGAGAGGTGCGAAAACAGCGGAAAAAAGTTTCCATTCACGATAAGTTTGATATGGAGAATCCCTGTATGCGAAATTACTTCAATGGAAAACAACTCTGTATTATGGCTGAGCAGTAACTTAGTGGAAAAGTTAATATCGGGGCTTATAGTGCGTTTTAATAAAATTAAAATGGAGATACTGGAACCAGTACGTAAATTAATAATTGAATTAAGAAAAGAAGAAAAATCATTCAGAAAAATAACTCAAACGGTTCATAAATTATGCCATGATAGAATACATAGTAAATTAATTTCTGGAGTTGTAAATAATCAAGAATAAGTCCCGTTAGGAGAGACTGAAAAATCGAATGCAGTTCAGAGATTCATAGATGGGTCATTGTAATAACAATCAACGAAGATTCTCTAATAAATGCACCTATGTTGGATAGAATATTAAAGTATGTCTATAAAAACAAAGTTGTATCAGAAACAGTTAGTAAAGTCTTGCGACAACAAGGTTTTCATGGACCAGTTCCTAGAAAAAGCCATAGATGATCAACAAGAAAAACAAACTGCTACTCATTGAAATCGGAAAAAGTTACGTTAATAAACCTTTCGTTTTAGAAATCAGTTATTTTTTAGTGACGAATTCACATTTAATGTATTCGCATCAATTTTGTAAGAGAGAGTAATGGTTTGCCGAAAGAAAAAAGAATAACAGAAAACTAAAAACATGTGTGCTACGGCAGAACATGGTGACGGAAATGTTCTCGTGAGGGTGCGTATAAGCGCTGCATGAGTAGGTAATTTAGTGTTTGTCGATGAAATTGAACAAGAATGTGAACCCGATAATAATTTTACAACAGAATTTACACGCCAGTGTTTAAAAGCTTAGCCTTGTAGGGCCATTTATCTTTCAGCGAGATAATAAGAAGTAACCAGAAAGTTAGTCCATGGAATACTGAAATGTTTATTAGAAGTTCTTCACGCGAAATATAGCAGTGTAAGTTGTTAAGATATCGAAAACAGTGTAAATCAACCGTTTTGATTCTGTCTTTAAATATGTTCAACATATTCATTTATTATTTATTTCTAATAGAATAAAATGTTATGTTTCTTATACTCATATGTTTGTTTAAATACTCTAGTATCTTCTGCAGTAATATTTCCGCCGTAAATCTAATAGTAATTAGGTTGGACGAATATATTGAGAATTATCTCTGGTGTGTGGAGACTTTATTGACCAAATGTATGTATTATTATATAGAACTATAATAGTGTGATTTTGCACTGCCGTAAGAATTATTAAATTTAGATAATTGGAAATACTTTGCCTTAGAAAAGTAAAATAAATCACATATCTGGTTTAAATGCACATTAAATATAAAGGTGTTTCAATAAATAAAACACATAATTTGCAATCACTTTCAAAAACTTTTTATTGGTAATTGAAGTATCAGTTATTACATTTATATGCGAAAAATAATATCTGCCAAATAGCCTCCTCTTGCAGCTACACAGACGTCCATTCTTCTGTTAAAATTTTCATTGACATTTTCACATAATTGAGGCTCTATCTCACCAATGGCACGAATAATTTCATCTTTCAAAGCAGGAACTGATTGTGGATTGTTTTTATAAACCTGACTTTTCACATAACCCCAAATAAAATAGTCTAACGGTGGCAAATCACATGATGTTAATGGCCAATTAACACCACCGTTTCTTGAGATTACACGTCCAGGATATTTTTCTCTCAATAAATCAATTGGTTCGTGTGCAAAGTGACGAGTACCGCCATCCTGTTGAAACCACATATCCTCTAGATCAATATTCATTAATTCAGGACACAAAAATTCCGTTATCATCCGACGATATTGATCACCATTGACAGTTACAGTTTCACCAGCAGCATTTTCAAAGAAGTAAGGTCCAATTACACCACTTGACCATAATGCACACCAAATAATAACTCGTTTAGGATGCATAGGCTTCTCATGAATAATTCGTGGATTTTCCTCACCCTAGATACGGCAATTTTGTTTATTAACATAGCCCCCAAGTTCAAAATGTGCCTCATCGGAAAATATTATTTTTTGAGTAAATCAGCTGGTTGTTCATTGATGAAATTGACAAATGTACGACGCTTTAAATTATCTAATGGCTTCAGTTAGTGTGTTATTTGAACCTAATATGCCTTCAGAGCTAAATTCTTGTGTAAAATACGCCATGTTGTTGATCCACTAAGTCCAAGTTGTTGTGAACGTCGTCTAATGGACATTTCAGGATCTTCAGCAACATTTGCACGAACCAAACCAATATTTTCTTGTGAACGACCACTACGATTGCATATTTCACTTTTTTGATCTTCCACGGAACCGGTCTCTTGAAATTTTTTATTAATTCGATCAATAGTGCTTTCAGATGGACGATTATGTAAACCATAAAATTCATGTAATTTTCTAAAAACTCTTTTCACAGAACGCGCTGATTTTCATAAAATAATTCAACAATTTGAACGCGTTGTTGTTGTCATACATCATACTTTTTAAATACCCACATACCCAGACAAATTCAGTGCGCCATTTATATTTTAGTTATTTAAAAAAAAAACGCGCAATTTGAAACACTCTTTATATATATTCGTTGAAATTTATTAATAATTTCTAGAGTTATATAGACATACCGAAGTTAGAAAAATTCTCAGTACTTAAAAATTTGTTATCTAGATGAAGTTTGCACCTACATTTGCGTTCGTAAATATACACCAAAATATACCATAGAAAATACACGAAAACTGAAACAGACCCATTAATTTAATTTTATTGCAACATGCACATTTTGTGTACGAGATTGAATACGATTTTACGAGTATAGCAATATTTACTCTACTTTTGTGTACTTTATCTTCATTTCAGCTTTTTTTAAAGACATAATATCAAAATTTTTATTAAACTTTAACTTTCGGTAATTTTACAAATACGTGACTTACATATTTAATCACAAGCTAATGCAACACATCCTAGACATCAAAGTTTCAACTAAGAAATAAAACTATGTGGGTTTTTATTTCGAAAATTACTAATACCAATATCTTCTGGGATTTATCGCGTTAAAATGTTTACTTGATGTTTCACTGTTTATATTGCCAGTTTTTCTAGGTTGAAATAATTTATTTTATTTGAAATATATGCATTTTATTGCTGTTGCTACGGCAATAGCAGTACGAGATAATTGGAAAATAGTACTTACACTTTGTTGTTACAGCTTATTATTAATTATAAAAATACTCATTACCATTCATTGTGTATAAGTACCCAACTTCAAATAGAAAAAAATAGTACGCTTGATGCTTTTTGAGTATAATGTACTCTTGAATTGTAAGTGAAATTTTCAGTGCTAATGTATTATACATACCTGTATTTAGTGTTTAACTTTCTTTTTTTTGCATTTTACCTGATTAAGTGTATATATTCAATCTGTATAGTTCTTGAATATTTAGATTTATTCTGTTGTTTTCTTTTTCTATTTTTATAATTTTAAAAGATTTACATATTTTTTTAGTTTAATAATTTTTGTTAGACAATATTTTTTACATATGCATAAAGAGTATTTATATTATTCTTGGTGTATGTAATATAACAGATTGTTCAATACGTTTTGTCGTTCGAGAAAGAAAAAACGATTTTATGGTTTGAAATGCATTTTATTGCTTTATTGCTTGCATTCACTATAACATGTCCGAACTTCAATACATTCGTTCCAGTGATCTTTTAATTTACTGGTTTCATACCTGAAGTGAGAATCCGGAAGACTGACGAAATACACTTCCACGACTGTCTCTTCTTTCGATGAAAATCGTTTTCCACAAATACATTTTTTGAGATGCGACAGACAGAAGTCAGAGGGAGCTAAATCTAGCGAATAGGGTAGATGCTGCAACAATTCATACTTTAATTCCATGATTTTTCTCGATCGTCTCGTGTTTCGCATAGGTTGTGTACGTTGTTAGTTTTCTAGGTTAGTTACTTTTGGCAGAAATAATTGAAGTTATTATATAATTTTTTATCGCTTTCTTTTTTTCATTGGGATTAAGTTTCAGGAGCATATATCTGAATGTAGTCTACGAAATATAGCCTCTTTCCCTTAGTTGTTCTTTGATTTCTCTTCTTCAGTCATATACTATAATTCTTATATATTTTTCTCCGCCGTCATACTTTTAGTTTATTTCTTTGATATTTGGAAATTACGAATTGTGCCATGCAGTGAGATTGCTTTCACAGTAGCTTTAAACTTTTAGTTTCCTGCTTAATGCGATGCTAGTCGCTAATAATTTTTGTAAAAATGATTTTTTTTCTATGACGTTATGGCAATTATATATATTTTTGGCACACCTTTCGCACAATGCTTCCAAAAGGCAAATTTTAATTTCTTAACTCGCGATACTCATTCATCTAGATATCTTTCTTTCTTTTCACTGCACTTGTATTAAAACACATTACTTTAGTTTTACTCCTATTAATTTTTAGATTAATTCAACAAAGTATGCCTTACTTTTGCTTAAAGTAGCTTTCCATTTTTTTCCAATTTCCATGACATGCCTCACAATGAATTGTTAAATAAAGCAAATAAAGCAATTTGTGATATAAAACAAAATTTCTACAGCAAAAATAAAAACTATTCAGATGTTCTCGAATCTCACTTAAGAATCACTTCTTATAATAACATTTTGTATATATTGGGTCTGGGAAAAAGTTCGTGGCGTTTTTTCAGTAAAATTCAACTGGTCCCCGCATGGCGCGTGGACGAATTCATTTAAACCGAATATGCTCCATTATTATCGACAATGTTTCGCCATTTATTTGGTAGATCCATGATCCCATCGGTGAAAAACTTTTGTGGTTTCTGGTCGAAAAACTGAATCAAGTAGTTTTTACAGGCTTCTTTTGAAACCAACTTAATTCCATTGAGAGAGTTCTGCAGAGATCGAAACAGATGATAGTCAGAGGGTGCTATATCCGGACTGTAAGGTGGGTGCATCAAAACTTCCCAACCAAACTCTCTCAATTTTTGACGGGTCATCAAAGAAGTGTGTGGTCGGGCGTTGTCATGATGGAAGACAACACCTTTCCTATTAATCAATTCGGGCCGTTTTCTTTCAATCGCCTGGCGTAATCTCTCTAGTTGTGCACAGTAGAGTTGAGAATCAATCGTCTGACCAGTTGGAAGTAGCTCGTAGTGGAAGATTCCCCTCCAGTCCCACCATACACACAGCACCACTTTTTTTGGCGTCAATGTTGGCTTAGCGAACGCTTGTGACGGCTCACCATCCTTTATCCACGATCTTTTACGCTTCCGATTATCGTACGTAATCCATTTTTCATCTCCGGTTATTAAACGTTTCAGAAACGGCTCGATTTCATTCCGTTTCAGCAGCGCATCGCAGATGTTAATTCGGTCCATCATGTTTTTCACGCTCAGCTCATGAGGAACCCATACGTCAAGCTTTTTTTTGTAACCAGCTTTGTGTAAATGGTTCAAAACAGTTTTGTGGTCAATGCCTAGCTCCATGCCAATATCGACACTGCTGATATGCTTATCTTGTTGGACTTTTTCAAGAATTTCATCAGATTTTTCAGTGATTGGACGACCGAAGCGTGACTCATCTTTCACATTGAAATTTCCAGAACGAAAGCGAGCGAACCATTTCCGCGCAACAGATTTCGATAAAGTACTTTCACCGTACACAGCACAAATTTTATCACAAGCCTGCGCAGCGTTCTTCCCCTTATCATAATAATATTGCAGAATATAGCGAAATTTCTCATTATTCTTCTCCATTTTCAAGTGCGAATAACTTTCCAACCACTGCACCGATTACAATGTTTCTACGCTCAAACTAACGTTCGGAAGGTCATCTAAAAAACGAGCCCTCGGTGGTGTCGCTGTGACTTGTTGTTCTTTAGTTATCGGCAACCAATGCCATCTATCGGGAAAAACGCCACGAACTTTTTCCCAGACCCAATATGTATGTGTAAATTAAAATTATTTATTGTATGTTCCATAGCTTACGTAAACATTACGTAAGGATTAAACTGCACGTGGATATGTATGTATATACACACAGTTGTTTTATATTTATTTATGCATTTGAATATAACAGATATTAAACTATATTTATTCTTATCAAGTATTAATAAAAAAATTCTCGGACGATCTCATCAATCTTTGACTCAGATTGAAGTTCATTTATTGAAATAATATGATAAATAATGTATGATTCTTAACAACAGAAATTACTTTATTACTTCTACAAAAAAAAATCAGATTATACAGGGTGCGTCGCAGATACTTTTTTTCCCCAAGTCCAATAATAGTCCAATAATAAACGAATTATTCTGCTGGACAACATTTATTTTTGGAAATGAACCTAATTTCATTTAAATCAAGCCTCTTTGTGCACTGATGTAACCAATTTCTCAAGTTTTTACCAGAATTAGAAAAAGTCACTCAAATTTTACTACAACTTCGTAGATATATTACTTGATAAGTTATGGACATTTCCATCAATTTCTCTAAATAGTCGGTGTCAGTTTGTTGCCAAGACTGTCGTAAGCTCAAGCTGTTCAGTATTTTGTAGACGTTGGTTTTTATCTTGCTTTTTGATGGAGCTTACTCGACAGAAGCTTAATGTGGGACAATCCAGGGTTCTGAACGGACCACACTATTATTTTTAGCCCATCTACTATTGCTTTCTCTTCTAGAAGTTTTTGTGGTCGTTGGAATACAAACGATTGACCGACAATCTGATTTCCATAGGTTACTGCCTTATTTTTCGGAATGTGCAAATATTTTTCTTTTCGCACTATACCAGTAATTTTTTCCAAGTCACCTGACGACGTCCTAGCAAAGTAATTGTAAACTGTGGTATTTCCACCTCTATGTTCCATTGTAGCTATACAAGTTTCATGTTTCTAGTCAGTGGCGAGAAAACTTTTTGAACCTAATAATTTAAATTTAAAGCCATTAGTTTATAGAACTTTTGCTCGTGGCTCTTTTTTCTTTCTGCAATCGTTGTAGTAAGGCAAGATATCGCTTTAAACCCGTGGTCTAGCTTTTTTTTACAGTGGAAATAGATACCTTCATTTTTCACTGAGTATTAAGGTGATATCCGGTGTCCTAAACCATGGAGCTCATGTTTTTGCTACCACAGCAGTTGTCGTTTGTCACTGTTCTTTTTGCCTTCGATCATTAAGTTTTCCGATTATATTTGAAATCTTCAATCTACAAGTAATGGTTCTTTCTGAATATCCTTTATGCTTAAAAGTACTAATAACTGAATGATCTATATTTAATTCTTTTCCTTTCGAAATTTTTTATTTTTCATACAAATTACCCATCATAATTGGGGATTAAATATGAGGGAAATTTATGCGAAAAATAAAAAATTCACCACTGTACCATAAACACCATCTTCGGCGTAACGGAACAATAAATAAATGCATTGAAATTTTTCTGTACTATTTACTAATTCCATGAAAGAAGTTCCTATCTACTTTGGAACTTCGTGACGCTAGCGATTGAATGATATTCAATTTATATTTTTTAATTTATGGTAACTTTAAATAATATTTATTTTAATCATCAACTTTGTCCGTTATAACACATTTTTGAGGCATTAGTAATACTGACACCGAAATATCATCTGTATGATAACCACTAACGTAATAAGCACTAATTCCACGAAAGTGAACAATATTTAATTAACAAATAATGTTTGTTTATTTTAGATTCTGATATATGTCACTTTTATCATCATTGTATCGTTTATTTAACCTGGCTTAACGTAATAGGATTGGCATGCGTTATTTTATTATATCGTTTGACTTAATAAAATCACGAGTGAAGTGTATTTACAAAATATTTCCACAAACTATAATTGGATACTCTACTCTTAGATGACGCAACGTTTCCAAGCAAAATTGATTTTAGCGATGTTTTCCCTAAAATCTTGAAACTAGTGGCATTAACTTTCAAATAGCTTTACCGCTTGCTAAGCGTAGATATAACTCGTCGAGAGAAAATTTAATTTCTAGTAAATTTATAGGTGTAATAAATATACCGGCGTGACTTAATTAAAAAGGTGACGCTGTTTGTATGCATGTCGCGTCAAGATTTTCAATTCAGACTGTTTGCAGAGAATTCCACGAGCATACTAAATATTTAGCAAGATTTTATTTTTGTGGAAAATATATTAAAAGGAGTACTAAAATGGAAATTGATAGTATTGATATGCGAATAGTGTTTCTACAAAATAACTGAATATTTGTATAAGCAGTTTGTACATGGCTAAAAAGTTGAGATTGATATCAGCTCAAAACAGAATTTTAATGTTAAATTTCAATTAATTGTTCAACAAAATATTATTCTTATTTAAAATGCTTTATACGTAATCAACGATATGTCAAGATTGATAAACGTTACTTTAAAGGGATGGGAAAACGGTTGAATGTATATATACACATATACACCAGGTTGTTCAATAAGTTTTGTCGTTCGATAAGAAAAATGAATTTTTTGAGATGTGAAAACAACCTGGCGAATAGGGTGAATGTTGCAACAATTCGCTGATTTTTTCGATGGTTTTTTGAGCTGTGTGAGAGGATGCGCTGTTTTGATGAAAAATGATTTTTTTCTTCTGCAAACCAGGTCTTTTCTCATGAATTTTTATATTTAGCTGGTCCAACAAGACCCCGAGTTTATTGTTTTACCAGTTTGGAGTTTAACCCTGAACAAAATTCCTTTTGCATCTCAGAAAATTGATGCTAACATTTTCTTGGCCGTTTTCTGGACCCTAACTCTATTCGAAGCCGAAGTTACAGGTTCAATAATTTCGCATAATACTCGCCATTGATAGTTTTTCCTTTTTCAAGATAGTCAATGAAAATTATTCCACGCGCATCCCAAAAAAATCGATGCCATGACTTTGCCTGCAGATGAAACGATCTTCGCCTTCTTTGGAGCCGGTTCTCCCTTTTGAGTCCATTGTTTTGATTGTTCTTTTGTCTCGGGTGTGAAGTGATATACCCATGTTTCAGCCATGGTTATGGAATGGAGCAAAAATTCTGCTTTGTTGCTGTGAAACTTCGCTAAACACTCAATTGAAACATCTTCATGACACTGTTTTTGCTCGAGTGTGAGCAAACTGCTATGTCTAGCTCGCGCACCTTCAGTCGACGATTATCCAGTACCGCTTTGTGGATTTTTTTCACTATTTCTGGAGTCGTCACCTCATTTGGTCGAACACTGCGATGCTTATTCTGACAGCTCGTACGGCCTCGTTTAAACTCTGTTACCCAATATTTCACTGTTGTAGACGAAGGAGCAGACTCACCCAAAGTAGAATCCAGTTCAGCTTTTATATCGGTTGCGCTAATTTACAAATTCACTGAAAACATCGACTATTGATGGCTGCCAAACAAATACTAGACAATGTGGCGCCTTCAAACTTGGAACATATGCTTTATAGATTGTGTACTTTCTAATACAGTGATATTTTTTAAACAACTACCGCCATCTCTAGGTCAGGCCGGGTACTTATGGGACCACCCTCGTAGATCTAATGAGATATATGAAATATCACTGATGTAGTGCTACATATGATACACTACAATTAGTAATTTTTGCTTTGATAAATTATCTCCTAAAATATGTAATAAGTAGCAACAATTCAAAAACTATTTTGAACAGCGTTTAATTGTGTTTTCGATGATATAATTAAAAAAATTTCCCTTAACAGCTAGTTATGCAAGTATTCTTTTGATGTATGTTGATTACTATAATCCAATGAAGCTAATTACATCCAGCATAAAATGTACTTTAAATTTCATGGCAAAAACTAAGGCTATGCGACGACGGTCAACCAATCCACATACGACAGCGGTTTATTATCGCGCAAATTCGCCAGTCGCGGCACTTGGGTCACGGACACCCGCTGTTCGCCAACTTTGGGTCCGCGGCGGTTGGTGGCAGTGGCCCGGTTTTTGTTGCGGATCTCCGAAAAAATATTAGAAAACGTTCGCATTCCAGTCAGACTCACTAATATTGCTGTTGAAATGAAAATATTTCTGTTGGCATAGTTTTTGCGAATTGCTGACGTCAAGGCATTATATATGTTAATAAATGTGATGATTATACGCTTTGTGAGTTTTTGATTGGTTAGATAAGTTGTTTAGATATGTTTATATAAAAATAGAAAGTCGAATTTATGCTTTTTACAATACCAAGTTTCTTAGCTTATCTAATTATAGTAATTAGTTTTAATAATTAAATTACTTTACAAATTCATATTTATATATGAAAAATAACTGTATTGCTTTAAATACGCCTTAATGAATAAAACAATAAAATGAAGGAAATGAAAAAAAATATATTACAGATTAGATTCTGCTATTACTCTTAATGACTTGGTATTACTTGAAAAATAGAATAAAAAATTTTGAAATTGGTAGTTTCTTTTTAATGCATATTTGTTTCATAATTATATTAATGTTATATATTCTTTGCGAATATTCTTTCAACTAAAATGAAGCGCACACTATGTTAAAAGCAAACTACGTAATTTTTTTGTAAACATTAAATTGTAAATGACATTACATTATCAATATACATAGATTGTAGAGAAAGCAAAGAAAACATGTTATCATATATTATTAAATCTTGATAAAATCTTATTCACATTTTTTTTAAACAATAGGTATTCAGATTGTGAAAATGATAAAACGCTTATTATTATGTTCTTTTTAAAGTAGCCTACCTATAAATATTCAATATCAGTGTATGAATGGCTCTATCTTTTTCATATAAATTAAAAATTTAATCATTACATCAATTGTTTTTTATCGTTGAAAGTATTCGTACAGCTAATATTCTGGGGAAGTGAAGATTTTTTTTTAACAACAAACACAACACATATTTTTATGAGTTACACTATAAAGTGTGCAAAATTATAATCCAAATATTTTAAAAAACTGTTTTAAGTATATACTCTCTCAAAATATGGGTGTACAAATACTTTCCGCACTCGCTGTATAATAATAATTCTTTGACGTTATATATTCGTATTACAGGGTTAGTGTTCAAAGAAAATGTTAATTACTTCATATAATAATCTAAATTGTCTCTAGCAAAGTTTGGAAATACTTACATTAGTTACGGTATTTGTTTCTCATTGTACTCTTATATGCTGGGAACTGACTTTATAAGTTTGCGAAAAAGGACATTTGTAATTGCATATATTTATTAATACAAATGTCCTTTATGTACAATAATGTTAAGATTGTAACAGTTAATAATATACTTCCCAAGCTTAATTTTGTTGTGATATGAAAGAAAAGGAAAATACAATGATTGTTTTTTGGAAGCATATTGGTATAAAGACAATTTTGGAATATTGTTTACAAATTCAAAATATACATAAGTTCTACCCACATATGCTATTTTTCAGCGAAATCTAATAATAAAGAGGTTAATTTTACAAAATTTGTCGATAAAAATTGTTAATGGAATATACGAATTAGTTTTTCTTTTCGACTCCGATTGGATATGTGCCATAAATTTGGAGTCGTTTTGTTTGTTATTCTCAATAAGATTGCTAATAGAAAATATAATATCTAATTTATGTTCACTTACTATCTGTGTTGCAAAAGCATGGGGTGATTTTTCAGAGGAAATGTGTTAAAATAAAAAAGATCTTTATTATTAAAAAGCATTTTTAAAATCGCGATTACATACCTTGTATGTAGTGCAGCCTTCAATATTATCGCATGTTGTTTAATAGCGTGTTGTCATACACTCAATAAAACGTTTTGTATTGTATAATCTATGTTAATAAACCTCCAAATTAATATAATTTAATAAGATAGATGTTTCAAACTCGGCAACTACTTTCCCTTCAGTTTCATGCCACGTAAGCTCACACTTTTAATTAGATTAAGATAAAGTGATTGGGATCAATGTATTATTTTTATCCTATTTTCGGTCTTCTGGGTTGAGCACGGACGATTCTAATTAGATCATTATCTTCCTGAAGTATTCAATTGTCAAACCACGTTTTGGCAGAGTTCCATTCCCATTTCCGGAAAACAAATATAGTTCAATATTTTGCACCTGAGGAAACATATATGACTGACATGTCATATACCACATCTTTTAGAAGTACACAGACGAAAGAAAATTTTCCTTTGACCACAGAAATCGATAATCAATGAGTTTTTGAGCTAGGAGCGACTTAGACTGTATTTAACGTCTGGAGTTTGTAAGCGTCGAATTGTTTTTGTCGATTACAATTTTTGTATCTTAACTTTTTGTTGTTGCGATGAAAATTCTATGTTTTGCTGCATTCGTCATTTAACAAACGATTGCGATTCTTTTAAGTCAACTAATAGCGGCGCCAGCACAGTACATAAAAAGACAACGAAAGAAACATTTATTATGTACGGTGTTCATGACGGTGTATGTATGCACAGATCGACAATCAATATAATACTGAAGTTTTCTTGGACAACAGTCAAAGACCATTTGTGGTCTTAATCAATATACTCATTAATTAATGTTTTTCAGGTTCTTAGAAGTAATCGCTTAACCTGTTCTTGTGAATATCTCTACTGTAGGTCCAGAGATGATAATTTTTCTCTAAATCTTATTTTACGTCATCCTTTTTACTTTTCCTCCGCGCCTAGTCTGAACTTCATTTATTTTATTTAGCTGAATGATAGCTGTCGATTGTTCATTTTTTTTGTATATTTGACACTTTCATTTCATTTAAACTTTGAAATTTTTTGTTCTCTCTTCATTATAATCTAGAATTCACTTCTATACATGAGTACATATATCAGGATTGCCTTAAAATTTCGTTTGTTTCTACAGATACTTTTATTAAAACAGTACCCACATACTGCATTTAGCGCACCATCATCTTTTTTATTTTCTCTAATTATACAAGACCACATATCATTAGCTTAGAAAGCTTCTACTAGACAAAGTTAAATTCAGGCCGTGGGGTTACAACTATGATGTTTTATAAGTTACCAAAGCTTGATGTCCATAAGTTGAACGGGGAAAGAACAATTCATTTTTGAAAACACCATTTCTCTACACATGCTGTTTTCAAAAATGAATTGTTCTTTGCCCGTTCAACTTATGGACATCAAACTTTGGCAACTTAAAGTTAAATTTATTTTATAAAGGGCCAAGAAATGCTTCCTCATAGACAGAAACTAGGTAATCAGTATAACCAAGAGATGTATAACCACGATATTATTTTAGAAAATTGACGAATTGGATTCAGCTGTATTACAAACAAGCATTGCACATTTCTTAAAGAAAGAGTGTTTCATATCGTTCATAAAAAAAGCGCCGCGGAAAACATGTCAAAGACGTATTCTTTTTGCAAGACAATGCTCTTGCTCATAAATCCTTGATGGTAGCGCAAAAAATTAATGAAATTTGTTTTGAATTGGTTGACCGCCTTCTCTATCCTTCGGATTCAGCATCGTCAGGCTATTCTTTGTTTCCAAAATTCAAAGCACATTTTAAAGGTAAAAGATTTTCGACAAATTGTAAAGCCATATATACCGGTGAAGAGTGGTTTACAGACCAAAACAAATAACTTTTTAAAGAACTTAGAAGTACGTTATGAATGTTGTGCTAAATGTGAAGTCTAAAAGGAGATTAAGTTGAATAAATAAAATTTGTTCTGAAATATTGTGGCGTTTTATATTAGAGCTAAGAAATATTTAATAGCCCTAGCTATAGCGCTAATATATTTATTAGATGAGATTGTGTAAGAAATACCCTTTTCGGTGCAGAACTATGTTATTAGCGCGACTGCTGAAATTACTACGCATCCAAATTTTTTTATTATTTTATCTACATGTGATGAAACTGAATAATCGTTAATGTAAAAAGAAACAAATAAAACTGATTTTGAATTCATGATATGGTGAAGATATTTTGCATTGCCAATGCAAAAGCGATTTAGAATTGAATATTGTAACCGATTAGTTTTTCTTAATCAATTTTACATAATTAATACACATATCTTTTTTCTTAGATGACAGTAATGTTAAAAGAATATATTACACAAGGGTGTTATATTTAAACATTATTACTTTTTTCCCACTTCTATATTTCTCTATTTTAACTTACATTTCATTTTGTCTTTTCCCTAATTGACCAAATATTGTTCTCCTATCAAGACTATTGACAGCTTTTGCAATATAACTGTAACTAATAAGTACTTTATATACATACCTTATTTATTATTCAGTATAAATTGGTCAGTGCCATTGAAATACATTAATATTAATGATTTTCAAGTGTTACAAGTTGTTCATGTAAGTATTCTGTCGTTTGGTAAGTGGCTATTTGTTTAACACTTTATGTGTTTATTTTCTTTCAATTCTGATGTGGCGACCACGATGGAAATAAAAGTCACGCCGTTCATTTATCATTTACACTAATTAAATTATAAATAAATCATTCGAGTACTTAAAGAAGGTTTACAATTCCTTTATTAAAAATATTTTAATGGGATTTAACATGTACAAATAATTATAGGTAGTGAAGTGATAGTAGTAATATAACTATTACTATTCATATGGTATTGGCACAAGTTTGTTTTTTGCATACAAATGCATATAAAGTGATTTGCATAATTACACTTTATTTTTTGTTTGTATATTGATGAATCTAGAAAAAAGTTATTTTGTTTAATATTTATTGATAGAGGATAAATAAAAATTCTATATAAACAAACGATTTTTGTAAATACGAGATGTCCAGAAGGAATAATTTCAGACTATATTTTTTTAAATATTGAAATTTTAATAGCCATATTTTGCTAAAATTATTCCTACTTCACGATAAAAATAATTATGATGGAAATTAAAATTTATTTTAAAAGATCTTTCCCGTTAATGTGTATATTACAATCATATTTTAATGTAGACTATTAGTTCCGTTTCAATATTTTAATTTATATCCAACTAAATGTGATCAGAATCTTAAATCACATGTACTATCGTAGTGAAATTATTTAAATAGCTTCTTTTCGTAAATAAATGAAAATTGCTATGATAGTTAACTTTTATTGGCCGTCAAGTACTTTTCTAGTAATTTTAGCTAATGTTAATTAGTTTAGAAACCAATAAAAATTAATTTTTTGCCAATTTAATGTGATGTGGATATATGCTCTTATTAAGATGTACATTACCGTCCTAATGTGGATCTTCACTGGTGTACATTCAAATAAACTAAAGAAGGGAGAACAGTTAAACTAATTTATATAAAAACTTTTAAAATATTTATTGCATTATTATTTATAAATGTTTATAAAGTATAATAATAAAAATTAAAGTAATTCTTATTTTAAATAAGCAAAGATATCATAAATATTCTGCTCTTTGAAGGAACCCAATTTTGGGCGAAGAACAGCTCGTACAATTTGAGGCATCCGTTTCACGAGTTTTTCAAGGAGTTTATTCGGTATACTATTCCATTCTTCTTGCAATATGTTCCACAAGTTCGGGCATTCCTGTCTCCTCCCTCTTTGGTAGATTCTAGAAAGATATCATGTTTTACAACTACGGCGCAGTTTTTTTTTGAAACTTCTGAGGATGACGACATTGAAGTTACTGATGGTACCTTATAGCTGGATATCGTAGGATCATACGGATTTTGGAGTGACTTTGTACAGCAACACTTTGTTGTCTAAGGATAGCTTCAATCTGCACCCGATAAGCCAATTGATTTAAATTACGTCTCAATTATTTATGCTATGCAAATATGTGTTTTCTCCATGTCAGATGTCTATCCAAATGCATACCGAGATATTCGGCATCCTCTGTTTGCGGAAGTTGGCAGTAGTTGATCTTCACTGGTGGACATGTTTCTCTGGCTAGTGTGAATGTTACGTAGGTTGATGATTTTAGTCATTGTTCTACCTTATTTATATAGATTTGCAAATTTATTGAGGTCGATGCCGGGTTAGTGCGGAATACTAATTTTGTCAATAGTCAACAGATGTTGCCACTGACATAGTTTTTTATTATTCACCTGTCTGCTATATGCAAGGGATGTGATATTGAACCAAAAAGGAGTCCTCGGGAAGCACTTAAGTATATTGGATGCAATTCAGTATATTCATTACCATGTAACCATAGAATATCTGTCCGTTAAATAGTAGTAGTGACAATAGTTTAAAGTGGTGTGGAAGAAGAAGCCTCTTTAGCTTGACTTGTAATCCAGAGTGTCATGCCTCGTCAAAGTCCTGGAATATATCAAGGAAAGCAGTTGAGCAGCATCTTTCGTTTATTTGATGTATCAGTCTATGCACTTGTTCTATTCTACAATGCTTCTTACGAAGTCCGTTGGTTTAGAATATTTACTTTTGATTTGTAATCATGACATACAACTTCTCAAAGACTTTGGAAAGCATCAGCAGTAAACTTATATAAGCAAACAAAATTCAAAACAATTCGGTTTAGAATACGCATAAAGAAGAAACTACTTTGTTCCAATTGGACGGACTGATTACTGCAACAAACAACAAAGTTTTGGTTGCAGGAAAAGATTTTTATCGATCTATGGCCTAACATTTGCTAAAGATCTATTATAAATTTAGTCGCTTTCATTACTTAAACGATTTTCCTGAAGTACTCATTACAACACTATGATTGTAATAACGCCATCTTAGATTAATTTCATTTCGATACTTCTGACATATTTTATAGAAGAGCATTAAGAAGATTGTATCATTAATGACCTCGGTAGTGAAAGCTTTCGGAAGCTTGTATATGTTGTATTAAGAGTACAGCGGTATAATTAAAACAATAAATTTAAAAAATGTTTCTAATTATTGAAAAAAAAATGATTCTTGTTTGAGTTCATTGATAAATATAATTTTTAAAATAAATGAATTTGCGTTTTTTTTTTTACAATTCTACTGAGCAAAAAGTTGTTTGATGCACTTCATAATGTATCTTCTTCAATTATGTGGTATATAATATCTAAATAACAACAGTAAAACTTAGATTTATATACTTACCTGTCCTTAAGTAAGTCATTCAGCTAGTTAATGGTAATAATCATAGCATTTATTCGCCTTAGTTTTTGTCTTATATGATTAAGTACAGTTATTTTTAAGAAGTAAAATAGTACGAATAGGTAATAAAATTTAAGAACCGAATGAAGAACATATCAATTTATTCAAGTTTATTCAATTAACTGCTTATCTAAAATTATTACAAATGTATTACTATAGCGAAAGAAGGAAGAATGGTTTTATATTGCGATACACAAAAGAAAACACTTATTTTAAAATATTCACCTCAAAACAATGTCTTAGAGTTCTTGCTATAGCAGAACGTCGAGACTTAATTTTTATTACCAATATCCTAAAAATAGTCATGCACCAAAATTTAATATCTACTCAGCTAACTTCTAACTATATTATGTTACCAGCCCTTTGTGTCCTAATTGAAACTTATATTCCATAATTTCCTTATATCACGCAAAATAATATTCTTCCTACACAATTTTGTATTTCCAAAGTTAGTGACTCATTATTTATTACGGTGCAACAGACCAAATGCATCGGCTAACCTTGCATGACAGACCGTCATTAATCTTTTCGTTTCCATATATCTAACATTCATCTGTTAAACGAGTTTGAATTACACGATTGGCCATTGACTACACGGTCGTATGCTTTAGAAACCAATATTTACTCTTACAAATATTTGCGAAGGCAAGTTCCTTCAAACATCCGCTTACAGTATTATTCACGGTTATTTACACTATTTCAGGTAGTACAAAGAAATTTGTCAGTAGTTGTGTACATATGCTCTTTTCTATTTATTTAAAAAAATATTTCCTTTTTAGCATATTTGATAGTTTGTTTGAGCTCACTGCATAATGTCTATGCAATACATGATACTGCAGTGAAATAGATACAGCTGTAATTAAAACGATACACATTGTACATTATTGTATTTGCAGAAACAATTTCATTCACCTTTTAACAAAATAAATCAGGAAGTAATGGGAAAAGTCAACAGAAAAATTTAAACAGTGTAATAGTTCATAAATAATTATGTGTATTGTATATCAGGTGTACCAGAAAGTCATTACCGGTTTTTTCGTAAGAAAACTACATAATTTTCAAGAAAATGGAAAAATTTATTTATTCAAAATATTGGCCATTTTATTCTATACATCCTGCCCATCTTGCCAGTAATTTACGGATGCCATCCCAAAAAAAAACTGTTCGTCCTTTGATCAAAACCATTCATCGAGCCGTTTTCTAACTTCTTCGAAGTTGTCGAAGCGCTGCTCTGCAAGCTCGTGTCCCATTGATGCGAAAAGTGATAGTCGGACGGTGCAATATCTGGAGAGTACGCCGAGTGCGATATTATGTCCCATCTAAGTTCTTTCAACGATTCCTTCACCGGTTTTTCTGTATGAGGCGGTACGTTATCGAGCTGTAAAATCACTTTATTGTTTCGTCAGGTTTCAACAATTCGTAATACACCACACCAGTCCGGGCCAACCAAACACAGAGCATTATCTTGCAACCAAAACGATATGGCTTTGGAGCCGATGGGCCGGCTTAGCCAGATGATGACCATAATTTTTTACGCTTAGGGTTTTTGAAATGAATCCATTTTTCATCACCCGTCACTATTCGATGCAGGAATCACTTCCGATCAAAGCTTTGAAGAAGCATTTCGCAGACGATTTTTCAATTTTCCATTTGCCTGTCATTCAATTGATGTTGCACCCATTTTCCCATCTTTTGGATTTTTTCCATTGCTCGTAAGCTTATCGCATCGTGGGCCACATTTAACGCTTCATCCAATAACTCTTGTAGTTTCGTATCGTCAAACTTTTTCGGTCTACCAGAACATGCTTTGTTTTGCACATCGAAATAACCACTTTTGAATTGTCGAAACCACACCTCACATGTTTTTATGGTCAGAGCATACTCGCCGTAAGTTTCTACCAGCAAACGATGACTTTTCGCGGTTTTTTTCTTTTGATTAAATAAGAAAAGTAGTGTGTGCTGCAAATTCCCTCTTTCAGGCACGAAACTCGACATTTTTAAAGAGGTATAAATCTATGACAGTGTTATTTTCGCAAAATATAACTTGCTTCGCCTTGAAGCTTGGTGTCAGTAGAATAAAATGACACATGTGTCAAATCATTACATTGCATACTTAAAGTTAGCGATATCTATTAGAAAAATCGGCAATGGCTTTCCGGTACGCCTGGTGAACAAGGTGTACAAATGTACATGTATAAAATTGTGTTCTATTTACTACACAAGCACGTAAATAAATTTCGAACATTGTACCTATTCAACTGTTGTAACTATAATAGTCGCAGGAAGTACATATATTGTATCCAGAAAATATTAGAGAAATTTTTGAAAATAATAATCACAATTAATATATTGACAGGAAAAGGAACGTGTACGAAAAGAAATGAGTTCACAAAAAGTTTTTTCCTGTTTGAAAAGTTTGTTCACTAAAACATTGAATAGATTCACTAATGAATAAGCAGATGCTAATATTTAAATATATTAAACATCCGAAAATCCCAACTAAGGTTTGCATTTTGCTGTATTATTCCATAATAATGCAGCGTATACCATACCATTATGGTACAATGCTATATGCCGTTTTGAAGTAAAGTTTAACTTTTCGAAGTTCCCTAAAAATGGTACAGACTCTCATTTATGCAAAAAAAGCTAAAGTTAGAAGTCTTATTTCCAACAAGAAAATCAGAAAGTTAATTCAGAAAGAAAGGTTGGAAAATTTCTGCCTACTACAAATACATTAACATTATCTACGAATAAATAATAGGAATTTTGAATAATAAAAAAATTTTGCTACGGATTCCATTAATTCGCCAGACATTCTTTAATGGAAAGCTTAAATTATTTTTAACGCTTTTACAGTTTAATGGTTTGAAAATCAAAGACGAATTCCAGACACTAACCACTTAAAAGAATTCCTCCTTAAAACGTTCAGACTCATTATTCACATTCCAATTAAATCGCTAATTATATAATTTTGTTTTATAGACGCTTAATCTGTTTAAAATATGTGAAAATACTTAAAATTAAACAATTAATCATTCATAATGTTACTGAAAACAAGTAAAACTTTTCCAGCAAAGTTTGGTGACAAGTTTATTAAAATAGAAGAAAAGAACGTAGACATATAATTAAAGGAAATGAAGACTTAGTCAATTATTATTAGTGCAAACGTCTTGTAGATCATCAGTAACAATTAGAAAACGGAAACATGTATAATGATGTCTCTTCGAGGCTTCTGGTCTAGAACCGCGTCTCTAACACTGTTCATAATTCCATTCCCTCTTGAAAAGAAAGAAAAGGAAAGTTTTTAAACCAAAACATGATTGAATTCCATTATGATAACGCGAATCCGCATACATCAGCTCCAACGAAAGCTGTGAAAATTAAATAAGGATATTTTTATTCCTTCATTCAACCTAACATTCCTTTAAAAACTGGTCGACATCTACGACATATATTTTTCAGAGAAAAAAATACTGCAAAAAGTTAGCATAAGACACTTTTTAGAAGAGAAATAAGTAATTATCATTAATTTAGCTTAAAAATTCTGAAAAACGACATTCATTAATTTAAAATCTTTCAAAACAGCTGTATCTATCACAATTAATTTCAAGCGTAAATTTTAGTAGCATGCTTTAAACCACCTTTTTTCATTTTTCTTTTTTATCGTATGGCTGTGTATCACTTTTATTTCCTATTGCGTCTACCATCTTCAACGGAGTATTTTTAGTGAGTGCCCAGGGGAACGATAAAATGTTGGTGCTGAAAAAGTCCGGGATACAGACAGAAGCCTGCGTAAGAACTTTCGGATCTATACAGCATGTTAACTTGGTAAGATTTAAGATTTTCATAGCTAGAATATTTAATTTACACAATGATTATTGTATTAAATTGTTATGTTTTAAAATAAAAGGTAATTGCAATAGAAACGTAAGTGGAAGGAATTGAAAAAGTATATTTGTTATAAAGTGTTTATACGCTGATAAGAATTTGGAGAGACAATCAAAATAGTCTCACATATAATCAATCAGATTGCCATGCAATAGTAAAATGTGCTAACGTAGTTAGATTATGTTGAACATTATCTTTGCTTGATCGAATTGCACAATCTTTAAAATATTTTTTTTCGATGGTGTCTTTATATGACAGATAAATAAGATATACATATTCATGTGAGCTACAAAATTTTTATTCAGTTAACTATGAAAAAGTCAGTCATGTCTTAAATTGATTCTACTTACATAGTTTGTCATTCCACTATTTGCCACTATGTTGATGAAAAAATTTCGCGATTTTACTTAAAGTATACTGCATTAATAATTATTTTGACTTGTTTTATTTATTTTATTGTCCACATATTACAAAGAAAAAATTGTGTTAAGGAAAGAAATCAAACTAAATTTATTAATTAAAAAAACAAAAATTTGTTAAATAAGATACGTTACATGTCTTGGAATTGATCACATCTTGTTGTAGATCACCTAGATTAGCACAGAGTGTAGTAAAAATTGTGTTTTTAAGTATGACCATGAAAAAGTCACTTGGTGTTAAATTTCAGGATCGTAGTGGCCGTATTGCTTCAGTATCTAAACTAATGATGCGATCTCCAAGAAATTCCATTAAAAAACAATGTTATCATTTGTAGTATGCGCCGAACTCGATTTTGTTGAAAATGATTTTCCTGCAGTTTATCATCGTATAACATATTTACAAGTACTAAATTTCCAATTGATATCGCTCAGCATTTAGTATTGCTTCAACGAATATGCTGACGAACGGCTGCCGAAGTTCCAATTTATTATGAATGCAGTGGGGTCTCTACAAAAAAAAGTAAGAATGATTTGTACTACACATGTTCACATTTTGAAAGGTGACGATGGATGGTCGAACCAGGGGTTCGTTGCTAAAAATAATTTTTCCATTTCCTCGTCATTATAATTGAAGTGGTTCAGTATTCATCGCTAAATATATTTTTTTCCATGGCCTCAACATTGTCATTGTTGATCAATAAATCGTTGACAAAACTTTTGTCTTCGAGGTAGGACAGGAAGTATTTATGATCACTTAAATGATGTAGATGTAAGTAGTTGAATTTGATGGAGCCTGTGGTTTATTGACTTGATCAATAAGGTTAATATATAACCCCTTTCCACAATTAACTATTTGTAAATTCTGTATACGTATTTCGACAACCAAGTTGTCATCATCAGCAGATAAAATCAAAGTGTCGCACCTGGTAAAACACGGCGAAAAAATTGTACGAAAAATATACTCCGTACGCGATCCGCATCGTTGAAAACCAAGATGTGCACATCTTGGTTTTCAACGATGCGGATCGCATACGGAGTATATTTTTCGTACAATTTTTTCGCCGTGTTTTACCAGGTGCGACACTTTGATTTTATCTGCTGATGATGACAACTTGGTTGTCGAAATACGTATACAGAATTTACAAATAGTTAATTGTGGAAAGGGGTTATATATTAACCTTATTGATCAAGTAGATGTAAGTGTAGATTATTTTTAATGATGCGTCTGATAGTATCGTAAGAAAAATCTAGTTCTTGTTGTAAGTGTGGCACAGATTTCTGTGGACGTTCCTTAATTATTTGCTTCACCGCTTCAACACCGACTGCCTTTCTAACCGTTCGTTTAGCACTGCCTTTTCTGCGATCCACTCTCAGCAATGACTTCCCTTCTAGTCGTTGGTTTACCACTGCCTTTTCGGTGACGAACACTTCCTATTTTTCTAAACTACACAAGGCGAAATATAAACGTACTGAAATGATCATCCAGGATAGCTTCATTTACAAATTCCTCTAGAAAATCATATGTTTCTCTTACAGAATAAACCCATTTAATTTTCTGCCATTTCTTAAATTTCCACCATACAAATATTGTTTTCGTTCATTAAATACGAAAGTCATTTATTGCCAAATTTCCACAAATGTTTGACAATTATTTTCAAGTTATCAATCTTATTTATAAATAATTAAAATGCGGTTAAAAGATTCTTTCAATATACACTACCGTTCATAAGTATTTGGGCACCCATATTTTATAAAATTATTTGAACAGCATAGCTTCTAGGAAATTCATTCTTGTAATATTGGATAGGTATAAGGAAAGTATTAAATCTACAGAAACGCTGCATAAGTAACATTATGTATTACTTTATTACCTGCAATAAACCAAAATTTGTTATTGGGACTACCTGGGGATTAGCGCAATAAAAGTTTCTCCAAGTTCTTGTAATTGTCTTTCTGTGAAGGATACTGAAGGATAAGTTTAGTAATGATGTTTTAATGACCTCGGGCGAGTTTCATGTTATATTTTTGAAATTGCCCTCAGTTACGTTTCTGTATTCGTTGTGAGATATTCCTGTGCTAGTAGTGTTGTTAAGATCGTTAAATATGCCAAAAAGAAAAGAGATGGACATTGAAACGCGTTCTCTTATAATTGCGCACCATCAAGATGGTAAAAGCAACCGGCAAATTGCGAAACAATTAAAATTAAATATGATAATACTTCCGTAGACTATGTCGTCAAAAAATACCGAGAAAGTGGCAGTGTTCTCAATAAATCACGGAGTGGGAGACCCAGAGCGACAACTTCTGCTGAGGATCGTGCAATAGTGATCACAAGTAAAAGAAATCGACGGAAAACAGCCCCAGAAATCGCTGCAGAAATCAATGCAGACCGTCCAAAGTCAATAAGCGTAACAACGGTCAAACGTCGCTTGTACAAAGCAGGTTTGTACGGACGAATTGCAATGAAAAAACCGTTATTGCGCAAACAGAATAAGCGGAAACGCTTAAACTGGGCTCGTGAACACCAACATTGGACAGTTGAACAGTGGAGTAAAGTCTTGTGGACCGATGAGTCAAAGTTCGAAATTTTCGGGTCCAGAAGACGTGTTTTCGTTCGGAGATCTACAGGTGAGCGTGCGGCAGAGCAATGTATTGTGCCTACGGTTAAACATGGCGGTGGTTCCGTGATGATCTGGGGTTGTTTTGGTGGGACGGTCGTGGGTGATATTGCGAAAATTGAAGGAATACTAAGGAAAGAGCAGTATCGAAACATTTTGGAGACCAACGCTATTGCTTCAGGATTAAGACTTTTGGGTAGGAATTTTGTATTCCAGCAGGATAATGACCCAAAGCACACATCCAAAATATGCAAAGACTATTTGCAACTCTTGGAAGCGGAAGGATCCATCGAAGTTATGAAATGGCCTCCCCAAAGCCCCCGATCTAAATCCAATAGAGTTATTGTGGGAGGAACTTGATCGGGAGGTCCGGAAAGCAGTACCGACATCGGAGGCTGATTTGTGGAGGAAACTGCAGGAAGCTTGGGTCCGCATAACACCGGATACATTAGCAAAACTAATTGCAAGAATGCCGCGATTATGTGCTGCCATTATAAAAAACAAAGGAGATCACATAGATGAATCGAAAATTTAAATATAATATGTAATTCTACTGTCAGATACTGTAATTAGTTATGTATGTACATGTAATAAATATATTTTCATTTTTTCACTAGTGCTTTTAATCATTTCTTCTAAATTTATGGGTGCCCAAATACTTATGAACGGTAGTGTATGTATGTAAATTGACAGAATCTTTTACCCACACTTGACTTTATCTCCACACGACTACTATGTCTTTCACGTTTTCTGAATAGAAGTTTTGTGACTTATCTTAAAATAAATGTACCTACATACATTTTTATTTATAACATTTTAATGTTTAAAAAATCTTGCACTATTGCATAGTATATATTATCATTTTTTTGCTATTTATCTCTATTCACTCCACAAGCTTTTTTCGATTCTCATACTTTAAAACGAAATACATACATATATTGTTACGCCATATGAATATGAAATCATAGACTTTCTTGATTTATTTTATTTAAACTAATAATTTTTAGTCAGTTCGATTTTTTAAATAAATTCCAATATTTAAATTTTGCCCACAAATTATCACTTGTAAAAACAGCAATTCATTTTTTTTAAATATTAATGTAGTATTTAATTAACCTAACATCATTAATATTTAAATTTATAAAATTGTTGTAATTCTGGAGAAGTTTTCAAACTGTACAAACAAGTACCCTTTCTGTGAGAAATTCTATTCAGGGTAGAAATGTAGCAATCAAGGCAAGTAGTAGCCAATATTAAGATTACATTCAAGATGCATCCGATTTCATTCGAACAAACTTTGCTAAAGATTTAGTATAACAAATACTATTAGACGTCGATTTAAATAAGTTGTTTTCATAGTGTAGAATATGCAATAGATTTTTTGACAAAATTTGTTTTCCTACTGTCTTGTCAATTTCAATTCAAACTTAATAAAATTAAATTTCTTTAAAAACATCTTTATTTTTATTAGAAACAATAAATAACGACAAAAGTAGACAATGATAATTTTTAAAATATAAATAATGAATAGAAAGCTTTTTGTAATATATAACAAATTATATATTCTTTAACGTACTATTGTTTTTTTATGCCTATTCATCGCATCAAAAAATATAATTATTTAGTAAAAAATATACGAGGTATGTAGGGTTTTTATATTCCCGTACTAACCATACTAAGCATGAAAACAAAAGACTTGAGCAGCGACGAATTTTTGCTTTACATTAAAGTTTCATAAATCCAGTTGTTTTTAAAATCCAGATGTTTATAGCATGTCATATCATTTCTTTATGACTCTTTCTTCTTTTCGTATTGCCTCTAAATGAGGCCTTAGATATTAATTTCTCGGTGCTCTGTCACTGAATTTATTCCTCGGGTCTCAAAATCATCTAAACCAAGTCGCTTTTACTTTTACGCTCTCATATAAATTATTAACATCTTTCTAAAAATCATGCATCTATTCTGTCCTGTTTATTCTCTCCTATGATTTTTCTCGTTTTTAGTTAAATCTCTTTTTTCTATGTTTATCTTCTGATTTTCCGAATTTTAGTGCTTTACTTTAATTTATAGTAAGGTTCGCTGTTTTCACTGTTACCACAATTTTTTTGGCATATTCACATTAGTTCATATTTTAGCTTCTCCTTGTTGTCAAGAGCATTAACCTGTTTTACGTCACTTCTTATTATCCACTCGAACAATATGTTGTGTACATTTGGTGTTTAACAGTTAAAGTTGGTGCGAAATTATTCTGTGCGAGATTACCGCCGATCCAGATGGGACACTGTCATTAATTATCCGCTGATGACGACAACTCAATTGTCGAAATAAATATATAGAGTGCGCAGTCTCCGTTAGAATTTACCTTTGTTAATCCGTTAGAAAATACTTTTATTTCTTCTCATATGTTTTTGGCGGTCACTATAAATTCATCATCATCTCCAGATTTTGTCCTACAAGTGTTTTTTAAAGATTCAGAAAAAAAATAGAACATGTAAAATTAAGAGTACAAGATGGACGTCCAATTTTTTCGAAGCTAGCAGCAGCAGTTATTGCAACTGTTGACTAATGGGCTAGTGAATTTCCATGCATCAATAACTTGCCCCGTGTTAGTTTTCTGCATAGTTTCACTGTAATATAGTCTCAAAGGTGATACATTAAGCTTGCATAACAGTTACAATTTTTAATATAATCAATAAGCGAAATTCTTCCGCAGACCCAAACATTTCATCATTTTTCTTAAATAAGGAATTACCTTAAATTTCTTGAGAGACTAAGAACTCTTGACATGCCATTGCATTGATTCAGGATCATAATGATGAACCCATGTTTCATTTCTAAGTACAAGTTGGTTGATAATTAAATCTGCTGCGTCTCCACAAAACATCAGAAATTGTTCACACATTTTTTTTCAAAGAAGCATTTAGTAGGATAATAGTATTTGTGGAAAGTACTTAGCACTAATCTTTGCTATTCCATAATGCTCTAGTATTTAAGTTTCTCCTTTAAAGCAGCGAGTTACTGTCTTTAATTTTACCTGCCTATTACCATCCACTTTTCTATAGCTATACGTCGGTTCATCCTAATAATTGCTGATACTGTTTAAATGGTTTTGATCATTCACAAGTAGTTGGATTCAAAAGGAAAGTATTCCCATATGCAGTTAATATTATTTTAAGATTAATTTCTGTTCCCTTGCTCTCTAATGAATTTTATAATTGTTTTGTATACGATTCTATACGTTTCGGTAAATTTACAATGTGAATGGAAGATCAAACTTGTATAAAAATTTAAAACTGTCTAGTAGTCTAGTAGGAATATAAAAAAGATTGCTAATATTGTGTGTGTGTTTGTATGTACATACATAATAAAAAAGCATTGTAAAATTAACAACCGTCTATTGAGAGACAACTTACGATTCCTGTCTAGTTCCATCGGTATTGCAGACAAAAATGTCACCATAAAAAGAATTTGATTGAAGACGTTCCGAGAAAGCATAAAACACGCTATTTTATAGATCAGGACAAAACAGCGAGCAAGCCATTATTGCGGAACGTGAACACATGCTGGCACCCCTCTTGCTTTCTATCGTAGAAAGCGCATGTTTCATGTCACGGCATATGCTGTTTTCCATTAAGAAAAAAGACATAAATGATAACCATTCATTTTTTTGCATGACTAATATTTGAGTCTGCAGTAACGTAATAATATTTACATAATAAAATCTAATTCATTTATACAACTATTGTGATTTTTTTGTATTTGATATTTTAATGTTTAAATGTAATAGAAAAGAGAAGTATAAACCCACGAGAATTACGAAAATATCAAGAAAATAAAAGGAATTATTGAAAATATTGCGTTTATAAATGTTTTGCTGGTACCATGTATTTTTTCGTTTTAAATTTTACTAATGTGTAATGGAATATTTTGGCAACTTACCAATGATATTTTCTGCGTTCATATATTTAAAACAATCATTAATTGCTGCCTCTTACGTTTAATTCCAGTTTATTGAACTTGCCGAGCATTCTGTGTGGGTTTTTCAAATTTTGCCGTCTGTCTCCTCCGCACATTCATTGTTTGTACATCGGTAGTATGAAGTAATTACAAGCATTAGTATACGGTTTGTAGCAGAACTTATGTCGTACTTATATATGCATGCACATGACTCAAAACATGTCTATTAACTGTTATTATTAATAATAATAATATTTATTAAATTTATTAAATAAAATATGATAATATTTGCAAAAGTAAGGTAAATAATAGTGTTAAACTGTAATACTTCTATAAATAATCATTTACAAAATACATCCAAGCTCGACAAATTAAACGTTTTCGGCCGAATGTGCCAAATGAACCCCCAGAAGCATATTAGGCTTTGGCATAGCCCGTAATTGCTTCAGTTATTTTTGACATTCGCGACAATCGGAAGCCAAACTAAGATTACAGAGCGGATGTATCAATTTTATAATTCATAATAATATTTGTTATAAAATTTGATTTTCTATCTGCAAAACTTTAAACTTTAGGCCTATCAAGAAGCAAGGTGTAAGCTAAACCACCTTCTGGATAAAAGGCGAACGTACTTTAGGAATTTTATTTGAACTCTTTCAAATATATATATATATATATATATATATATATATATATATATATATATATATGTATAACAAATAACTAAATCATATTCTAACTTATTATCAGGGCGTAAAGAACGATTTAATAATTTATTGTTGTCAAAATCTTGTATAGTTAGTGGATGAAATATGATTGAATAGGTTAAATTTCTCCTCAAAAACATTTCTTAAATCTTTTACAAACGTCCAACGCTGGACAGCGATATTATTCATAGAATAGTTGTTGTTAACCTATGTTAATTTCCTAGTAAAAGGCAGAAATTTTTCGAACACTACCGCAGCATATTATGCATTATCTATAACCTACATTTTTAAATCACCAGCATAAGCCAAAACTTCACAGTTCATCAAAGTTATTAAGTCATCAATAAATATGTCCAACGGCAAAGGCTTCTAGGATAGATCCTTAAACGATTGGTTTACAGATGTTTTAACACATGTTTTCGATTTGAAACATTACAACAGGCTAAGTTTTCTTACTGATTTCACCATTTGGGTTTACGACATAGAAATTTTATTACTATTCCAGTACATAGATCTTCTTCATTTGATCTTTTTCTTTTAATGTCGCAAGAATTTGTTGTAATCTACCACTGGAAATAGTGAAATTATATTTAATTTTAAAAGCTCCGGAAGCAAAGTTCAATTTAACAACGAAGGTAGATTACTAGGGAATTTTTACGTAAATTATGAAGTAAGTTATGTATATATATATATATATATATATATATATATATATATATATATATATATATACATTGTATAAAATAATGTAAATTTATGTAGGTCTGATATTTATAATTTACGAAACTGCGAGATAACTAAAGCTTTGCTACAACCGACGTACTTTTGGCGACTATTTTACGTGATAACGAAAGGAGTCAGACTACAGCGTATAATTTTACCATAAACGGAGTTAATATGCACATATTTTATTTGGATAAATATGAAGAATAATGGAGATACTCTTGCTCATATTACTAACGAAGGATCTTAATGTTTTATTTGGTACAGATAGTTTTAACATAAACGAATACTGTGTTGTTTAGATAGGAGATAGAAGCTCCTTTAATTTCCTCAGTAATTTTTTTTATTATTCAGAGTAATTTCATTACTTAATATTTAATTTTCATTATTCCACCATATTATGTTCAGAAAAAAAATTTTAGGATATAATAATATTTATTACGATATTCTAATACGTAATTTAATATATTTTTTATATTTTTTTTCAAAGATTTCCATCGTTTCGATATTTTCTCTTGGCTTTTTTACTCGTCGTTTATAGCTGCGTTTCTCAAATTTTGGGTTGCTCCGAAACTTTTATGGGTTATATAACCATACCAAATGTACCAGAAAGTCATGATCGATTTTTTTTTTCGTAAAAGAACTATATAATTTTCAAGAAAATGGAAAAATTTATTTATTCGAAGTATTGACCATTTGATTCTACACATCTTGCCCATCTTTCGGGTAATTTGTGGATGCCATCCCAAAAAAACTGTTTGTCCTTGGAGCAAAACTATTCATCGAGCCATTTTTTTTACTTCTTAGAAATTGGCGAAGGGCTGCTCTGCAAGCACTCATTGATGCGAAAAGGTGATAGTCGGACGGGGCAAGATCTGGAGTGCTATCAATGCTTCCTTGACCGGTTTTGCTGTATGAGAAGGCACGTTATCGTGCTGTAAAATCCCTTACCGTGTCTTCGGGTCTATTCTGGACCTTTTTCTATCAATGCATGGTTCAAATTAATATTCGTTGTCGGTAGCGATCAGTATTAACTGTTTCACCAGGTTTCAACAGTTCGTAATACAACATGCCACTCTAGTTCCACCAAAAACAGAGCATTGTCTTACAACCAAAATGATTTTGCCTTGGAATCGATGGACCGGCATCGCCAAGTGATAACCATGATTTTTGCGCTTAGGGTTTTCGAAATAAATCAATTTTTCATCACCCGTCTCTATTCGATGCAGAAATCACTTCCGATCATACCCTTGAAGCAGCATTTCACGGACGATTTTTCGATTTTCTATTCAATTGATGTGGCATCCATTTTCCCATCTTTCGGATTCTTCTCATTGCTCATAATCGATCGCTAATCGTTTCTTGGGTCATATTTAACGCTTCTACCAATTGTTTTTGAGTGCGGGTTGGGTCTTCATCCAATAACTCCTGCAGTTTCGCATCTTCAAACTTTTTCGGTCTACTAGAACGTTCTTTGCCTTGATCATCGAAATCACCACTTTTGAATGATCGAAACCACGCCTCACATATTTTTTGTAGTTGTAGCATGCTCACCGTAAGTTTCTACCAGCAAACGGTGACTTTCAGCGGCTTTTTTCTTTTGATTAAATAAGAAAAGTAATGCGTGCCGCAAATGCACTTCTTCACGCACGAAACTCGGCATTTTCAAAGAGGTATAAATCTATAACAGTATTACTTTCGCAAAATATAACATGTATGGCTTTGAAGCTTGATGTCAGCAGTTGAATTGTTGTTATTCCAAGGAAGTATATACTATTTCCAGTATAGTAAATGTTAAAATTAAACACAGATTATAGTATGTGTCAGTGTGTGTTTGGTTTTGAAACTGCTTAATAGTCTGCTGTTAACGACTATTTAGTTGTCAAAGTATGTATACAGAGTACAAATATTAATGTGGTATGGAGTTTTTGCCCTTGTTTATTGATTCAATTAGCTACAGGTTCCAAAATTTACCTGCAATATTTCTCATTTAATCTATTGTTTATTTGTCTTTTATTTTGTCCAGCATAGTTGTTAATTACATTATATTTTTAAGTCATTTATTAAACTACAGTTTGAATTTTGTAGAATCTTAGTTATTCACAAAAGCGATAAAACATGTATTAACTTAAGGCTTTTCTTTACACATAAACATACTCATGTATGGTCTATAATAGACAATTCCTTTAATTAATTAATAGTTAGTCAACTGCTAAATCAAGAAAACCCATAAAAATATTTGAATAATAATCGTATTTAATATTTTTTTGTCGAGAATTAAATTAAATAATAATATTATTTCATTCATTATACAATCATTCAATTCTGTACTAAGAAATGCAGTTTACACAGCCGCAATATGGCAATCTTAAATCGGTCAACTGTCAATAACAGGAGGGTCCGCTCCGTACCCGTGACCGAACAACGAGCTGTACATTCGATATCTGGGACAAATACAAACAGAGATCACAATTCTCGAGTCATACAATGCATTTGTTCTATTGATAAACAAACAATTGAATGACGATTGTATCCACATTTCAACTCAACTACCTGTCATCGATAGCTTTACAGTTGGAACGTGCAGATTCTGTTTCAATACATTCTAGTAGTAACATTTTAGGAAATTCGTGCGACGATAAAGCATAAGTTTCGGTTATTCATTGTGAAAAGTTCCTATCCACCATTGGTCGAAGAGGTATGAAGTGCTTTTATAGTATTATTAAAAGACGAAAGCAGGAGAAATTCTATTGTGTTTTCTATAATTAGCATGTATAATGTGTACCGTGAACAGATATATCCAACCTACTGAAATTTAATTGTGAGAGAGTGTCTTGCAGTAGATCGCCTTGATAAATTACATAAATAAAACGGAAAGAAAGAAAAGGAAAGCAGTTTACATAAAGTTTTTAAGTATTTTCGTGTGTAAATTTTTGTTTAATTTCTTGTCCATTGTTATGTAACTGAAATGTAACAGAAACTTGCACAAAATAATTTGAAAACTATTTTCTTTTTGTTATGGTATGAGAAAATATATATAATGTGCATATTTATTTAGCTAACTAGCTTTATAACACATATACGAGGTGTGACTATAAAAAAAACAGATTCATGCTCTAAAATATTTTATTGTTTTTCTGTCAGAATTTTAACTTTATCTTTTTTAATATACTCCTTTCCACGTTCTTTATACCGTTCCATGCGAATTATCCATTGGCGAAAGCAGCGCTGTAAAGCATGTTCATGGTCATGTCGCTTTTTATTTCACAACTTCTACTGTCTCAAATCTTGTTACTTTGGGTACTAATTTATTCTAGGGAAATAGAAAAACTTACGTGAGGCGAAATTCGTAGAATAGCGTAGATGTTCTGGCACAGTTGTCTCGACCGAAAACTTCTTCAGAGACAGTATTGACTTTGGTATTGTCCTAATGAAGTAACCGTGACTTGTTTTCCCACAATTTAAGTCAACGTCTTCTTACTCGTTTACGAAGGGTAGTCAGAGCTCATTGTGATTGGGCGGTAGTTTGATTTTCAACTACCCAATTATCAAAGGAAACACGTTTTTCCAATAGAGCACAGAATGAAGGCTACTACCTAACTGAGCGATGCGCAATCTTGATGATGACACAGTTTGTCTTCAAAATAGTCAATCAGTCTCTTTTATCGCCGCACCTCGTATATGTATGTATATTAATAATCTAGGCCTTCAATTCCTCCAACAGTTTAACGTCTATTACAGTGAAATTAGCGTGTCATAAGTTATTATTACGTCTACGCTCGTGATGCGGCTTTAACATCTTTGGCTGTCGGTACTAACTTTAAACGCGAAGAGAAACTACGAAAGGCTTTCTAGGACAGCAGTCTTTAGATTCGATCCCGAGGACGTGATAAGTCAATAACTTATTAGTGTGTTCAATGTTCCAAGTGTACATTTTTAAGACTACCTATTTCAATATTCAAGATTGTTTTATACAATTTTTACTATCTTTATCATACACAATTTATATTGTGTTATATTGAGCAAAGCACTATGAGAGAAAGTTTTTAAAGTTGTGAACAAATTTGTGTATTATGTCACATATTTGGTCAAAATTAGGCCTTTTATTTTTAAAGAAAAAGAATATGCAGAGATGTGCTACTATTTTTGATATTCGCTACCGGCCACAAGTGTTTGCTCATCTAGAAAATAATAGAAAAAGAAGTGTATGGTAATACTAACTGCAAAATTAAAATTTTATTATATAATTATACAAACGGGCTTAAAATATTAAAAAAGTATTATTTCAAGCAATTCTAACAAACATTCTTTCAATTTGTAATTCGTCGATGTGACCAGCTTTAGCTTTTATTACTGATATAATGTTGATATTAGTAATTTCGCCAGTTTCTAGTTCTATTTTTGACCATGCATCCTATATATAGTTGGATCCATAGTGCTTTTGTGGGTGTTGGAACTGATTTTCGCACTTATCTATCTGGCTCATCCCTTAAAAGCTCTATAGGATTCAGATCGGGGCTTTGAGGAGGCCATTCCATAATAACAATTATTCCTCCTCGTTCTAATTCCTTTAAATACTTCTGTCACAATTTGGACGTGCCAAAGTATCGTATTCTTGTTAGAACACAAAGTTTTTTCCAATTAATCGTGTTTCAGAGGAAACAGCATTCTGTTACAATTTTTTTTCTTTTAATACAAATGCGATATCTCTTGTTAATTGATTTATGGCCTAATGTAATTTTCGAGAGAAGGGTCTTTATTCAATCGTCTTACCTGAGTTGCAAAACGGTCTTTGTCGATAATTTAATTTTAAAGTACTTAAATACATAAATACCGAAGAATATGCATGTGTTTGGTTTATTTTTTAATTAAAATTTAATAATATTGGGTCTGGGAAAAAGTTCGTGGCGTTTTTTCAGTAAAATTCAACTGGTCCCCGCATGGCGCGTGGACGAATTCATTTAAACCGAATATGCTCCATTATTATCGACAATGTTTCGCCATTTTTTTGGTAGATCCATGATCCCATCGGTGAAAAGCTTCTGTGGTTTCTGGTCGAAAAACTGAATCAAGTAGTTTTCACAGGCTTCTTTTGAAACCAACTTAATTCCATTGAGAGAGTTCTGCAGAGATCGAAACAGATGATAGTCAGAGGGTGCTATATCCGGACTGTAAGGTGGGTGCATCAAAACTTCCCAACCAAACTCTCTCAATTTTTGACGGGTCATCAAAGAAGTGTGTGGTCGGGCGTTGTCATGATGGAAGACAACACCTTTCCTATTAATTAATTCGGGCCGTTTTCTTTCAATCGCCTGGCGTAATCTCTCTAGTTGTGCACAGTAGAGTTGAGAATCAATCGTCTGACCAGTTGGAAGTAGCTCGTAGTGGACGATTCCCCTCCAGTCCCACCATACACACAGCATCACTTTTTTTGGCGTCAATGTTGGCTTAGCGAACGCTTGTGACGGCTCACCATCCTTTATCCACCATCTTTTACGCTTCCGATTATCGTACGTAACCATTTTTCATCTCCGGTTATTAAACGTTTCAGAAACGGCTCGATTTCATTCCGTTTCAGCAGCGCATCGCAGATGTTAATTCGGTCCATCATGTTTTTCACGCTCAACTCATGAGGAACCCATACGTCAAGCTTTTTTTTGTAACCAGCTTTGTGTAAATGGTTCAAAACAGTTTTGTGGTCAATGCCTAGCTCCATGCCAATATCGACACTGCTGATATGCTTATCTTGTTGGACTTTTTCAAGAATTTCATCAGATTTTTCAGTGATTGGACGACCGGAGCGTGACTCATCTTTCACATTGAAATTTCCAGAACGAAAGCGAGCGAACCATTTCCGCGCAACAGATTTCGATAAAGTACCTTCACCGTACACAGCACAAATTTTATCACAAGCCTGCGCAGCGTTCTTCCCCTTATCATAATAATATTGCAGAATATAGCGAAATTTCTCATTATTCTTCTCCATTTTCAAGTGCGAATAACTTTCCAACCACTGCACCGATTACAATGTTTCTACGCTCAAACTAACGTTCGGAAGGTCATCTAAAAAACGAGCCGTCGGTGGTGTCGCTGTGACTTGTTGTTCTTTAGTTATCGGCAACCAATGCCATCTATCGGGAAAAACGCCACGAACTTTTTCCCAGACCCAATATATTGATTTAGTTATGTTATAATATTGTTTATTTTGAATAATATGAATATATACACGTTGGAAAACACTTCTGACCGGCAGTGTGTAAATTAAACTAGTATTAAGAACAGAAATTTAATAATTATTTATCTCTTGATAAACAGTACCATATGAAGACAAAAATTTAAAGGAAATTAACGACTGCGACTAATTAAAAGCGTCGCTGAATTTTAATCTATTATTAAAGATATTTTAGTACGTACACTGCAGGCCATAAGTATTGGAATCGGTTCCAGTAAATTCATAAAAATTAAAATTTATCTATGTTACGTTCGTATTACTTTGATATAAGTACAAAGGATTATTCTTAAGTACATTATAAAGCTTTACATAAAAGATGTAGTTTTAAATGCATTAATAGTTGGAAAATAACCAGAGATTAAGGAAACTCTGCGTGCGGTATTATTTATTCGAGCAGGTAATATTTCTGCATAATGAACGATTACCTGGAATGGACAAATTTTATTGCAGACCCTTCCGCATAAACCTTTTGTAATTACATTTAGTTTTTATATTTATAAGTATTTATACATTTTGAAGTAATGAGAATATTTTAGTTGCTTCGTATCATTTAAAGTGTGTAGACACATAAAAGTGTGTAGAATCAGTAAACATCGTTTGATTATGGCGAAGAGAAAGCAGATATCGCTAGAAAAACGTGTAGAAATTATTAGTCATCATAATCGGGGAGATTCTATACGGGATATCGCGAAAAGAATGAAGATATCGTACAAAGGGGTACAAAATACAATTAAAAGATACCAGTCTACTCGAGGGTATACGGACAGAAAACGATCAGGAAGACCAAAAATTACAACTCCTGCAGAAGATCAGACAATTATATTGACGTCGAAAAGAGATAGAAGATTAACGGCCTCGCAAATCCGCGGTGAGTTTAACAGGGAGCGTGAAACTCGGATCTCTTTAACCACAGTAAAAAGGCGGCTCAGAGCGGCTGGACTGATGGGACGTGTAGCAGTTCGCAAACCGCTTCTACGTCCGCAAAATAAAATAAAAAGGCTACAATGGGCTAAGTTACACAAAGATTGGGCAATAGAACAGTGGGAAAAGGTACTATGGACCGACGAATCAAAGTACGAGGTCTTCGGTTCCAGACGTCGGATATTTGTAAGAAGAACTGCTACGGAAAAAATGTTACCGCAATGTGTGGTGCCCACGGTAAAACATGGTGGCGGTTCTGTAATGGTTTGGGGATGTTTTTCTTCGGCTGGTGTAGGAGATCTGGTGAAAATCGACGGAGTTTTGAAAAAGGAGGGTTACAGACAGATTCTCGAACACAACGCTGTGCCCTCCAGTCTGAGATTACTTGGAGAAAACTTTATATTCATGCAAGACAGCGACCCAAAACATTCTTCTCATTTATGTAGAGGATATCTCCAACAACAGGAAGCTGACGGTGTTTTACAAAACATGGTTTGGCCGGCACAATCGCTAGACCTCAATTCAATAGAGCTGTTGTGGGAAGAATTGGATAGAAAAGTGCGTGAAAAGTGTCCGACATCCCAGACTCACATGTGGCAAGTTATACAAGATTCTTGGGCAAATATATCCAATGAAACCCTTACAAAATTAGTGTCTCGTTTACCGCGATTGTGTGCTGCCGTCATTAAAGCAAAAGGAGGGTATTTCGATGAAAAGTCCGTTTAGTTGATAATAAAAATAAGTGGATGTAAATAAATAAAATTTGCTTTTGGTATATTAATATTGTTTTATTTTTACAATGATTGTTAAAGCCACTACAATATTTTCATTATACTCAGAAGTGATTCCTAACTTATGCAAGTGATTCCAAACTTATGGCCTGCAGTGTATGTATATTTAATAAAATTCACTCACATCACACATTTTTTTTGCACTATTCGGCGATTGAATCTAAATTTATATCTCAAATAAATAAAATAAATATTTCAAATTTACAATTAATAATAATAATAATTATTTAATATTCGATGTTATTCATTAATATTTATTAACATTTTGAAGTTAAAAATTTCAGTATTTCTTCAATTCCTTGTTCGCACATAGATAAAATCTGTATATATTTAGTCTATTGCATATTCCGTCATAGTACGTACCATTATGCAAGGCGATGTTTATAAAGGATATGCATTTCAGTAATTTTGATGGGGATCTGGGCACGTCGGATCTCGAATGATCCGCAAACTAGGTCACGCTATTAAACGACGCGTCCCCAGAACTAAACTCTATTAAAAGTTAGGTCCCTTCGAGCGTTTTCCTGTCATTATTGCTTCTTTTGTTTCCATTAGAGCGATCGAGGCACTTTTTCTTGATGGAGCTATTAAATTGGCTCTTGAAAATAGTATTCTTGAATTTTATTGCTCTTCGATCCATGTAGGTGTTAAAATATGTACACATTCTAAACTAATTTTAAGAAAATAGCTCTTAACTTGTCAATGGATAGTCATTTGATATCATGCATTAATAATTTAGAGTGATTTTAATGCCATATTTTTCATTTTTGCTATATTTGTTTATTATAATACGATAATCGGCCTTATTATAAATCAGAAATAAAAATGATTTAATGGAATATACATATATTACGTGTTATATACAAGAAATGTACAACTTGTAAATGACTATGAAAAGAATTTTATTAAAAATACATCCGAACATTAGATTACGCCCGAAATACTTGAACAAAAAAAAAGCTTTTACTATTAGTTCTTAGTTTAACAAATTAATATATGCGATATACACTACCGTTCATAAGTATTTGGGCACCCATAAATTTAGAAGAAATGATTAAAAGCACTAGTGAAAAAATGAAAATATATTTATTACATGTACATACATAACTAATTACAGTATCTGGCAGTAGAATTACATATTATATTTAAATTTTCGATTCATCTATGTGACCTCCTTTGTTTTTTATAATGGCAGCACATAATCGCGGCATTCTTGCAATTAGTTTTGCTAATGTATCCGGTGTTATGCGGACCCAAGCTTCCTGCAGTTTCCTCCACAAATCAGCCTCCGATGTTGGTAATGCTTTCCGGACCTCCCGATCAAGTTCCTCCCACAATAACTCTATTGGATTTAGATCGGGGCTTTGGGGAGGCCATTTCATAACTTCGACGGATCCTCCCGCTTCCAAGAGTTGCAAATAGTCTTTGCATATTTTGGATGTGTGCTTTGGGTCATTATCCTGCTGGAATACAAAATTCCTACCCAAAAGTCTTAATCCTGAAGCAATAGCGTTGGTCTCCAAAATGTTTCGATACTGCTCTTTCCTTAGTATTCCCTCAATTTTCACAATATCACCCACGACCGTACCACCAAAACAACCCCAAATCATCACGGAACCACCGCCATGTTTAACCGTAGGCACAATACATTGCTCTGCCGCACGCTCACCTGTAGATCTCCGAACGAAAACACGTCTTCTGGACCCGAAAATTTCGAACTTTGACTCATCGGTCCACAAGACTTTACTCCACTGTTCAACTGTCCAATGTTGGTGTTCACGAGCCCAGTTTAAGCGTTTCCGCTTATTCTGTTTGCGCAATAACGGTTTTTTCATTGCAATTCGTCCGTACAAACCTGCTTTGTACAAGCGACGTTTGACCGTTGTTACGCTTATTGACTTTGGACGGTCTGCATTGATTTCTGCAGCGATTTCCGGGGCTGTTTTCCGTCGATTTCTTTTGCTTGTGATCACTATTGCACGATCCTCAGCAGAAGTTGTCGCTCTGGGTCTCCCACTCCGTGATTTATTGAGAACACTGCCACTTTCTCGGTATTTTTTGACGACATAGTCTACGGAAGTATTATCATATTTAATTTTAATTGTTTCGCAATTTGCCGGTTGCTTTTGCCATCTTGATGGTGCGCAATTATAAGAGAACGCGGTTCAATGTCCATCTCTTTTCTTTTTGGCATATTCATCTTAACAACACTACTAGCACAGGAATATCTCACAACGAATACAGAAACGTAACTGAGGGCAATTTCAAAAATATAACATGAAACTCGCCCGAGGTCATTAAAACATCATTACTAAACTTATCCTTCAGTATCCTTCACAGAAAGACAATTACAAGAACTTGGAGAAACTTTTATTGCGCTAATCCCCAGGTAGTCCCAATAACAAATTTTGGTTTATTGCAGGTAATAAAGTAATACATAATGTTACTTATGCAGCGTTTCTGTAGATTTAATACTTTCCTTATACCTATCCAATATTACAGGAATGAATTTCCTAGAAGCTATGCTGTTCAAATAATTTTATAAAATATGGGTGCCCAAATACTTATGAACGGTAGTGTATGTTTAAGCCAGCTAATAATAAAAATACTTTAGAATTTCTATAAATGAAACATCCTGAATGTTATAAATTTTGGAAACACAAAATAATATGTACTTTTCTGGAATCTAATCTTAACTAATTACAATACCAGCTTTATCAGAACTGAAATCTTCGTCATCAACCTGATTGGGCCAGTGTAACAGGTTTACTTTAATTTCTAGTCTTTCGATTACTCACCATTTCAATCAACCCTTTTTATAGAAATGTTTCCTGAAAAGTTGAAGATTATATATTGCAAATTATTACTAATAGAATTAAGTCCATGATTAAGTAAAAAAAGTTTTTTTTAGTTAAAATTTCTAATAAGAACGCATAAGGAAACTTGTAATAAGTAATAGGGTTTTGGATTTCATTTAATAGGTGTTTCTTTGTAGTAAAGGCTTGATTTAGAATTGATTAATATTGCTTCTCTAATAAAATTTGTCCATTTACAAAGTTTTTGTCGACTTATTTAAAATGTTATAAAATTATGGAAACTTCTCCTTAGCTGTTAACTATTTTAATAAATGGTCCTAATTTATCAAAAAATTAGATTAATATACAATCCTTATTCAAGAGATTGGAATTATACTGTAGTAGTAGACATGAACTATTCATTTTATCGCTCATGTAAATTAGGACTATGTATCAAAGTTGGAATAAAATTAAAAATGAAGAAGCAAATTATGTAAAATAATATAAGTATATATATATTTATATTCATTTCTTGAAGGCGTTAATCTTTATCTATAATATTTAATAAAGTTCAGATCACTCAAGGCATTCTGTTTCTCTTATTTAATTTGTCCCACAATAGCTCAATAAAAGTCAAATCATCGAGAAAGTAAATAACCTTTACAGATAAGTATATCTTCTTGTCGCCGTGAGCAAAGACGAAGTTTTTCCTGATTGACTACAATCCTGAAGAAATAGCATTTTGTTCGAGAATCTGTAGTCCTTTTTTGCTCACAATGCTATTAGTGTTAATCAAATATTTCACCTCCATTCCAGGAAGCATATCCCCAAATCATAATAAACCGACTTTACGCTCTATTGTGGAACCTACCTAAACATCTCTTATTTAAAATAATTAAATCAGATATTACTGCAATAGGATGAGGTCGATTACTGTCTTCCATAATTCCTGCGGTTTGACATGTACTTTGTCACTTAAGGGGATTATAATTGATTTTCATGAAAATGAATTTTCCTATCCTTCTTCCTAGTATGTTCTTTAAAAGACGATTAATATCTTACCTTAAAACGAGTACACCTTAGAAATCTATCAATAGAATGAAACACAAATGAAGTAATTAATCTGCTTGGCATTCAAGATGCACATTCTAATACAGTTATCTTATAAGATATTATTCAATTTATTAACGTTTCGGCAATATACATACTGCCTTCTTCAGAATTTATTCAATATCATATCTGCCTCACCAAACTCTAAATATCTCCAATAGTGAAGGTCTGTCGTATATATAAAAATTTCTTTTTGGGGGGGATCGAACAAGTACACGGGATGAACGTCTTCTATATTGTAAAGAATATAATCAGAGAAGAAAAGAAGCTATCAACAAAGAAGAACCGCCAAATATTTTTTTAAGATGTAGAAAATTACAGGTATTGCCAGCCTACCTAAATTTCAAAGTTTCCCACATTCATTTTAATAACAACTTCACAACAAATATCAAAATAAAATGCAACAAACAAAATTCGGTATTTTGAATATCTTAATTTCGGATTGTAATTTTAACAGAAACAGGGTGATTAAACGAAATATAGAGAAGTTACACCTAAATTTACAAAAAAAAAGTAAGTCACTTACCATTAATGTCTCTTACTCCTCATATCTAAACATTTAACAAACACAAATCACTTGGCTTCAACGATGTGTAAAAATAAAGTACATACAGAATATAGACAATAATAAATTGAATAATTTCTCAATTAACACTGTCGCAAAAAAACCACAAAAAAAGGAAACCTGATACTATATTATATATATATATTATATATATATATGTATATATATGTATATATATACATATATATACATATATTACATTATGTGTACATATGTATATATATGTATATATATATAATACATATATATACATATATATATATATATATATACATATATACATAAAGTGTTCTTCACTGTATTTTCATTTATTAGATAGTTTTCTTTTCTGTTTGAGAGATGGAAGTATAGTTCTCTCATTTCTTTGTTTATCATTATTATTCCTATCATCATCATTTTCAAGTGTTCTATTTTCTATGAGCAATAGCGTGTATTAATCAATTTTAATTAATTCTTTCAAATCTTATTTTTATATTTTTACAATTATCTTGCATGCACATTTAGCTGTAATTTACTTTGAAAATAAATATCCATTAAAACGAATTAACAAAACTTGTTTTGAAAATGTAGGTTAAAATTTCAATTATTGTTAAATATAAATAATACATGTATATATACTGATATCCACTTTATGCATAAAATCTGAATAGTTTAAATTAATAGAATAAGTTTATATAATTCGAGTAAAGTATTATTGTAACAAACAACATGCATTTTCTAGAAATTGACAACTTCGGTATTGAAGTTCTTGCCAAGTCACCTATATCTAATTGAATCTATTTACGCAAATAATATCCTACTAACACTACTGAATCCCTATAATAGCTGTAACTCGCTCCAAATTCAATAAATTATTGAATCCGTATTGACCAATCACTGTCTATCTATAGACGCGTATTATTATTTATATAGAAGTTGTTAATAACCTCCCGGATCTATTAAGCGGCATAATCTGTATATAGTAATGGCGTATTCAAGCAGCATGAACACAAAGTAATCAATAACTTCTTCAAGACAGGAAAGCTTTAGTAATGATACGGTCTGCTGTTCATTATAAACGTATGTATTTAATAGTAAAAAGTATACATTTTCGAAGCGCTGACAAAAGTTTTGTTACTACCGTTATTTAGTTCATACTGAAGTAATTTTTTTGATTTCTCCCTTCTATTTAGTCCAATAACATTTCGAAATGTCTTCAAAATATATACTGTGTTGTAAATAATATGATAATATCTGATCGAGATACTTTGATAATTCGCAAGGATGAGTATAATGCTTAACCCGAACAAATAGAATGTTATGCACCTAATTAGAACATTTATGCTTTAAAAACACTAAGAATAGATAAATTTAAAAAAAAAACGACGTATTAAACAACTTTATGAAATTATTATATTCTTATATGCAGATAATTAGTACAATTTACGGTCTTCTGATCGAATAGTAACGAAACATGTATTTGTCAATTTTAACTACTAATAACAGACTTAAAATACTTTTTTCTGAACCATTGAAGCATATGTTGCCGGTGTACTCATGGAAGACCAGATACATTCTGTGTATCTAAATTACTGATTTAAATTTGTCTTCTAACATTCATTATTATTCCCCTGTAGTGACCACTTTATTTTCCCATTAGGTAACAAAATACCTAAGATTTGTCATACAAGGACCTTCTTGTATAACAAGTCAAACATGAGGTGAATTGGCGTCAACATTACAATTTTCAAAATTTCTAAATACTGACCTAGTGTTTTCAATTCTTTTTGATCCTTTGACACTATGCCGTTTCCATTGCTGCACGCTCTTCAATATATATTTAAATTATGTAAATGTTCATCGAATCTGTTTCCTTGAGTCATGAAGAGTTTTCTCAAAATATTACAGATTTGTTAGATAGTTTTCAGATTTTTAACTTTACTTTTCTATTTTTTCCATTTTTCAAAGTTGTATTCTTTTTACCCCATATTCTTCAAGTCCAAAACTTCGAACATAAAGCACCTTCTTGCCATATTGACTTTTTTCGTCTTGAAAATTTTATAATTACTCTTCTTTCAGTATGTTTCTTCTTTCAGATTGTTAAGTGGTTTTTCATACAAATATAAATAGACGTAGGTTGTGCAAGGGTTTTCCACATTTGAGTCGTGAAAGTACGGAATGGTAAATATGTATTGGGTTGGCAACTAAGTACTTTCGGTTTTGTAGTATAAAATAAAACACTTTTTTTTTTAAACAAAGAATAGTTTTTAATCAATTATATATTTTCCATTTTGCTCAATGACCTTTTGCCATCTTTCTTTCAGCTGCATGATTCCGCACTCATAAAATTTCTGGTCCTTATCAGCAAAAAACTGAACCAGGTGCGAGTGAAGGTCATCGTCATTTGTGAAAGTTTTACCATTCAAAGAATTCTGCAAATTTTGAAATAAATGGTAATCAGATGGTGCTAGATCAGGGCTGTATGGGGATGTGGCATCACTTCCCAGCCAACCTCCAATAGTTTCCCACGAGTTGCCAAAGATGTGTGAGGCCTTGCATTATCTTGGTGGAAAACTACACCTTTCCGATTTGACAATTCTGGCCGTTTTTCTTTGATTTCTTCATCCAGTTTTATTAATTGTTGACAGTAAACAACAGAATTGATCGTTTGGTTCCTTGGAAGCAGCTCAAAAAACACCTTTGTAATCCCACCAAACTGACAGCATGATCTTTTTTGGATGCAATTCAGTTTTCGATGTGGTTTGAGCTGGTTTATCGTGTTTGCTCCTTGATCGTTTTCGAACTATGTTACTGTACAGGACCCATTTTTCATCACCAGTGATGATTCTTTTTAAGAAAGGGTTGGTTTCATTACGTCTAAGGTGCATATCGCAAAAGTTGATGTGAAGTGAGATACCCAAATATCAAGCTTCTTAACTAGCCCAAGACATTTTAAATGTTTTTCAATTGTTGTGTGCGATACATGTAGTCTCTGCGCAACCTCTCGAACAGTTATATGACGATCCTCTTCAATTATGACTTTGATTTGATCATCATCAACTTCAGTAGGCGGACCAGAACGTTGCTCATCTTTGAGGGAAAAATCTCCAGAACGGAATTTTTTATACCAATTCTGACACGTGCGCTCTGTTAAGCAATTAGCATCATAAACTTCACATATCTTTTTGTGAGCCGCAGCAGCTTTCTTTCCTTTACGGAAATAAAGTAGTAAACTATGTCGAAAATGTACGTTTTTGCACTCCATTTAAAATTAACCCACAACTAATAACTTGAATAAAAATCACGCACTAGTTGCTTCTGAAGTTACGTCAATGTGACTAGTATCACGCGACAAACGGTAAAGTACAGCACTAACATACGTTATACAAAAAATAAAGCAATGCTCTCTATCAGTAAAAACCGAAACTACTTAGTTGCCAACCCAATATAAGTATATACATTAAGAATGCAGGCACATGCACAAACATACTGAAGGACTTCTAAGTGCTAATTAGAGGTATGTCGCTATATACAAAGTAATGTCTTCTTTCTGGCCACGCTTAAATATCAATACTACCTTCTAAGGTGAATTCGTATATCCTTCCTTTAGCATATGTAAGCGCTTAGTATTAGTTGTGTTTCTATATTTGAAAGCGGGGATGTTCGGATCTTCCTTAGAAGGTAGTTAATATTTTGTCGTGACCATGGAAAGACGTGACATTAAAAGCAGTATTCAAGAGAGTATTCCAAAAAAACGGACTACATGCACGTACTTACATTTTATAGTATGATTTCCGTGGAAGAGACCTAAGTATATGATCGTCTCATGTTAACGAATAAAGAAATTCCTTGTTGAAAATATTTGTAACATCGTAAAGGTTGTTTTAAGTTAATAATTTTCAGCTTTTTAAGTAAGTTAATAATTTTCAGCTTTTTAAAATCGGTCTGTATGAAGAAAGACAATTTACAACATGATAAAAAATTATTGCATTTGTGCAAAGCATAACAAGCAGCTGTTATAGAATAAATCTAAAACAAAATATATGCTAAATTTATTATTCTATAAGTTTAGAAGGTTTAGAAAACTCCACTGTTTACGATTCTGTAGAAAATTACAAAACACATTTGTTTAGAATGTTTGAGGTAGTTCTTTTGTTGCTTCATCTCTTTTGAAGAACATATCTATTCTTGAAATTTAGTTGTTTGCGGTTTACTTTTATCTAGCTTCTAAATAATCAAAATAATAAACTGAAATTGTATTTTTATTTATTATTGGAATTAGAAAACGCTCCAAAGTACGTCATTTCCGAAATACTAAAAAAAATTGCAAATTTGTATTACTCCATCGAAATTACTTGAAAAATTAATTACGTAACATAAGTGTGTCAATTCTTGAAATTTATTATCGTATTTTTTTAAATAAAATATTACATTTCCTGTAAATTTTTATATTCATTTATGCATAAGTTTACCTACCTAAAATGAATTAAAAATAAATATGCACATATGCACACAACGACAATTAAAACTTTCAGTATCACGATACAAATACAAATCAAGATATTCAAGAAATAAAAATACCAAAAATCCCAAAAATCCCAAAATTATTATGACCAAAGATGCGCTTAAAATATTAAATACATCTTAATGAAGCAAACATTCATTGACTTACCAGTTTTTATCTTATCATACTAAAATGTTTCTAATATGTCCTTCTAGGTAAATTTGGGAGCACTTTCTTTTGTCAAATGTCAAATTACGACAGCTAATTCACTAATTTTTCACGACCGGATATTATAATGTGCCTACCCAATGACTGTAAAGTTATACAAATCATAGACCGGAAGTCGGCATATCTCTATTACTCGAATAAATATCCGAAAGGCATTTACATGACAGGTCAAGAAAACCTTTAAATTGTCCTCCCTTCTTTTTTTTTGAATTAGTTGAATGCAGTAGTCTTACAACAGGCGTAAATCCAATATTATAGACTTTTTATTTTTGTATTAAAAGTTTTATTGGTATTAGACTAATGAAGACTCATTTAATGCCTCATTTAATTATTGAAATATGAAACGTTGAAATATTCGAAAAATGTTGTAGTTTGTAATTTATGTTCAAAGTTCATTTGTATTAATAATTATATATTCAAATCTATAATTTACTAAATATGCTATGTGAAAACAAAAAAGCTGTAAGTTCTTTGGAGGGTTAAGAAGTATATCAACTCTTTCACGTATCATATCCTAGGCATATTCAATGAGTGATAAATCTAACGACTGCGCCGGGCAAATGGAATATCGATGGCGAAATGATTAGCTTTTTGCTGGAGTCATCTAATAGTTGCCATTGTCGGTCATTGTCTTTCTGAATTGTCGCATTATTGAGTCTCTGGTTCCAAAACTTCCTAATGTACCTTTAAACATTTAAACGGCCTCAAAAGTTCTACTTGCTATGCTAATTCCACCTCAAACCTTCCATCCTCTAGTAATTTCGGTTTTACCTTATATGAAAAAATTCGAAAACTGCTTTTTTCTCTTCGACGTTGGACTCATTGACGACTATCGTAGGCCTGTAAACAAACGTGAGTCTGAAAAAATGATATTGTTCCATCGTAATCCCAATCTGCTCGTACATTACAACATTCTAATCTAAGGGCATGATGTCGACTAGTGAGTGGCGATATTAGTTCAGGACGATAGAAAATCAATCCAAATGAAGAATACGACGATCTATGGAACACTCCTATTCCTTCAACGCCGTTTAAGTGCCCAAAGTTGCATTTACAAAGTTCTAAAACCATTCGTTTTTTGCCATATAGCCAAGAACCTAAATAATGCCATATTCCAGCAAGATAATTCTTGTCCTCATGTTACAGCTGTTATATTTCGATTTTGCAAAAAGCCAACATTAACATTCTCAACTGGCCTGCGCGGTCGTCATTTCGCCCATAGAACATATATGAAATATGATTTGTTGAACGGTTGATATGCTTCCTAACTTTCCCATGAACTTGCATACAATACCTGCAAGTTCCTTGAAATGAGCGCCTCTACAGGAGTCCATAGAATATCGTATTGGTTATTACTAGTATAATAACTTACTTATCACTAGCATGTCCGAGTAAACGGCAGAATATTGGTTTACGTTGAGCTGAAACTCGTTATTAAATATTTTTGAATTCTTTAACGAAAATTTAATCATTTATTATTCTCAATTTAAGAAACATTTGTACAAAATTTGGTTTATAAATATGTACTTTTATTAGGAGATTCGTTTTTTTTTGTTACATAGTATATGTTATCTCCCTAATGTATTTCTATCTATAATCTGATAAACCTGTAACAAATGCCTATATGAAATAGCGAATATATTGAATGGAAGAGTATTCGAAATGTAACTCTTATTTTTTATTAGATGCAGGGATTAATTTTATTTTAGAAAATTCTAGAATTTGTTAGGTGAATAATATTATTACCTGTAGTCATAGTTCTTGAACAATTTATATCAATTAATGCATTATAAAGAAAAGTAGAATAAATAGGGAAAACCTGTTTCTCCAGTTGAAATGTAACTAACATTTCTATATCCAATATTAATACAAGACGGATAACTACGACTAAGTCTACATAAGCTTATTATTATATCAATCAATATAATATTAATTTACCAATATAAATGAGTCTCTAAATCTTTATGTAGATATTTACTTTTTTCACTCATAAAAGTGATGGATACAAAATGTTACTGTATACAAGCATAAGTGGATTCAACTTGCAAGGGGCTATTAGGGATTGCAACAATTCATCAGGTGCACAATAATAACATTGTTGCCCGTAGAGGTCGTGATTCTTGAACAATTTGCATCAATTAACTATAATCTCGGGAACAATCGTGATAAAATTATCATTGACATATCTGCGCGTTTGTTTTAAGATCGCTTGGAAGATCGTGACCCATAACATGCCGTACCGAGGGGAAACTAAAAACTTGAATCGATTCGATTTATATTGCATATATACATACAAGATTGTTTAAATAAAAACTTAGTGCCTGCCAACGAATGCGCAAACGTATATTTTTTTCTTTACGAGGGAGTAGGGAGTATTGATACCTAGTAAGCGCGAAGAGTGTCTGGTAGACAAAGTTGATTATGGTCGCTGTGGTTACAATTATGACGTTTTATAAGTAAGTTGCCGTCTCTAAGTTTAATGGTGGTAAAATAGTGAATTTTGGAGAATAGTTAAATTTAGAAAAATTCGAATTTAGTTAATAATTATGTACGTATTTATTTTGTAAAGGATTATTGGGCAAAGAAATCCTGCTGATATGATAGAAACCTTAGGTGATCAGTATCCTTTATACGCCACAATTGAAAACTGGATTGCAAAATTTAAGAGTGACAGACTGGATGTAAAAAATGAACACCGCTCTGGAAAACCCATTTTCGATTATGTCCACGATATGATTTTAGAAGAAGGACAAATTAGGCTCAAGCATATTGCAGATGCATTAAATATTTTGAATTATTTTTGAATATTTTGTGTCCTCTCTCTCCCTTATTTCATTTTTTTAATGATGTTTCCGAATTCTTCCTTCCATAACTATCTTGGTCTTCTTTGATTTTGGGTTTATTTGTTCTTGAAGTCAAATACATTTTTCTATTTCAAGTTCTATTTCATTTTCATTGCGTGTTCTAACTAAAGAAACTGTGTTTCTTTTATTTTTGAATGACTCTGTTTTTCCGTGAACATAGTTTTTCTTGAATAATCATTATGCCACCCTCTCTCGTCCACTGTATTGAACGACAAAGCGAGAGCGCGTCTGTCTCGCAATGTCAATAACTAAATTACCAGAGCGTATAGACAGACGCAATGCATCCCGGCTATTTGCGAATTAAAAGAATGTTAAAAGGAATCATTCTATTATTAATACACCCTATCTACTACATATGTTTCACAGATTGACCGATCATCAGGCAGATCTTATGTTATTAATGAACGATTCCTTGATAACGTGTATCATATCATTTCGACACAGAAAAATAATGAATAATCATCATGCCTCCCTCTCTCGTTCAATACAGTGGACGAGAGAGGGAGGCATGATGATTATTAATTATTTTTCTGTATCGAAATGATATGATAAGCGCTATCAAGGAATCATTCATTAATAGCACAAAATTTGCGTGACGATCGGTCAATCCGTGAAACATATGTAGTAGATAGGGTGTTATTAATAATAGAATTATTCCTTTTAACATAGTGTTTCTTATTTTGCCTAGTCTAGTTTTCAGCACTTTGTATGTTACCATTGTTGGTTTTTGTTATCATTTTTTCACATCTTTTGTAAGACGTAAATAAGACGAAAAAAAAATATTTATAAAGGTATTCATTTTTGAAAGTGTTTTAATTAAAAGATTTCTAATAATAAAATTTTACTTGCATATTTTTCTTTTAATATTTATTTCATAGCTATATAAAATTGTTTTGGTAAATTTCCTTAAAAACGAAATTTTATTACTGGTTATAAAAACAATTTAATGCGTACTTAAAAGTTGTGTTTACTTTAATATTTTTTTTAGTAAATATGGAAGTGTATGCATGTATATTTAGTTCTACGTATTAAATATCGACATCATGTTGTTTTTCCGAAAGGGTTTTTTTTGTACATGTACTTTTATTACCGATAATGGCTTATATGAAAGTTACAATGTAAATATTTTTCCATTGGTAATATATCAACACTCGCGATTTAATCGCTTGATTTATTAATGTATACAGATTATACGAGCATGATGAATAATAAATTTTTAATGGAATCTCGAAATATATTATCCAGTGTTTAAAAAATTAAACTTTATAGCTGTTTATTACTTCTTCATCATACAATTGTTTTGATTTTCACATTCTCGTCTTTATATTTCTTAGTAACTACAGGTAGTTAATGGTATGTTAGTTGAAGTGGGAACTATCAATTTGCAAAGACGTACAACAGCTTTGTTAAGTTTCTGTTTCCGACTGAAATATTTTTCCTTTAAATTACATTTGATATATAAATCAAACCGGAATTCGCATTTTGATGTTACATTCTAAAGCTTTGAAAATTATTCGTCTAAATATATCAATGCACAATCACTATATTATTCATTAGATTAGTAACCTACAATATCCAAGTTTGGGGTTGTATTTCGGCAGCAGATGTGGGTGAAATTGTAAAAGTAGAGGGTAAATTAACTGGTGAGAAATACAGAACACTATAAGAAGAACATGCTATACTATCAGAGCAGCGACTTATTGGCAATAATTTCATTTTACAGCAAGATAATGATCCCAAGCATACCTCAAAACTTGTGAAAACTTATTTAACAAAGCAGAAAGCGAATGGGGTATTGGAGACATGATATGGCCACCTCAAAGTCCTGACTTAAATATTATTGAGCATGTGTGGGATTCTTTTGACAGAAAAAAGTGTGAAAGGGAACAAAAATGACCTGTGGAACATACTACAGGAAGAGTGGTACAATATTCCTGAAAATTTCATTAATTCATTAATGGGAAGTCTACCAAGAAGAATGCAGGATACCATAAAAAATAAAGGTGGTCATACAAAATATTGTAAATTTAAGTTGTTTATGGTTAAATATCGATATGTGTTAGTTTTTATACATTAAAAAAAATTCAGCTTATGTAAGATTATTATTTATCCTTTTATAATAGTTTCTTTCTTTTGCACAGTACTGTATGCTGTGTGTACTGTTCGTTCATATTTTGACGCTCAATCATGATAATATATCATATAAATGTTTGCTTTTATTTCAAAAACAGACAGCGGATAATGTATTTAAATTGAGAAATTTGATTAAAAGGAAGTGCGAACAACTTGATGGATTATGTGCAGTATTAGTAGACTTTTTTTTTTCTATTCTTATGTTATAACAAACAAAAACACTCTAATCGTACATCGTCACCAGTTCTGCTATAGGAGGGTAATCGTTTATATTTCCAGAATAGAAATCAAAGAAAAATTTTTTATTATCGAAAATAATTTTATTGCTTTTCAAAATATTCACCTTGAAAAACAATGCATTCGTTTAAACCTATCCGAAAAGCATTGCCGCCACTGCGAAGGCGGTATCTCCAAAATAAGTGTTTTGAATGCCTCAACTGCCACTTCCGGCGTAGAAAACCATTAACCACGAAGTTTATTCTTCACGTGTGGGAACAAAAAGAAATCACAGGCCTGTACGGCGAATGGCTCATCAATTCAATGTTTTGCCCGGTCAAATATTCAATTATTTGAACCGACCTGTGAGAGCTCGCATTGTCGTGATGGAGATTGATCTGTCGTTTTCGGTTTGTTTTCCTTATATCTTCAAAAACTTTTGGCAAACAAATAGTTGTGTACCATTCTGAATTGACCGTTCTACAACTCTTTAAAGGCACGTTGCAACGTGACCGGTTTTTCCGAAAAAAACAGGCGACCATTTGTTTTGATGTGCTTCGAGCACGAACAACTTTTGTAGGTTTTGGCTTATCTTCGAATACCCACACAGTCTACTGCTGTTTACTATCGGGCTCATACGTATAGATCCTAGATTCATCACCTGTAACGACTTTATAGATGTTCTTCGAAGCATCGCCATTGCATTTTTTGGCACCAATCGACGCGAGTCCTTTTTTGAGCGATTGTCAAATTATGTGACGTGAACATAGCTTCTTAATGGCTAAATGTTCATACATAATCTTATGCACGCTGGTGTTACTAATACCTAGAGATGCCTCGATCTCACGGTCTGACGGTCTTGCATTATCAATCCAGACGCTGCATTAATGTTTTCTGACACAACAACATTTGTGGGACAACCTACACGAAATTCGTCGTCCAAAGAACGCCGTCCATGTTTGAATTCACAATACCAACGATATACTGTAGTTTTTATGGTGCTTCATCACCATATAAAGAATTCAGCTCGTCGATGCATTCTTGTTGAGATAATCCACGCCGAAAGTTATGAAAAATAATTGCACGAAAATATTCGCGAGTTAATTCCATTTTTCGCCGACATAAAATTTTCAAGTTACTGTCAACAATGGAAATAGCGGCCGGATAATAAAACTGTTAAGGTAAATATATTGTCAAACTTTACGATGCAATCATCAGATCGGAGGACATTTCGGGAACTGGCAATACTGTTAGTGTTGCCAGTTCCCGAAATATAAACGGCTATCCTCGTATAAGTACGTACGAATTACACCTATATATACAGTCAAAACAATGAAACAATAATATTTAAATCTTACACAATGTTAAAAAATCTATAAACAATAATCTTAAAATCTTACACAATGTTAAAAATCTATATACACATGTTCCCAGTCTCGTGGATTTTTGTTTTTGGATATAAACAGTACATATAAAACCATACCAATTAATAAAGAAAAGAAAGAAGTTCATTAATAATCGAATTATCATTTTTTAAAAGTAGATCTAAAACGTTTGAGCGTTTCTGGTACAATCTATGTTCGAAAGATTACTATTTATATATAAAAAGTAATCCTCAAGATTAGGAACTCCCTATGCAAAAATTAAAGAAATAGATTTTATTTGCGGTAGTCATAATATACAAATAATACAAGAATATTCTTGGTATTCAAAAGGTTTCGCCTGAAGTTGAATATCAAAAACTCAATTTTTATCAAGAAGAAATCCCACAATACTCAAAACACTAAAAATTCGTTTAGTTTCGTAGATTTATTTGAATAGCAGTCATATTCACAAAAAATGATTTACAAAATTTGTTAAATTTAAAATAATCAAATAATTTAACAGGCAAATAAAAACTATAATAAAGAAACCAAACTATCCCTTTCTTTAATTTCTTTGTGTTTATAATAAGAATATCCCATTTGTATTCGATCAACAACCTACCAGTTTAAGTCAAACAAAACAATGAAAGTTATATCGCTATGTAATAGTTGAATATATTTTCTTCGAGCAAACAATAGGAATTATTACATTAGACACAGTTTCTAGGAATACATTTTATATGTTTGTATTTTTACGCAATGCCGACAGTCTGTCCGCAAATGAAATGTGATGCTGGGATTTTCCCATGCGAGGTTATACAAATCTTTTGCATTACTCATCGATTGCACATCCGAAGACTTTTAGTCTTTAATGATTGGGCGTACATATTTCGTATCATTACAAAGTATTCGATGTAACTTAAACATAACACAGAATTCTGCAATAAATTGCGGTGACCTTGCAATATCAAAGTCCGAAAACACGATACGCCCTGACCTTTCATAACTTATGGCTAATTGGGTATCTGTTTGATCATTATTGCTTGCAAATATTCCGAACACGGTGACACAAGAATACATAATCAGTTATTGAGCTTTTCGAATCCATTAGCGTGAGATTTGATTCGAGAAGTAGAGGATAATTGAACCGTTGACATTATTGAATAGTCGTTTGTGCAATGCATACGTTCGCATTTAAATTGGTTTAATGAACGTGGAAAACAATAAGTGCATTGAATTTGTTGACGTAATAAGAAATTCAAGTGAAAGTGTAAATACCCATCTACTAGTGTTTAATGTACAGAATAATCTTGTGAAATGCGTAAATTGGCGCAATGTAATTTAAAAGTACCATATAAAAGGAAAATTATTTTTTTATATTGTAAATTACTTATTAGCTTATTAAGTATTTTAATTGCGTCATGTTATCCTATGCCACTACACAGTTTATCTAACAGAAAACGGAACTTTTTTAAATAAAAACAATAGCTTACTATTTTGGTAAAGTTCATTTATTTGATTCAAAGTAGTCGCCTTCGGCTTCAATACAACGTTTTGCACGGTCAATTAGCATGTCGAATGAATTCTTAAATTCATCTTTAGAGATGTCCGTCAAGATCGCTGTGTCGACGCCTTCTTAATGAATTCGACGTCGGCGTAACGCTGTCCTTTCATCTGCATTTGAAATTTGAAGAATAGATAGAAATCACACGGGGCCAAATTCGGTGAATACAGTGAACGGTTGATGGTTAAAATCCATTTGTAGTTAAAAAATCAGTGATAAGCGACGGGCGATGAACTGCTGCATTATTATGTAACATGTCTTTCGAATCATAAAAACAAATGAACAGTGTTTGCTTTTGACTTCACCAAACGGCTCTTTTTTCGATCGTTCTTCACTTGGATGCTTGCATTCAGAGCTTTGTTGCTTGGTCTCTGGATCATATTGAAAACACCACGTCTCGTCGCCAGTTACAATAGAATACCTGAAGTTTTCGTCGTTTTTTGAGTCCTTAATTAAGTCTGTACAATTTTTGATCATCAGTTAGCTTGTGTGGTACAAATCTTGCACAAATTTTTCTCAGTCCCAAATGCTGTGTCAAAACGCGATGAATTGAATCTTTGGAAATATTTAATTCCAATTAGGATTTCAACTCCTTTGTGTGATAAGTTCATGCACCAGGACGTTCATCATCATTTGTGTCCGTACGACCGTCTTTAAATTGCTTATACCACTGATATACACTCGTACGTGGTCAATACGCATCACCACACACTTGTTTCATCAAATTAAATGTTTCAGTAAACGACTTACCGAGTTTGAAACAGAATTTGAGATTTGCTCTTTGTTTAAAATTGATTTTCCGACCAATGCCAAATAGACACTGTTACTTTATGCGCAATTTCTCTGCTTCTAATGATGCAAATGTCATGGTGTTTTGACATAACATTGGTGAAAGATCTACTCCTCTTAAACAGCTGATGCCACTAAGAATTACTATTTTTCTCGGCAACAGACGGCGTATATTAAACAACTTTTGCTTCATTTTCTGTGTCAAAAAGAAAACAAAATTAAAAGTTAAAATTAAAAAATAAAATCTATAATAATTCAAGCAACATGCTACAAATATTAAAAAAGACAGAATTAAGAGTTTACAAGGAAAATACCAGACAATTCATTCGAGTTTTAAAAATATGAAGAAAGAGAGAAAACAATTATTTTATTTAAGCATCACTATCTATCTTACAATATTTGTTCGACCTTCGTATAAATAAATATTTTCGACATGGAGCTTACGAAACTCGATCCATCGTACTTAACTGTAGGTATAATGCAGTCGGGCTGAAATATTTTACTCGTCTGCAACGTACTTTATGTCAGGATGCTTGAAGAATGGTAATCAGTAAGGATACGAAAATGTATACTACGTTCTATAAATCCATTTTCCTATCATCTTTTAAAGTAGATTTACTTGATTGAATTACTTTCCATTAATTTTCAACAAATCAATTCTGTTATTCCTCGACCTAATATATATGACCATAGCTTATTCGTACAGTTTGTGGAAAAAGTAATATCTCCCCTTGGTCACGGTTAAATATCAATACTACCGTCTAACACGGATCAATTCGTTTCCTTTATCTCCACATTAGTAGTGTAGATATATTTGAAATCGGGAATATACAGATCTACCTTAGAGAACAGTATTAATATTTAATCGTAAACGAGGGACAACTTTACTTTTTCCACAGACTGTACTTATGTTAGATCAGATCGCACTTGGTTGTTTGTTGGACCTACTATATGTATGTCGCTATCTTAACGCTGTTTATAAAACACCAATTTTATATAAATCACAAATTAAAACGCAAGGAAAACGACTGTAATTCACAAATAACTTGGCAACAGTTACGAACATAGAATACATAAAATTGATATTACGATAGTATGTATTTAAGAAAATCTATTCATAACTACAAGAGAGTAGTAATAAATATCATGTTAATGTTTTAGCCCTCAAATAATTTATAAAGAATTGTATAAATGAACGAGTTAATATAATTTAGTATCTAATACAGGTTTACAAAATTATTTTGAAGACTGAATTAAAATTTGTAACTTGCAATGAATGGATACACCGATACAATCATTTACTGCCGGAAGACTAGACGATTTATTTTAGTTGAGTTGTATTATAAAAAGTAATTTAAATTTTGCAAGTAATCACATAATATTATTTGTGTTTAATGAAGCATGTCTCGAAAAACATTGGTTTTCTTGAGGTATTCAAGGTTGTTAATTGATGGCGAAGGTTCACGAGCAGTATTTTCTGCTTAAGTGCTTTAATTGATTGTATTTATCGACTTTTTTCGCAACATGTTTGTCATGGATATGAACGTCTATTTGGAGAAATATCGAAGTTCTGCTTTATAATATGGATGATTCATTTGCGCGCTTATTAGCGTGTACAGTTTAAGGTAATATACGGTTTTATGAAACATGAATGTTTACAATGAAAACTGCATGCATATAAGGAGACAATAATTGGGTTTTGCGACTAGATCCTTGGAAAATGTGAAGAATTTAATTTTGAATGTTAAATACCGTAAAAATCTCTTGTAAATGATTTAAAATCTTTTATAAAAAATTTATTTTGCAATAAATAGAATCCAAGACTACAATACAGTTCTCCTTCGATATACGTTATCTGTAACCTGCAAATCAAAAGAATAGGATATTGGTAAGACTAATATAACATTTAGATGTGATTGTTTCTGTGACATAGTGTCTATTGCATTATTAGTTAATACTCCTAGAAAAATCAATCGCAATCTAATCTCATATTTTCAGCGAACGATTATCGTCTATCTTTTTTATCCCCTTAAATTTATACTTTACTTATAATACTTGTCTAGTTCTGAAAAATAAGCGGTTGTCTCAGTTATGATTTCATCATTTGAAAAGGGAATCTTCGCCCAGCGAGCAATTTCTTCGGGATTGGGAAGAGATAGTAATGCTAGTTGCCAAATCTGGCGAATATGTGGAAACAAGTCGGAGCGTAGTTCATGGACTTTAGCAATCCAAAACCTATGAATAGGCACATTATCGTGGTGACAGACTACTTTCTTTCTGACCAGGTGTAGACACTGAATAGCACTCTTTATTTGGTCCAGGTGTGAAGTGTAATACTCCCTTCCTCAGTAATGATCCTGCTTTATTTCAGGTAGTCTAGGAGCATAACATTTTAAGAATTACAGAAAACCGTTGTAATGAGTTGTTCTGCAAATAAAACCTTTTTTGCTTTCTTTTCATATTTCGTCTACGAATCGCGTTTAAATATGTCTAAACACTTTGAGGAAGTGTTCGTTTGAATGCATTTATTGTCACCTGTTAAAAAGCGCGACACTCATCGAGCGGAAAGCTTTAAAAGCTTTTTAATATTCAGAAGATCGTATAAAATCGTCCTTATTAAGATTTCTACAAAGTTTAAATGCCTACAGTCGGCATTCATTTAATACAGCGTTGTGGATTTTTGAGACGCCAATCATAGAGGTTTTTGGATATTCTTTCATTATCTGCAGTGAGTGCACAATCACGTTTAAGTTCAGCAACCTACTTCGTTACAGTCAAAACAAAAGGGAAGAATCCTTTAAATCACTTTTTATGCCCGTTAGAGTTAAACTCGTTAAAACAAAGTATTTTAACAAGCAACTAAATACACCTGCTCGAAACTTTTAAGCCTACCATCCAAGAATTATACTTGACAATTATAATTAGAGTCCGGATTTCTAGGCATTAAGCTTATTATAAATATTACAAGCAGATACATTTAGTATTAAAATGTGTACGAAATATGTAAAAATAAGTCATTTGGCACTAATGTTCAGATGCTTTTTTTGCTTTTTTTAGTAATATTTGTCCTTAATTTAATCTTTTGTGCTTATTTACAGATTTCTTTTTTAATATTTTTACGTATAAGTTTACTTAAACAAATCAGAAATATACTTAGTGTAGAAAAAGATGTATGGAAAACATAAAAATAATTAAAAAATAACAACGTATCAAACATTAGAATCTAAATATGCATTATGTCGACTATTTCCCCGCATCTCCATACACACGTAGGTACTTCTCCGTTGATCGCGTCGCATCAGCAAACAGTGCCGCTAGAAATATCACATCACAAACACGTGATACACCTCCGTTCCTGGAATTCCCCGGTGTCTTTGGCATTTGTAAACAAACATTTCATGAACTATTACATTCTATAAGTGTGTTTACACGTTGTTAAACTGAATTAGTTTAGTTTTGTGTAAAATTATTTTAAAATGCCAAAGCAGAGGCCCACGGTAGACGAATGGATTAAAGAATATAAAGAGTTGCATTTTGAAAATGGTAGATTATTTTGCCGAGCCTGTATAAAAACGGTAAGTTGTTTCTTATAGATTAAATCCTTGGTACATCATTGTTGTTCCTAATTTTAGATTCAGTGCGACAAAAAATACAATATTAAACAACATGTGCAAACAGTTTTGCATCAACAAAGTCTACAAAGGTTTACAAATAAATCTAAGCAACAAACAATTGGTGAATCCTTACAGTCATGTTCTGGCTATAACGAACAACAGCGATTTAATTTTGATCTATGCAAAGCTATGGTGCAGTCTGATATACCATTAAACAAATTAGAAAATGATAGCTTTAAAAGATTTTTGGAACAATATTGCAAGATACATGTACCGGATGAAAGTACCCTTCGAAAATGTTATGTTAGCTCTGTATATAAAGAAACTATCCAGAAAATAAAAACGCTAGTGGGTAATAATTACATTTGGTTTACCGTAGACGAAACTACAGACGTTTGCGGGAGGTATGTTGCAAACTTAATTATAGGTGTGCTTAATGAGGAAATATTAACGGAAGGACACTTGATATGCTCAAAAGAGCTGGAAGCAACAAATAACAATACAGTTACAAGATTTGTAAATGAGACATTAACAAATTTTTATCTACCCGAGGCTGTGCCCTATGACAAAATATTATTAATGCTTTCTGATGATGCACCGTATATGGTTAAAACTGCATCAAATCTTAAAGATTTTTTATCGAAATTTAGTTCATTGCACTTGTTTAGCACACGGTCTTAATCGGGTTGCCGAAATTATACGGCTTCAATTCCCTCTTGTTAATGAACTAATAAAAAATGGCAAACAAACGTTCATTAAAGCCCCTTTAAGAGTGCAACCCTTCAGAAAAAGATTGCCTAACATTCTATTACCACCTGAGCCAGTGTTAACTCGGTGGGGAACTTGGTTAGACGCTGCTTTATACTACGCTGAACATTTCGAAGATTTTAAAAACCTTGTGTTCGAGCTTTCAGATACTGCTGTTAAATCGATAAGAGATTGCCAAGCCGTTTTAGAAAAAGCAGAATTGAAAAATAGTCTCTCTTTTATTAAATGTCATTTTAATCTTGTAAGTAAAACCATAAAATCCTTAGAGCAGCAGCAATTGTCATTAGTTGAATCTGTTAAAAAAAATTAATGATTTTAAAAGTGCCATAGACGGTATACCTGGGCGCATTGGTCAAACAGTGCAAACAAAACTCAACGATGTTTTGTCAAAGAACGAGGGATTTCAAACCTTAAGTAAAATATCCTCGATCTTAAGTGGAGAGGTAGTTCAAGAATTAAATATGGATCCAGCTGTCGTGGCAAAATTTAAATATGCCCCTATAACTAGTGTTGATGTCGAAAGAAGTTTTTCAAATTATAAAAACATTTTAAGTGATAGACGACAGAACTTTACAATGGAACATTTAAATGAACATTTAATAATTTCGTGTTTCAAACGGAAATAATTTTTTTTTATGTTGTTTTTATTAAAAACTGTTAATAAAAAGAATTTAAGGTTTTTCATTTTAAAACACATGTTTCAATTATAATTATTAAATATTACTCTGTATCTATGAATTAAAAATGTTTTAAAAATTTCTTTTATTTAAAATATTTGAGTTTTATGACTGAACATGTTTTCTGAATTTATTACATGTTTTTGTTGAAGTACTTAAATGTTAATGTTATAAAAATAACTTATTATAAATCTCAAAATCAATGTTTATTTAATCAATAATGTATATATAATTTATACAATTTTGTATAATGTACGTGCTTTTTTTGCATATGGTAATGCTTTTTTTCGAAAATCGATAGGCTTTTTAAGCGCTTTTTTCAATATTTTTAATGCTTTTTAATCCGGACTCTAATTATAATCATTTAGTTCTGAGTTATGCCGGTAACATTTGTAAATATTAAATCTTTGGATTACTTTTATGCAACAATATGGAATGTTGGGCTTTCTGTCAATCGCTAGTAACCTTTTATTTTAATCTCACTTCTATATTTTTTTGATTAAATTTAGCTATTGTTTTTTAAATACATGTTAGGAATATTACTATTACTAAGATCTATTTGTAATGGTGTTTCCCTAAAATCACATCGGCATCCACCTCAACCAAATTGTTTTAAAGTTTAAAAAATCGATAAGCGAGTTCCTGTTGAGTTAAATAAAGAGCAGACGCAACAGTAACTTGAAATAATAAATTTTTGAAAAGAATCTTAACCTGCAAGAATAATTTCTATTTCCATTGTCATAAGCAAGAACTGGCCGATTAATATAATATTCATAATCAAAAGTTATAATATTGATATTGAAGATAACAAAAACATCGATAAGTGAGTTCCACGCTTATGTTTAGTTTTTGTAACCCATCGAGCCACATTACTACAAAATTTAAAAATGTATTGAAACGCACAAATTCTACATTAATCAACTTACCTATAATTCTTCTATATGGCAATGTAAGAACACATCACTCTACATACAGGCTATCACAAAACCTTTCGTAAACCCCGTAAATATTGAATATCATGAAATGTGGACATACAGCTATCATAAAACATATTTACTTCCATTTAAGAACGTTTAAAACCTCTAAAAAATTTGTAATAACAATATGAAAACTGTTTTACAATACAGATTGAAAAAAAATATCGAACTACTGAAACTGTGCCAAGAAATAGGCGTGCACAGATTCTAAACGAGTGCGATCAGAGAACTGTTCCAAGTGCAATGAGTTAAAATTCATGGATAAATGCTCTGAGGATAGCCGTACAGATGGGAACCAATTTTCTTCAAATTCTCTTTATTTTCTTAATGTACTTTCCAGTATCAAATTCCACCTCAGTGCACTTATCCACAAGTTTTAATTCATCTGATCGCACTCGTTTAGAATCTTTGGACGTCTATTTCTCACTATATTTTCAATAGTTCAGGATATTTTGAATATAATTTTTTCAATCCTACTGCAGAACACGCTTTTTCGATAAATTTGGCTATTTGGCTTAAGGGTGTTCTTTGTTTGTGTGGCGCATATTACCAGACATGTGTTTACTTTTACAATACATCTATGTAAAAGAACCACCGAATTCGTTCAAAATATATGGCTTACAATAGAGAGATATATCTTACAAAAATGAAGTGTACGAAAACTTTTGTGACATTCGATGTTAGCATATTCAGCAAATTCTTTTGTAGTTGTAGATAATAACAGTTTTCATATTGTTAGAGGCTTTTAGATTTCTTTAATGTTGTTAAATGGAAGTTAAGCATGCTTTATTATAGCCGGATGTTTACATTTAATGTTATTATTAAACATTCACGGATGTATGAACACTTGTAACTGACTGTAAACGTTTCTATGGCATTTCGCCGACAGATTTTTTTGTTTTGTAACTTGGCACACTATATACGGAATAAAATATTTCATACTGTGAATGAGAGAAAAAATATCTTTACATGTTTTGTATTTTACAAAGACCAAAACTTTTTTTGGTTAATGGGTTTTTGACAAGAATGTAGTGAAAAATATTATTCTAATTAATCTTTATAAGGCATGTGATCTTTATTTTTATGTTTCTGTGTTTTATTCTTTTTCAACGTTTTTTTCTTTCATTAATTTTATTACACTAATTAATTAACTTACAATTCATAGTGCAAAAATGCTTAAATTGAAATATTACTTCATTGTAATTACAGTATACGATATTATATATGGATTATTTGCTAAGATTCCAGCTGTTTCCTGCTCACTGCTGTTTGTACTTTGTTCATAAATCTTTACGGTATTGCTGATTATGTTTAAACTACGACGAGCTATGTAGCACACATTTATATATACATGATTAATACCTACTTATTTACATAAACATGAAAATTAAATTATGTGTCTATTAATGTACTACATATTTAGTAGTGGCTATTGCAGTTCAAACATAGCTAAATAAGTAAATCGTGGTAATTGCGGTTATTAATAAAAGACTAATGAGCAACGAATGCCCTCGCCGCTTAAAATGTGTTTGGCAAGTTGTTCCAAAGAGGAGTAACTAACGTCTTAGTTCCAGTGATGATTTAATTTCAATAGAACGGAAAGTATTCATTACACCTGTCAAAGGAACACAAAATTAATGCGTACTCAAATTTTAAATTGTGTAATATACAGTCATGTGCACCAAAATAGCAGTGCTAAATTAGTACTTATAAATAACACTTACAATGGACAATTCTGATGCAGCTGTATTGAAATTATTTAAAATCCCTGAAAATATATGGTTTCCGGGAAAGTACCGAATATGAGGGGGAATTACTGAGTTTTCTAGTTATGCGCTGTTATTTGCCTGTGCATTAAAATAGCAGGGCCATAGCTGGCGGTAGACGTATGAAGTTCTGTCTATTGCAAAATAATTCAACAATATTTTAGTCATCTATTTCTGTTGTAATATAGGCCGAGAGAAACATTATTCGTCGGAAAAAGAGCAATTATACTCGACCTACTTAATAGCGTTTAGCGAAAATGATTGCAAACGATAACAACTGAAGAAAAGTGAAAGAAAATCGTGGTGGAAAAAGGAAAACTTGCAACTGCAATTAAAACTGAATTACACCTTTGTATAAGCACCTCTACTATTAAACCAAGATTGATTCAAGGGATATTGCGTGCAAGAAGGCATAGGAAGGCTTTATTAAATAAAAGACAAACACAAAGTAGATTGTCGTTTGCTCATGAACACGTACAATGGGACGAACAGAAGTGTTGTAATGTACTGTTGTCCGATTAATCGAAAATAGTTTTATTTAGTTCCGATGCATACCAACAACACATACGAAGACCACCATTGACAGCAGTTCAACTCCAGTACACCAAAATATTGACGAGTTCGGGAGAATATGCCAAGCCGAATGGCAATCAATTTCAGCAGAGACATCTAGGCAAGTGGTGAACTCATTACCCCACAGGTCTCAAGAGGTGATAAACAATAAAAGTCAAGCAATAAAATATTGACTGCTACTTTAATGCACAATTATTTTGTTTGTCCTAGAATATAGTTTTATTTTCTCTTTGGTATTAAAAAACATATTTATTTTTTGTTCTAGTTATGTAACATGTTGGAATAAAGAGTTCAATAAACTTGAATTTCTTTTATTTAACGTATAAATTGACATTTTAGCAAATTTAATAATAATAATAATAGTTTATTTCCAAAAAAAAAAGAAAAAAGAAAGAAACATACAAATTTATCTATACAGTATAAATCAAAATACAATTTCCCTTATTCTTCCCTTCTTCTCATCCTGGAAACCACAGGGTGCTTAACAACTTCAAGCCAAGTTGTTCTTTCTATGCACCCTGAGACCAACAAGCAAATTCACAGAAAAAGAAAATGCCTAAAAGCTAACTTAACCTAAAATTCTGTAAGTACATACATATATTAGAGAGAGAAAAAAACTTATTTCAATGATACACAAACAAGCTAAAATCAAATGATCGGGTAAGCTGTAGAGAGGATCACAGATAGTTAATGCCACCGTTATTTTCGTGCACATGACTGTATGTAGTGGCATATGGTGGTAGGCAAGTAGTGCACGAAGTTTTCCGGTCAGTGTGTTTATCTCAAATTTTAAGGGTCAATTCTGTCTCCAATTATAAGAGATTGTTTTACCGGTGTTTCTGTTAAATAAATACTATATAATGAAAATTTTCATACCCCTCCACGATTTCAAGATTTTAAAAACTTTTCTTATACTATGTTCTGTGACTATGTTAATAGTTCACTAATATCTCAGAAAGAAACCTTTTATTTAGTTTATTAAAAATCATCCTCTTGAACATTTTTGGAGGGCTATGAGTGACTGTGGTGTGCTGATTAATTCTCAGAAGAATTGTTTGCCTAAGGAAAGCCAGATTATATCAACATTTACTTTCGCTCTATATCTAACACTGCCCTGCCTTCAAATCGACTTAAAATCTAATCTAATAAAGATCTAATAAATTCAATTATCATTTCGATTTCATTCAGTTTTTAAAGAAATTTGTTACTTCAATATAAAATTTAAGTTATTGGTGTTGACGGTATACCTATCTCGATATTATTGATGTGTGTACTATGTCTTCAAAGTATAAGTAATAAATGCTTGATAGAAGGAGGCTGGATTATGTTCGTAAGCATGATATTTTGCCACATAATCAAACAGGTTTTCGGCAGAGCCACAGCTCTTCTACAGCTTTATCTTATATTACGAACAGTTTATTGCAGGCATTTAGAATGACGGTGCTTACTTCACTCAATTACTCGAGGGGTAGTTCAAATACACAAATTCCTTTAACTATTCTCGTTTGTTTTTTAAAGCTGTTCCGGTTGTGTTTGAGACAGAAGGGGTTTACCTTCTGCTGTCCTAAAATTATTTTCGTATTCTATTATTTTCCCCATATTCCAAGACTTGTCAAGAGTACCTGAGTCTATTATTTGTTCAGGGCTATATGTTATATTTTTTGAACAGGCTTTGTTACTTGATACCGATTATTGTATTTTATATTTAAAAAACACTGCCATACTTTATGATGGAAGACCAATACGTAGCCTATTTTAAATACCTGTCTTTTCTATATTCTTAATGCATTCAAGTATAGTAAGTATAATATCATCTTATAAACCCATTATATAATTGCTACATTAAAACTCTTAATAACCTGAGCTATGCAGAAAATATTTTCGACATATTTTTATACTGTTACGTTGCGTATATAAGAAATGAACAACCATTTTTGATTGTTCCATTTCTAATTGACTTGTTGGTGTCATGTGTTTGTATGTATATGTCATTATATTATGGTGTGACTGTGACTTCATGCGTTAGTATATGATGCGTTTATGCTGCATATTATTCTAATCGCGTTGATTTCGTATTATTTACATACGTTGTACATACATATTTTCTTCTTCAATTCTTTTAGTAAGTTTATAAATAAAATATACACATTTGGAACAAGACATACACGCAGCTAGTCTATTTATATTAAACATATGTATTTTCGGTCGTTTTTGAGTTTAGCCACAAACTATATTGATAGACAAAATAGCGATTTTTATTGGTTAATTAAGAAAACTGACTTTGACTAAGATCACCATAAATTGTATCACTCGGATTTACTTTCGAAAACTTGTGAAAACAAACACCGTTTGATTTATGTATACACAATGGAAGTCAATACAATTACCTACCATAGTATTTCAGGATAACTGTTGAAAATTGTGACGCACATAACATGTTTACATAATTAAGCCAATATTTATTATTGTACAAGCACAAAGAATAATAAAAGAACATTAAAAATTAATTGTTAATTTAATAAGTTAAACTATAAAAATTTATAATTTGTATTTAATCTTGGTAAATAATTAAATGCTTGGCATCTCTTAAAGCAGTTCTTCTAGAGAAGTGGTTCTCAAATTTTTTTAGGCGAAACTCCTGGTAAGAGTTTTGCCTGTCACGGTTCACACCTTGGTTATACTCAACCTTCTTCAAGATGAAACATCGATAGAGAAGCTAGTTTCTGAATAACCGACACATGTTATGCTTTAACACAGTTTTACTTTGTGTAACTTATTATGTTCACTTATAATATGTTTATAATTCGCGGAGGCGAAGAGAATAAGTCCCGCTTAGGTTCCTTAATTTATATGTTTTCAGTAGTTAAGGTATTATTTTTGTTAGATATTTTGAAGAAAATACCTAAATTGTTGTAAAGTAATAACAATAATTAATCTATTGTGTTGTTTTTGCACGATATGGTGCAGTCGTCTTGAAAAATGCGGTCCCGAATCAACATAATTTGTTTTTCAATAAACGACAACAAATGTTCATTTAGAATGTCAAAATAGTCACCCGCCTTTACTTTGGCATCAAAAATCCAAGGGACTCAATCCCTTACCAGACACACAACTCTAGACCAATGCACTTGCGGGAAATTTTCTGTTGTACGTAAGAACTTTTTCAAGTTTTAAGAGCTTTCTCCGATTTTCTGTTATATCGTGTACCACCTCTGCGGTGTAAATTCAGTTTCAGTTCGTCTGAAAAGATAACAATTTCTAATTGCTCTACAGCAAATGATTGTAAGTAATCCCATTTTAATTGTGTAGATCGCATTTTTTTTGTTAGAAAGGACTTTTTTCGAGGCCGACATGAATTTAAATCTATAACAACGATAAGTTTTCTACGAACTGTAAAAGTATACTCACTTTCACGTAACGCCGTTGATGTCGATGCACATCGAATAAGGTCGTCTCGTTCGGAAGTAGCCTGCTTCTTTCTACTATCAACTTTTATTTTAATGAAGCCTGATTCTTTTAATGGACCCTGCTCGCTAGTAATGATATATAATTACTGTACTACTATTGATTAATATTCCCTAATTTATTTTAATTCGCTTAGTGTTTGGATTTTATTTTACATTACTGTATGTTTAAAAAATGATCTAGTAAATTCTTAATGGAAAAAGCATCCACTCAAATATCTTTGAAACGAAATTTTTCGATTCGCCCACGAATAACCGTATAATAATATATAAGTCATATATGAATGTTACGTCATATATATGACGTAACATTCACCAAACGCCTCCTTTAACATTTGTAAATATTTTGTAGCGATTTTTTTAATTTGACATGGAATTTCAGGTAAATTCGCTGCTCGATTTTTATGTCAACCATTATCATGGCACTACTATGTAACAGCGCCTTCCGCAAGTAAAGCTCGAAAGTAAACTAAAGCGGGAAGAGAGACGAAACTACGGGTTGTAGCTTGGGAAATATCAAGGTCACTGGCATTTCAAGTACAGCTTCTCTCTTTGCGGTTGCACGATGGAAGGAGCGCAGTCTCGTTATTTAATTGCCACACCTCATATAGTGTGGATTTCTAAATTAAAAATGGAAAATAAAGTGCACTGAATGCATTTAATTAATAATAAATACTATCTTTTTGCACGCTGAAATTTATATTTATATCCCTAATAAAGTTTTTAAGTTTTTTAAGCCATTGTAGTGTTCAAACAGTTTATTTGTTGTTATACGTAGGTTAATTAGCAAAAGTAATTTGCTTGGTTTCTCTTTATCAGCGTTCCATGTTCTGGCGCTCAATTTTTGACAACTTGTTTGCACAACTTTTCCGCTTAATTGGCTTTGCAAGTGCGATCAAATATATATTGCACTGCCTGTAGTATTTATCAGAAAAAATACAATAATTAATGATTAATAAACATATCATTTTCCTATTATCTGTTAATAAACAATAGCAGGTATAAACATGATTCGTCACCGTATATGGTTAAACGAATTCAAGAGCAATCTTATCATTATTCATGTGACTAACCATATGGTACTGCAATAATAATAGCTACTGTACGTTTAAAAGTAAACACATGTATCATCACTTGGAATTATAAATAATTTAACTTTGTCATGCAGTTTTTGTGTTATTAATAAAACCTTGTGCTATCATCAGATTTGTTCGGTCGAGAGTAAAATACGGAGTAACAAGTTTATATAATGTAAGAACCTTCTTTGTCAATTAACACGTAATAAACAAACAAATTCAATTTAATTGTGGCGTAACATAAACATAATAATTTACCCATTGGTGGCCGTGACTCTTGTATATGTACGTGCTTTAGTATTAAAAGAAATAATATGGCAATTAATTACTAAATTAATGTCAATATTATCAATTAATATTATCAATAAACGTGTTCGATATATGCACATACTACTCAATATTAATAACATATTGTCCCTTTAGAAAGGATGTTATGTTTTACCATGGCAATTGTATAACTCAACTCTCTTTTTATTATTAATTAACTACAGTTTTGTAATATTCTTTTTTTATATAAATCAATATATGATAAATTAATGACTTGCTCCTTATTTCCTCGTTTTTTTTTTTCTGATGTTGCAAAATAATCATAAAGCATTTCTTGCATTAATGACTCGAGAAACAATTAGAAAGAAATAGAAAAGTGTTACAGCCTTGACAATAGAAAATGTTTTCAATTAATACCGAACGTGTAGTAATGGGTCTATTTCTGTTGAAGCAAATGTTGACCGTTTCGTAATTGTGTTCTTCATTATGCAAACAAGAAATACAATTATGATAAAAGCTGCACCATACCGTCGTTTATAATTACATGTTTTTTAACTTTCAAAGTGTGTATAACTATCTTTAGGTAAAGTGAAGTAAACAATAATATCTATGTTATGTCCCAGTTCTAATACTTTTTCGATCATTTCTAAACTCTCCAATTTTCCGACAATACCTATTGTTTTTTAACTCTCATTAGTATTTGTAATTGAATTTTAGCTCGATTGACACTAAAAAAATATATGTAAATTCATAATTATACGTTATGTATATAGACGTATTTATAAGTTATTTAGATCTATTGTTGAGTGACTTTTTTCCACACTTTTCTGTCTTTAATCTTTTCCCTCCATTCTATGCAGGTGAACCAGCCATTGCAACCTATTTTCTCTTGCTACCTCGCTTATTTTGGGGCTACCCAGAGTTCATACATTTCTGCATTGGTTCGCCATTCCAATTCAAAGCCAGTCTTCTTTCTACTATTGTTCGACATAGAATTTCTTGTTCTCATAATTCAATTCTGTTACATATTTTTCTATTCTATCACATGGCAGGAAATGCTAATAAATTATGCTCCGATCAATTTCATTTACCTTTAATATCTACCTACCAATCCACCTTCTCTTATTCCCTCAACTTCGTTATTGCTTTCTAACTAGTGAATTACTTTTTTTTATGCCGCAGAAATTTCTTTAATATGTTGTTCTTAAATATTTTTAATATTTGGTTTAAAACTTCAATTTTAGTATTTTGGGATCTGTAAACGGGGCGTTTTGGTGCACTCCGTACAGTTTCTATCGGATTTAGATCGGGAAAATCATCTGACTAAGGCAATACTTTAATATTTCATTTCGCATGAACGTGTAAGAATTATTTTCAGTGCCTAAACTATTTAAATAATCTAGTAAAGTTGTTTAAATAACACGTTTATACTGGCTTGTTGTTCCTTTAACGAAATAGAGCTCTTCGTGTACCTTCACTGACATGCACAACCAAATTGTTGTTGCCAGCGGATGTTTTACTGTTCTGACGACAGCAGTTTCGAGGTATTGCTTAAAAGATCACGTTCTAACGAAACGAGCAGTTTCGGTAATAGCTTCCAACTATAATCCGTTATTAAACACGACCTTTAAAACAAAAATATTTTCTTTATTTTAATATAAACAGATTTCTGTTTAAATAAGAGTACATAAACAAATTTAAAATATTACCTTTTCCCAATCTTCTACAGTAAAGTGTCGATGTTGTTTTGTCCATTGGTGTCGAGGTTTCTTAATTTTGTTTGATAATTTAGACTCTTTTGGCGGTTATCGACTTTTCTGAATAGTACTGTATAAACTTCAGAATTCGTTCGGATATATGAATAGTATTCGCTGCAAGTATTTGTACTAGCCGATTTTCTAAGACTCTTCAAACAAAAATTCGATTATCACTTTCACGGGTTTTATGAATGCCACAATAATGTATCCTATTGATGCAAGTAAAATCCGACATCTAAAAGATCTTTTTTTGGCGATTGTTCTTCGCTGGACATGTCATTAGTCTTTCCCATTTTATGAAATTTTTAATTCACGAATATTTTTCTAAATTTATAAAAATAAAATTCACAACATTTAAGTTCTATTACAGAAACAGGCACATAATTAATTAAGAAAATAATACTGGTGACTAATGCGTTCAGCAGTCCATAAACATCTTCTAGAAAGGAATGTTTAAAAATAGGAGGGTGGATATTGTATACCTGACGTACAAGATTTGTCGACCAGACAATTAGGAATTATTGGATAATAAATGTGAAATTCTTAGTAAATATAAATTTATAATAAATATTGTTCTAAAATGCATGTGATTGTAATTCCATTGGCACTATATTGTATTATTCAAAACTCACATCCCGCATACCCATAACAGGGTTAGTCGAGAGAATAGTCTATTAAATTCTTAATTTTGTGGTACATGATGTTAGTCTTGATTCCAGCGCTAGCACGTCTAGGGTTTTTTACTATTTGGGTCTACTTTCGTATATACTTCGTATCTATGGGTTTGCAACACTCCTAAAAAATTATCCACCATTTGAAATTGCTTTCCGTTTGTTTACCTCAATTTATATCTTTGTTCCTTCTTGTTGTTTGACATTATGTTTCAGTTGTATCACTTTATTTTCTACTTAGTTAATAATGAGTTCGTACTTTTTGCTAACTTCTATTAGTTTTTGGGATATACATCCATGCTCAAATATATTAGACACCTTATGAATTTATGTACATACATACATATATAGTTTATATAGTTTAGTCAAAAGAGAGGTGAGGAAAATAAAACTGTTGTGAAAATTATGTACAAAGTGCTATTTAGTAATATAGTACAATTTATCAATATTTTGTCGCTCCGCCCTTGGCCTTAATGACAGCTCGCACTCGTCGAGGCATACTTGCTACTAAATTATAACACTCTGCCGGTGGTATTGCAGCCCATATTTCGCGAATTTTTGTTGACAATTCTGCTTTTGACAGGCATATATGTTCCGTGATCTTAGTTTTTAAGATACGCCACAAATTTTCAATGGGCGACAAATCGGGACTTTGTGGTGGCCAATCCAATACCTCCACTGTGTTTTCCTCGAACTAACGCATTACAGCTCCCGATTTGTGTCAGGGCGCATTATCTTGCTGAAAAATGTATTGCGGAATATCCTGGTCGAATAGTTTTGGCACAGACGGTTCTAGTACTTCCTCTAACATGGCTAAATAGCGTTGGCTATTCATCCGTCCATCGCACAGGTACAATTCTCCAACACCGTATGCAGACATACAACCCCAAACCATGATACTACCACCTCCAAATTTTACCGTGGGAATGATACATTGTGGTTCATAAGCTTCCCCTTGCCTACGCCGAACGTATAGCGTCTCAGGTAGTCCCCAAAGCTGCCAGGCAAAAGAAGAAAGTTAGCACTTAGACAGGATTAATTTTGTTTAATGTTACATGTAGACTGAATTGCATACAACGATAAGAATATTAGTCATGAAGATGTACTTACATACCTCGATATTCGATTCATCAGACCAAAGAATCTTCGACCACTTCTCGATTGTCCAATTTTCATGTTGTTTGGCCCATAAATACCGCTTCTTTTTATGAGCGTCAGTTAAAAGCGGTTTACGTCGCGCTTTACACCCTCGTAAACCAGCACGCTGGAGACGCCTTCTCACTGTTTGCGCAGAAACTGTTACGCGATAACGCTGTTTCAGCTCACTGGCGAGCTGTTTCGACGATTTTTTTCCTATCACTGAGAGCCAATCTTTGTAAAATTCTGTCTTCTCTAATCGAGGTACAGGGTTTTCTGCCACTTTTTGGTCTGTTAACAAACGACCCACTCTCCTGATAGCGACTAATGGTTGTACGGACTGCACATCGCGAACATTTTTTTTTGCAATTGCAGCTATTGATAACTTCTGAGAATGCAGTAGTACTATTTGGGCGCGTTCCCCTACCGACAACTCGCGTGTTTTAGGCATTTTTCTTCAACAAATAACTGACACAACGTGAAAAAATAGGATAATCTAATTGATCTCTACCACAAACTCACAAACGCACGTTGCTCACACACTGCTAGAATGACACTAAATTTCTAAAATCCACAATTTCCCCTTTCCACCTATTCTTTTCAATAGGGGATTAACTAGGGTATTCAAAAACGCATTTCTGTAAATACCATTAACTATTTTTACGGTTAATTTCCGTCAGACTTGGATAATACCGAGAATAAGGGTTTTTACCTGGGGTGTCTAATACATCTGAGCATGGTTGTATGTATATATAGTATATGTAAGTAAATCAAATTCTACATTTGTTTCGTTATCACAACTTGCAGAAATACATATATACACTTATGGACAATAAGTTAAATACACTCTTGGGAAATATGTATTTTTGTGAAAAATCGTAAAGGACGAATGTTAAGATCTTGGTTACATTTTATGTAATGTACTGATTATGTAAAATAGTTTATTATTTGAAAAAAATCTCACATTTAACTCACATGTAAATTACCAATTAACAAGGGGGTTAAATCTCTTAAATATTTTTAGAAAATATAATAATAATTTTTTGATGAAATTCATGTAATAGATTTAGGGAGTGTTTATTCTGGAAGTTTAGCAAAATATATAATTTTTCTATAATCATTTAAACATGTCTCTAATTTCGTTTTCTTTTTTGTTTCAGGATGATTACATTAGACACCCGGTTCTTTATGAACTCTCACATAAATATGGTCTGCATGCGGAGAATCTACCCGATTCGATGAAACTGGAAACATTGAAAGAAATCATCAAAAGAGAAATACGAAAAGAACTGAAAATCAAGGAGGGCGCAGAGAAATTACGCGAGGTGTCCACGGATAGAAAATCCGTCAGTAATGTCAACGCAATTGTTAAAAGTGCCAATCTTAAGCTCGCCGATCTCAAGAATGAACTCAGCGAACTGGAGTCTCAAATCATATTAACTCAGGGACATAGTGCGCCGTCAACGCCTCCTACAAATGGCGGTAAGAATAATTTTATATTTCATCCATAGTATTAAAAAATTATATAGCAACTTTTAGATAATTTAGGTAGTTCATTTTATCGCATATCACAAATAGTATCCAATTCTAAGTCGTTCAATCAGTCTTAAAAATGCTGGCAATATAATAACCTGTTCGCGTAAGTAATTTATGCATTAAAGCAAATATTAAATACTTCCTATAACACATAAGCGTGCGCGGTGCATGTTATATCATAAAATATTTTTCAAGCTATACATTACAGTTTTATATTGTATGTATTTGTAACAAATATTTAAGGCAATATGAAGTTTTTATGTAGAGACACGTATATATTACTATATATAGTATATTGTTCATATATCATTTTTAATTTAATTTAATTAATATTTAATAAGCTACTTATTACATAACTCTATAGACAAAATTCCTTGAAGTTAAGGTGTAAAATTTGTCGTAAATTAACTGGTCGTCAAAAGAGTCTCCATGCAATAGACATCTCGTATATGTAGTCTGTGAATCACTGAAAAGGTGTGTATACCAGTCAATCTAACAAATACAACATAAATCATTGGATTAACGTTGGCTGTATATAATTTACGGAACAATACGAACATAATTTACCTAGCTATGGACGTACCAACTCCAATTTCTAAGTTAATAATTACATTAGCAAATCTCTAGGACAAATCGCAAAAATTGTAGATAAATATCTCTATTCAATGTAATATGTGTAGATTCAAAGAAACGCAATATTGCTAACCGACTACGTTTAAATCGTATACAGAAGTTTGAAGTGAATCGCAAGCGAACAATTCTGAGAACAATTCGAAATAATTCAAGAATTAGAATTCCTAAATTAGCTGGCTTTATTAAGAGAGATTATAATTTAAAAGATATACTACTGATTATTCGAAGTATTATTATAAAGAAATGCTGTATATAAGCAGTAGAGTATAAGTAAACAAACGAGACCAAATAGAATTTGCCAACTGTCCAGATTTTTGGAACACTGAATGAGCTATTGTATGGAGAAAATCTAACATCCAGATGAATATTAAAAAATTATTACCAACTGTCAGTCACAGTAGCAGTAATGTATTAGTTTCAAGTTGTATGAGGGCTATAGGAGTTGGAAATGTAGTGTGTGATAGGGTGCGTTGTCTTGATGAAAAATGGTTTTTTTTTTTTCTGTGAACTTTTTCCTCAAATTTTTACATCCAGCTGGTCCAAAAGGTTACAATAATAATTTATTGTCTTACCAGTCTAGAGGTAATCCACGAACAAAATTCCTTTTTCATCCCAAATGCTAACACCTTTGCCGATTTATGAACCCTAACTCGCTTCAGAGCCGAAGTACCGGATTCACACCACTCCTTAGTCTCTTGTTTCGATTGAGGATCATGGTGGTAGACCGACGTCTCATCCATAGTGACGACACACAAAATCGTTTTTATTCTTTCTAAAACGCTTCAAATGTTGCTGAGAAAGTCGCATTCAAAGGCGTTTTCGTTCCATTGTTAACGAATGCGGCGCCCATTTTGCGCACGGCTGCCTGAAACCCAAAACGTCAGCCAAAATATTGCTCATACTGCCCGATGAGATGCCTAGGGCTTCTACTAAATCTTTTTCGGTTAATCGACGATCTTCCAAAACCATATCGTGTATTTTGGCTACGATATCTGGTTTTGTGCACTCTTTGGACGTCCTTTCCGTCCTTATACGACCACGTTTAAATTCAGCAATCCAGCTTTCTACTGTTCTACTTGAAGGTGAAGAGTCCTCCACTTTTAACAGTCGTTCATCAATTTGTTTTTGTGCTACACCTTCTAAAAATAAGAATTTTGTCACTGCACGATATTCAATTTCTTCCATTGTAAAAAAATACTGTGACACGTCGATTGTGAATACCTTTAAATATACGAATGAGAAAACTTCACACGTGTGTATAAAAAAGTAGTACAATTTTTAGAAAAATAAAATGGCGAACCTAATAGCGCCATTTCTTATCGAACGACAGCTTATTGAACAACCTTGTAAATAGACATTCTAATGTAAATATGTAAAATAATAATTTTCTTTTAACTTTCTCTATACGAGAAGTTGCATTTTGGGCTATCTTAATATACTTGTAGGATTGCCACATCATAGCATGTATAGAAAGAATTTCGTTTCACGTAAATGCGACTAGGTGTGTTAGAAATCAAAATCAGATAATCGCATTAATAATAAGATAAATTTTAAGAGAATTATTGTAGTATTATAAATCGTCAATTGATTAGACTTGGCATTGTAATCAGTTTTCAGATGTAATAAAATAAAGGTCAAAATATGATTTTCATTACCAGTAAATTGTCCGAAGGAGTTTGAAGATGTGCCAGACATTGACAAAAACACTAGCACAGTATGGATTATTGAACTTTGCCAGATATAAATTCCTTAATATTATTTTTTCTAGAGCATTCTGTTGGATATATTACGTACGCTTTTGTGTTATAGATTGTTCTTTTGTATTCTGTTTTGATATATTTAAAATATAAAATTTTATCGAAGGTGTATTGACTTTCTGAAAATATTAAATAAATTACTGCTATTAATGTTCTTAAATATAATTCAAAGATTTAAAGTAAAACAAAATAAGAATGTCAAATCTATAACTATTTTATTTAAAACTTATAATCATGATATATTGCTTCTTATGAAAGATTTTTGCTTACAGAACCAGTAAAGATTTATAAACGCGGTAAGTTTAGCGTTGATTTAGCGTTGAATTCGTTACTGAGTTGAGTGTTTCTTACATCGATTGATTATTTAAATTAGCAAATCACACTTTTTAAATTTGCAGTTTTCTTAAATTTAATAGCAACAATAATCTCGATGAAAAAGAATTTTGATTGCTTCAAATTATAATTATATAAATTATTATTAAAAACTGAGGAAAAACCTCATGATTTGGAAAATGACTTTATTTTTGAATTTCAGTCTTTTATCTACTGCTTTTGTTGCTTTTTGTGTCTACATTTATCAGCAATATCTACATATTAATTAAAGAAAACCATTAACGAATGCTATTTTTCTAACACGTAATATTTTTACGTGCATATGTGTTGTGTGCGTGTGTTTAAGATTTGAGGCGATATTCTCACCTCTTGAGCAACTTTCTAAGGTTTAACGAACCTGCTCTATTCGAATAATAACTAATTACGCGAATTTCATAACGTTATGACACATTTTTCTCTCTTGAACAATGAACATTGCGAAAAACGGCAACAAATAAACGAAACTATCCGCCGCCGGAGTAATTCAGATAATATCGCGAGCCTGACGGTATTTTTCAGTGATAAACCAATGGATGCCGTTGAAATGATCAAGCAAATCAATCAATAAATGTTAATATATAAATAGCTATTCTATTTTCAATAAATACCGATTAAAGTTACTTTAATGTAGTAACGAACGTCTGAAAACTTGTGAAAAGAATTCGAACATTTATGAAGACGTGTTAACGAAACAGTTAATACGTATTTCGACGAAGCATTATATTGAAATACGTATTAACTGTTTGGTTAATTATTAGAATTCGGAAGTTTCGGTAATAGCATTGAACATAAGATTTAATCACTTAATGTTGATATATAACCACTTAATTTTCGTATTCTTATAAATTTGATATACGAAAATTAATGTGGAAAAGGTTTATATATCAACCTTAAGTGATTAAGTTAATGAACCACAGGTCCCATCAAAATTACCTTGAACATAAGAATCACATTAAAAATATTTTCATGTGTTGAATTTGTAATATGAATTGTGTTTAATTTTTTTCTTTGAAATTGATAGTTACATTCTTGGAGTAACTTACTTTAACTGTTAACAATTCTATTGTATTAACGCCCAACAAAGCAATGGACTTGTGCTTTGTTGGGCGTTTTGATGTGAAATGAGTAACCATTAGATCCATGCAATAAACGCCGCCTTTATTCGCATTGTAGAACAAGATTGCTTCTTGTTTCATAGCTTCGCCCTCACAATATTTTGCACAGTATATGGTGAAAAGTAACTTTACAATCTTTTTCTTTTTTGGCACATAGCTGCAAATTGAAACAAAGTTTTCATGGAATCCAAAAGGAGACGAGAGGAGGGATTCCTTTCTTCTTTTCTTTCTCTTCGTTGGTGATTTTTAGCATGCATTTCTTTCTCTTCTTCGTCATAAAGCACATAATCCATATATTGTCATCATCGTCTATGAGCGAAATCGATTTCATCTTCAGCTCCTTCACGTTCTATATTATTGGCTAAAGCTGCTGTCAATTGTGTATGAAAATCGACATCTACACTTTGTCTGCATAATCGCGTATTATAAATAAATTTCCACTTCATCACTCATTTTGAATGAAACAAACACACAGAATTTCGCAAAATGCCTTCGAAGTTACATACAAGTTTGTGCCTGTAAACAATTATGCTTTTGTGTGCACACAATGCTTAGAGAATATGAAAAGCAGTTTGAACGAAAAGTTATCAAGAGAAAGTAAAAAAAAGCCAGATGAAATGCTCAAATTGAATCATATTTCATACATTTCCATATAAAATACATACGGGTCTGAACAGACCACGTGAGGTACGAATGTGATGTGTATACGAAGATATTCTTGTAATTATCACCTCATATGAGAAGAATCCTCACAATTTGCAGGGATGATAGTTACAATATTTTAGGAAAAGCTACTAGAACTAGAAGTACATTTAAATTACAATTGAAATCAAAAAAGATCTGGGTGGACCCAGTTCTAAACAGAGGGTTAAAATGACTTTTAGCTGGTTGAACATTTGTTCGACTGTAAAGCTCAACAGGACCGAACTGAGCAAGTGAACTTCTTTGGCCTATAGGAAATTTTGAAGAAAATTCTGATGTAACTAAAATTTTAAATGTTGGTCAGTATCTTAAATTCACATATTTTTCAGCTTTTTCATTATTAAAAGATACTTGTAATTCATCCAAATAACCTCGTTGATCGATTTAATTACTACATGAGTTCTTAATAAAAAAAATCAAGACAAGCTTTCGCTTTAAAGTGCATATAAAGTTATAATTAACAGTTATATAAATTATCAAATGAATATCTGGACAATTTGTGTATAAAAAAATGTCGCCTTAATTCTATTCTTATATTAGAACCATTCGTATCTCGAAAATAAAAGCTAGTATTGTTTTGTTCTATAGAAATTTTTAATTAAGTTTTTTTAAATATGATTCAGTTAAAGTTTAAAACAAAAGATTCCAGCACGTACAATGGTACATTATTGTATTTATTTAAGTCATGAACGTATTAAATCTAGTACATACGTATATATATATATATATATATATATATATATATATATATAGAGAGAGAGAGAGAGAGAGAGAGAGTATGACTAATTACGATAATGACATTAACAATGCTATTTCCTAAATTTTTAGAGAACCTAAAATTCTTATTAATAGAATGTTTCTGTGAGGACTATTATGAAGGCACTCTCAATTCTCTACTTTTGTAATCTCTCGACCTAGACCCAAGTTGTAAGATTACAAAGTCCAAGAACTTGAAACAAATTAGGAACAAAGTTGAACAAAGTTTCACATGAATTATATACTATTGGTGCTACATAATAATAAAATTCTTATCTTATAGTGTTCAATTGCATCAATCTTTTGACAATTGCTGAGTGTACCAGATTCAGGCTAAACAAATATCATTTGAAATAAAACATATACGCTAGTGTGCAGTGAAATCCGAACACTTAATTATTTCGTAAAATTGACGGGAATACTTTCCCTTTATTGAAATTATTTCCTCTTCTTTTATTCAAAAGTTGTTTCACACATTAAGTACTAAATAAATGCATCTTGACTTTTAGTAAACAAAATGTCTTTATGTCTTGTCACCTGGCGTGTACAGGATTCCTTGTTCATGCGGCAGGGCGTATATTGGTGAAACAAAGCAATCTGTCGGCACTCGTGTTTCTGAACATGAGCGTTGTACTAGGTTGCTGCGCATAGCCGGTTCTGCACTTGCCGAGCATAGGCTGGAAACCGGGCACCATATTCAGTTTAATTCGACCAAGATCCTATCCCGCACTAACCATTTCTATGGTCGCAAAATCCGTGAAACTATAGAGATCTTTAAGCACCCTAATAACCTTAACCGCGATGATGGCTACCCCCTACATAACGCTTGGCAATCCTGCATCTCTAATCTACCCAACCGCAACCGTAACGCTCCATTGACCCATGACCTATTATCCATATATACACGCGTCCTCCATCGACTTACACCAGTTTCAGTGCAGTAGTTCAGCCCTGAAGATGTCCCATACAAATGGGTACGAAACGTCGGCAGATATACTAGTGACGCGGTTCCAGCCCGGAAACCCAGAAGCAGATAGCATGGACCACGACCGCGGAAGTCTACGTACCAAATTAAAATGTCTTTAAATTTTTACAGTTGATTTAAAAAGGAGACACTTTACAAATCAATCAATCACTAACAGATGACGCTACTAATTCCATTAAAAGTTTTCTGCTTATTTTCAGAAAAGGCGATGTATTTTGAAAAATGAATTTGTAAGTAATATCGATCCATGAAAACAATTTCACCAAGCAGCTTTTAATAATAACATTTCAAAATATTTTCCAGGTTCTTACTCAACTCAAAAATTATAGAATGTCATATTCCTAAAATTTAGATATAATATTAAACCTGGATAAACATCATTATATTTAATAGAAGGAATATTTGCAATTGTTTTATTATGCTAATTTCCAATGTTTCTTGGTATATTCATATACAAAAGTTAATATGTTATGTACACATATCATCTGAATATACTGTGTTGCGAATTGAGAATATCGCCTTATCTACTTTCGGGAATCTTTTAAGTAGTAATGTAACAAATCTTGATTTTATTACGCTTCTCGTCCACTGTTAAATAATGCAATAAATTTTAGTTGCAAATTCATTTTTCCGATGATAAAAGAGATTTATTTTCATATTAAATTGTGTGTATACGTAACATCCATCAAATAAAGTTTCTGCGAAGTGTTACGCATTTTTATTGCTCTTTGTATACGACGCAAGATGAATACGAAATTTAACAGGACCGGTGTTTCTTACTACTCTATTGGTAAGTAAATGCAACACCCACGCTTCAATTCTGTGACCCTCTTCATCTTGCGAAGGGTTACAACAGCCTCTCAAGGTCACTGCACCAGGGATACTGTCTTGGCTTAACGGTGTCTCATTCCGCACATTGTTCGAACAATTTACTTACGGTTTATCTGGATATGTTGAAAACGTATCGTGGAATTTACCCAGAAATTGATGAATAGCAATAATGGCCTTTAACGGTTTATTAATACACAATTTAAAAGGCTCCAGTCGATCGACTTCTAAATAATATAAAGTGTGCACACATATGCGTACTCAAAATGTAGGATATTTAGAATTAAAAAAAAATTAAAGGAAACTCGTAAGTGATTAGGTTAAAATTGTGCACATCATTCTCCATACTTTAATTGTGTCTCATCTAAATCGAAGAAGCAGTGTTATTCGTATTTTTGTGAGTATTTGTTCTCATTCTCATTCTCCTTTCAGTATTTATATAATATATCATATTTATTTCTTTCAGATGTAAATTAATTATTTTTTTAATTCTAACACTGTACTTTTCTACCTTCTTTTCTACATTTTGTCGTCTTTTATACTTAAATAAGTCCATTTCAAAATCTCATAAATTAACTTTAATGGCTTAACAAATGATATGGGTTTAACAAATGTTATATTTTATAGGTTGTTAATACCTGATTTAATGAAAGCAATCTGGATCATTTCAAGTATGATCCATGAATGTAAATATAAATATGAAATTTCGTAAAATGTCCATTTTATAAATAACATTTTAAAACTATGAAAATTGTTTATTTATTAACAAAAATATGTATTGGGACGATAGAATGCAACATCCTAATATTTCAAACAAAATTATTTGTATAAGTACTAATGCTTAAGAGTTGTGTTCTAGGTATTGTTACTTATGTTTAGAGCTAAGTTAGTTGTGTCTGTTCGACAGGATCGGTCACTATATAACGCAGAAAGTATACGTAGGTGGCTTTAAAAATTTTGCAGTTGATACAGAAAAAATCAATTATTTTCACCAATTTGGTTTTCAAAATATTCGCCTTTATGATTTATGCACTTCTGCATTCGGTGGAACCAGTTCTCAAAGCATTGGGCCCATTGTTCTTCAGTCACCACAGATACGAAGTTTTCGTAGGCTTCCACAGTAGCTTCCGGAATATTAAATATCAATCCTCACATTTTATCTTATATGTATGGGAATAAAAAGAACTCACAAGGTGCCAGGTCGAGACGACTATAAGGTGGATGAGTTCCGTTCGTGAAGCGGCTAAAAAATTGACGTTTAAGATGGGTTGTGCGATGGTGTATTGTCTTCAAGCAGAATGATTCCTCTTAGTCATTTCTCGCGCATTTTTTTGGAACACAGTTGGCAAATAAATGATTGAACCTCGATTGATTTTTTACATCAATACTATTAATACTTACTCGTTTTTTGAGCTTCCTGTAAATTGTCTGTCTTTATCATGTTGTACACAGCATCGATGTTTTCTCAAATGACTGCAGGCCGTCCTTCACGATGCTCGTCTTTGAGCGAAACACGCCCACGCTGGAACTCGTACCAGCGTTCAACAGTCGCCGAGACTGGTACTTCATCGGCAAACAATTGCTTGATTTTTAGCGAACATTCTTTAAAATCGTAGAAAATCATGATTCGAAAATTTTCACGCGTTAGTTCCATTTTTCACAGAAGTCACGGTATTTAAAAAATTACTAAAAAGAAGTAACAGCATATCCTAGCAATCTGTAAATACTATTTGGACTAAAAAATCACAGAGAATACGATAAAGACATTTCCGACAGTATCACCTTATGGAAAGTAGTTGAACAGCAAAACTTTTAAAGAACCCTACATGTATCGCCTGCCAGTCAATCGCCCGCCAGTCAATCGCCGACAGTCAATAACTGTGTTATCGAATCGAACAAACATACTTAAATAGTAATTGCTAATATAACAATTATGTCGAATGTATGAAGCTCTAAAAAATGACCATTAGCCAATATAGTAAAAGACTTTAGCGGTAAATATACAGATTGTTTAGTGGGTGATAAACATTTGATGTGCTAGAGTAAAACGGACTGCGAAAAACATGTAACATGTTGAACATAGAAATAAAAATGCAGCCAGCCATCAATACACAATTAATTCTTGGTTTAATATGCATGTTTCTAGTTTACAATATATCCTTTCTTTTAGTTGAATAATAAGCGTTTCAGCATTTCTAGTGTAAATGTCAGAGAGGGTTACCAACTAAGACAACGTTGCGCATGCATGGAAATAAAGTAAATATTACTTAGGTGAAAGTTATCTACTGCTAAAGTGTTCGTATATTTTGACCATTATTCCTAGAATACTCTGACAGATGATTTGCGCCAGAAATATTTAGGGAATTATTGATGGCCTTCCAACTATTTGCGCCTAGTTTACTATCTATCTACTGAGGTCGTTATGTTTCCAGTTTTCAGTTTCTTTTTTCCAAATAGTTTCTGTACGAATTTGAAGATTCTTTTCTAAATTTTCGATGTATTAACTTATTCAAATAAATATTCTCCACAATTCTCTAAAGTATATGAATATTGGTATTTTATAGGTGCTCCACTTTCATTAATTATTGAAGTGGGTGAAAGTCAGTGGTAATATGTTGGTTCTGATTTTATATGTTATTGGCGATTGAATACATCGCGGTCTACAATGCTGGTATTACATACCAAATATCTAATATGACTGCCAATATACTGCAAAGTAAGCAACTTATGAATAAATTATTAATCTTCGTTTACGCAGCATTGTTATATACGATCACACCCAACAACGTTTGAGAACAAACTGGATCGTCGATATCGACATTTTCCTGAATAGCCGCCTCACAGCTCTCGCTGACACCCATGTTTCGCCTAGATAGTCACCCATTTTGTTGTCTGTATTATCCATAGTAATTCTGCAACTAAATTTTTGATACACTACATATCACGTAACAACACTTGATAAGAAATGAAATAGATTAAATGTCTTCAATCAAAGCGTACTTAATCTAAAGAACAAGCTTGTAGTCTTCTACAATCTATTCTTTGCTTTCGTTTTGTATGGTTCTATATGCCCGCTTAATCTGCTCTGATAATTTACAACGCATTTAGGTGATATTTCTTATTGATTGTGAAAATGCGTTCGTAATATAAATAAAACACGATACCTTACAAAACACAATACAAAAAACATGGCCTGTTTCTTTGCCTCTATAAATTCTACTATACCGTTTTTATCATAAGAGCCAAATAGAATAGGTACATGGGAATGAGAAATCATGAGGACAATTTTGGGAGGGAAAAGAAGAGAAATTTAGATAAGCATAAGTCAACAAGTGTACGAAAAGCATCGGTTAAATGCAAGGCAAAGTCAAAACCGAAGGAAAAGAACGGATATTATCAAACTGTGGTCTACACGGCCTTTGCGCATATGTCGAATAAACAATAAATTTTCCCTAAAAATTATTAGTCATTTTTTTGACGTATAACGATTGGACAAGATCGCTATAAAGATAATGATCTATAGTATGTTTATGTTTGCGAACTCAATATATAATAAGCCACACAAAAACTATAAACCATGTTTAATTCAACATCTTGTATCCATATCTCTATTTATCTATAGATAACCAACCATCATTCTTGAATATTTTCGACAATCTTTCTATTAACAACCTACCTTTCTTAGCAAATTTCATGTCGCCTCCGGGTTATTTTATGCTATTTTATGTTAATATAATGCAAGTAGTAGTTTTATTTTGTCTGTTCTTAAAATTTATAGGCACCGTATTTATGGTTCTTGAATTTAATGTAAGTGTTATATACCTGACAGTTATTATAATTAATTATTTAGAGAAAAAAATTGTCTTGGACGTGTAAATTTACTCATCAGAATAGAAATGTACATCTTTTATCAAAATGGTGTCTAACGATAAATATATTCAACTTTTTTATATCCGTTTTACATAAGATAATATTAACTGCAAATAACAATAATGATTATAATTCTATACTTAACTTATAGTACAAACACTAATTTATTCATAGAAGTATAGTGTTTACACATTATATAAGTGGATAAATAACAACAGCTGTCAAGTGTTTATAATTACTACATCTTCTCAACCTATAAACCGTTTTTTAATTTCATTTCATATGTATATTTTCAGTTCATACATTATAGAAACCCACTGCTGGTCGTGTTTAAAACTTGATATTTTACGAGCGGCATATATGGTAATTCTTGAAGGGAATATTACATAATTGATTTGATTAATTCCTCATATTATTTGCACATGAACAAATTTTCAGTGGTTAAATTTTTGTACTTTTACGTAAGCGAATATTAATACCAGCTGTCGTTTATTATATAAAAAAATCTTATATTTTGGTAGTATTTCTTTATTATCTCAAATGAGTGACATTCGTTGTCTTTATATGTTACATTTATAAATATGAACGATTTTCTGGCACCAGTGGCCACATTTCGTTATGTAGTTAGTATTAAAACGCAATTAATAACTGTTGTTAATTACGCGTTAATGTTAATGCCTGTTTTTATTATGAAAATATATTAATGTTATATGTTATCTTGGAATTTAAAAACGACTTACTAATTAAGACAATTAGCAGACTAGATAGTGAAAAGCCAAATATCTACCAGGGTAGTCGTTTATATTTCGGGAACTGGCAACACTGTTAGTGTTGCCTCCGATCTGATGATTGCATTGTGAAGCTTGTCATTTTTCACAATATATTTACTTCGACAGTTTTATTATCTGGTCGCTATTTCTATTGTTGACAGTAACTTGAAAATTTTATGTCAGCGACAAAATGGAATTAACTCGCGAACATTTCCGTGCAATTATTTTTCATAACTTTTGGCGTGGATTATCTCAACAAGAATGCATCGACGATCTGAATTCTTTATATGGTGATGAAACACCATCGAAAATTACAGTATATCGTTGGTTTAGTGAATTCAAACTTGGACGATGAATTTCGCGAAGGTCGTCCCACAAATGTTGTTGTGTCGGAAAACATTAATGCAGTGTCTGAATTGATAATGCAAGACCGTCATGTGACATACCGTGAGATCGAGGCATCTCTAGGTATTAACACCAGCGTCCATAAGATCACGTATGAACATTTAGCCGTTAAGAAGCTATGTTCACGTTGGGTACCACATAATTTGACAACCGCTCAAAAAAGGACTCGCGTCGATTGGTGCCAAGGCATGCACAAGAAATATACTGGCGGTGCTTCAAAGAACATTTATAAAGTCGTCACAGGTGATGAATCTTGGATCTATACGGATGAGCCCGATAGTAAACAGCAGTCGACTGTGTGGGTATTCCTAGATGAGTCAAAACTAACAAAAGTTGTTCACGCTCAAAGCACATCAAAACAAATTGTCGCCTGTTTTTTCGGAAAAACCGTTCACGTTGCAACTGTGGCTTTAGAGAGTTGTAGAATGGTCAATTCCGAATGGTACACTACTATTTGCTTGCCAAAAATTTTTGAAGAAATAAGGAAAACAAACCGAAAACGGGAGATCATTCTCCACCATAACAATGTGAGCTCTCACAGATCAGTTCAAACAATTTAATATTTAACCGGGCAAAACATTGAATTCATGAGCCATCCGCCGTACAGCCCTGATCTAGCACCTTGTGATTTCTTTTTGTTTCCACACGTGAAGAATAAACTTCGTGGTTAATGGTTTTCTACGCCGGAAGAGGCAGTTGATGCATTCAAAACTAATATTTTGGAGATACCGCTTTCACAGTGGCAGCAATGCTTTTCGAACTAGTTTAAACGAATGCAAAAGTGCATTGATTCTCAAGGAGAACATTTTGAAAAGCAATAAAACTATCTTTGATAATAAAAAATTTTTTTTTATTTGCTATTCCCGAAATATAAACGGCTACCCTCGTATAGTCAGTGTTTACGATTTTCGAACGCATCTATTATGTGTTCTTATTTTTCTATGTTCAATTTTAATAGAAACTATTTCGAATTAAATAAGAGTAAATGACATTGCAATAGTTAAACTATGGCGGGTATCATAGGCATATTTTAAAAGACATTAAAGATTACGTGAATTTTCATTTTTTTGTACACCAGATTTATTGTTTAGAAGTTATAAAATATCTTATTCTAAACAGCATTTTCTCATAAATCTTCTTGTATATTTACCAATTTTAATATTTATGCCTATGCAGGTTATATATAGTTTACGTTTTAAAATTAATACGGTATATTAACCGTATTAATTTTAGGACCGGTCCCATTGTTACGTACTATTTACACCTTTAAAAAGCAATAAATCTGTATAACAGAAGCTATTGAGTATACATACCACAAAGTATGAATAATTTAGATGAATACACTATGCAAATATAAAGATATTATCGCACGCTTTGCGGAACTTGTACCGAAGGAAAATTTTTCATTGAATTCTCGCCATATGCCCGACAGCATTTTGAATTCATTATTTGATATCGTATACATTGTATCACTGCTTATAAATAAACTTCTGGATAGCTTCTGCAAATAACGGAATTATTTATTTATTAATGTTTCACCTACATAATATTTGTTTAGATATAAGGTTACTTAACACGGTTTTTTTCACAAATTCATGTAAAATAATATGAGTACATATTTGAGTACAATTTTTAAAATAATTTGTTAATAACTTTTAATATTTTGGCTCAAAATAAAATTTGGAAATGAACTGTTTTTGTAGAAGTCTCGTTATTTTTTTTTTGTTTCGATCCAGATGTGATTTGATAATATTAAATTTTGAACAAGTGTTATAGATCTAAAAATAAGCGAGAGGGGAACATTAAAGTAAAATTTATGACAACAGCATTAAAAAAAATCAGTAAAAACTGTAGGGAGATGCGCTTCATATTAAAAATAAAAATTATTTTCTTGTAACCAATATGCGATAAAAATAGTTATAAATACTTCACATCTGTTGTGAAAGATTTTTTTTTATTCTATTAAATTGAAAGCTACCTAACAATATTTAATTTAGATACATTTTTTGGCTCGTAAATAACCCTTTACAGTAAATGTAAAATGTAAAGTTTGTATTTCAAACCAATCTCGTGAAACTTGATGAATACTCTACATACTATTCCACGTAAATAATAAATTTTTCATTATGCTGAGTGCTAACCATTTGTAGAATTTTTGATAGTGCTGTGCTTTTTATACCAAACAGAACGATTATATATTTTTAATTTCGTAAAATCAATATAGGCAGTTGTAAAAGGACAGTGTGTTAAATACAAGGGTGGAATAAAATGTTTTTGACCAAAAAAGCGCACTTTAAGATAATTTAAATCATTTGAATAAAATCAGAATTTAAATCAATGTGATTTTTATTTAAAAAAATCACGATTTTCCTTCACGTTATAATCTTTTGTATTTTTTTGTACTATGCATTCATACAATTAATTGTCTTACATAGCAAAAATAAAAAAAGGATTATATTTTACATTTATTTATTAACATTACTTAAAATATTTTCTAAATACTATAGTAGGAAAAATGTAAATAAACATAGGAAGACGATATACGTCTTATTAATATAAAATACATATTTTTTGCTAAACTAAAATTTAAAAAATGTTTCAGAAGATTTAAGTAATTTATCAGAAGTTTAAAAATATTTTTTTAAAAGATCTTGTGAATTATTATTATAATGTTTAATGTTTAAAAAGAAACTAAGTTAGATGCTTTTTCATTACCCAACCTATTTTTAATTCCGAATGGACAAGCCCATGTGATAAAAAAGTTCTTTCGATATGCATTCGAAAAACGATGATATTCATTCTTGAATACATGTAACATTCTTCTGAGATCTACAGCGTTATACTGCTTTTATATTTTGTAATATTTCTTGCCAAAATTACGCTTCAGAATTTTTAAAAATTGCGTCCAAATTTTTCTGTTCTTTAATCGTATAAAAAACAGGCACATTGCTGCTAAATTCTGTTAAATGTTAGAGATCTTTTAATAATGTTGAATTTAATCACTAAGGTTAATATATAACCCCCTTTCCACATTAACTTTCGTAATTCTGTATACGTATTTATATATTAACCTTAGTGATTAAGTTAATCAACCACAGGTTCCATCAAATTCAAAATAATGTTGAACATTTTTTTTTAATTTGATAACTCGACACCTTTTTAGAAACCAAGTTGGTAATAATTTTAACCGTTCACTGGCATGCATTTCTAAACAGTCAGAGAATGTATTCCAATGGTAATATTGCATAGTATTCTTCTCTGATGGTTCTCCTCTTAAGATTTTCAATGAATAGTATACTATCCACGTGAATCCCATCGAACATCTTGAGGTAATATTAGTGTCTTGCCTCATTTCTCTTTATACTGGACATTACACAAATGGATATTAAAAAAAATATTTTAAAACTTGAACTACATATTCTTTTACTTGTCCAATTTTCAAATCTTTAATTTATAAATTAGTAAATGGGCAGAAAATCCATAAGCTATAATGGAATATTTCAGATGTAGAGGCTCTGTAAAAATTTTTTTGCACATACTACTCATATTAATAGCGTTATCTGTGACAAAACTTGTAATTACACTCACTGATACCCTCAGCTATTATATTAATGGCCATATCTGTAAGATAATCAGATGTATGTGGATGTTTCTATTTTCTGTTATCAAAACTGCGCAAATTAATTAGTTCATTATGAACATTTGACCGTCTATCAAGAGCCATACAAATATGTCCGATGAGTTTTTACAACCGATGTATTCTTTATTCTTCATTCTTTATATGTAATTGAACTGAAGCTACAGTGTTGTAATGATTACTCTAGCTGTCTACTTGTCTAAGCCTTGTTTTTTTATCATAAACTGTTCTAACTACAAAGGAACTTCAAATTTATACACTGCTACTAGTGCTACTGCTGCTACGATAGCCAGCACCAAAATAAATAATGCTACTGCCACAATTTTCGTTTTGTTATATGTTAACAGTAGTTACAGTTTCTTCACTTATTTTTTCCTTCTCTTGACGATTAGAATTCGTTTATATTTTCACTTCCATCATCGCCATTATTTGACTGGATTTTATTTTTACAGGTTTCCCAATGATTTTTTAGTCTGTCGACCAACCCTTTCATGTCTTAAATAAGCTTGTCAACGATAGTCTTCTTAACAAAATATTGCCAAATATTGTCTTCTTTCTGTTTACTTCTTATTTGAATACGTCCTGCGTAGACCTTCACTCATACAGACCGAAAGATTAACTACTGGAAACACAGAATCCAGAGCCATTTAAAAGTTTTAAGTAATGTTTTAACGTGTTTGCGGAAGATTTGTTGATTTGAAGAAACAAATATTTTGTCAGTCTTTTACAGATTTCAGATTGTTGCCCAATACTCAGTACTTTTAATGAAAAATAAAATAATGTGTTTTTATAAAGTATCAATGCTTAAAATACATAAAAAAACATTATTTTTTATTAAAAAAATATTAATAATTGTAATATATTTATTTTTAAAAAAATGTTATACAACAAAGCTTTTATAACAGAAACAAGCAAGACTTTCTGCCTTATTAAAACTTTTCTATTAGAAGATGAAATTGACATTTCAACAGATTCCTTTAATATTACTCGGTATTACAATACTATGTAGCTTGAACAACAACCAATATAATTAATAAAGGCACTTATTAATTGTTCTAGTTATGACTCTTAACATTAATACACTCAATAATTTTAGTATTGTTGGTTAATATTCCCTAATTTACTTGCAGGTTAATTAACAAGAAGTCGAAAAGATTTTTTATATTTTTTTTACTTCAATTCTTGTCAAGGACCTTTCTTTCAGACCACGGAATGCATAGCCTTGAGGTAAAATTTGCCGGTGCCATTGACCTTTGGCGGTTGTCGATAGTCGTTCGCAATAAATCTATTATTATTTATATTTTCGGCTAGTGTTCACTTCTTGAAAACAAAAAAAAAAGATGCCGAGAATGGAATGTTGTTTCGCGATGGGTTTTAGTTTTCGTGTCTTAATAAATTTTCCATTATGAAATAACACTTTTAATTGTAATTATTTATTCCCAGTAAGAATTTTGTCGATACAATATTGTATTTACGAAAGTTCATAAATATATAAATTTATAAATCCAAATTGGCCTTTACGAAAAATTCGAGTAATACTTTCATATTTGATTTTGCTTATGAATACTTTTTGGATCATAAATAAAGAGAAATTCCGATGAATTGTATGTTTATTTAAGGTAAACTTTTCAAAAGAATTTAGGGTTTTCATTTACAAGTGCTTTTTATCATTCAATCACTTGCTTTTATATTGCAAAATATTGTGGTAAATGCGACTTAAAAGCAAAGTTCTATGCATTCCTTGCTTCATTAGTATAACTTATAGTTATAAGATGCATTTCAATATGATTCTATGCATAAAAAATACCCTCCATAAAGGAGTAAAGTGTTTTGGAGGTTGTTTTTGGTTTTTTTTTGCGTTACCGATCAATTCGCTTGATACTTGTTATATTAGAGTTCATCTACGTCTTCATAGAAATCAATGTTCATTAAGGCCACTTAATTTTTTCCATCAGTACGTTTCTACAAAAAAAAATTAAGGTCACGTTTCTGCAAAATTTATATTACCGGATCTCAACTTACTAATGCTTCTTTATTCTCACTTGTGCACTTAAAATTTTCTGTTTCGAGTACTATCGATAATATAGCGCTGCAGTTCAGGTAAAGGTAATTTATGAGAATAGTTTGATGGAGAGTGAGGCTATAAACCCATACTGACCATCTTTGAGAAAAACTTAGCATTATATTCTAATTCTGTCATCTTTTTTATAATAACAGGGGAATTTTGCTTAATTTCTGACATTCGAAAATTACAACAGTGTACATAAGGTGTCTAAATAATAATTCCAAAACACGTAAACTCACATTTTGCAGTACAATTCAATATTTATTTCTTAAAGGACTAATCCTGTCTGAAATCATTTTAACATTTAATATGCAAATCTCTTATTTTTATCTGTTTAAATTTCCATTTTAAGACAACCAAGTCAATTTAATTTATATCAAATTTTGGAATAAAATTTCTGGGCGTCACAGAAAATGTTATTATTTTTATTACTTTTGTAGTTAACTTGGAGTACATGAAAATCTCTACTGAAACAAACTCATTTTCCTGTATTAAGCCCAGTAAAAGATTACCATGATTTGTCAAATACGAGATAACTTTGAATGAACTTATAATTAACAGAAAGAGGGTATACATTGCTTTCTTTTGTTAAATTAAACAGTTAACCAAAGAATAACGAAGAACGGTACAAAGAACAAATATCACATGTAAAAATTAATACTTTGAATCGTTCTATATACTCATATATGCAGTGGCATACTCCCAATTAGCATACATGCATTAAAAATAAACTAAACGAAAATATTTAAATTTTATTTTTTTAAATAAAAACAATGAGCATGTAGTATTAATACATTAAATAAGTAATATAGAGCATTGAAACTGGAAATGAAACAATAATGATAATAAAATGACTTGATATTCATACTCAACTAACTAAGCACATTTTACACTATCTTCTGCAAAATCTTAATCTTTCACATCTATATTTTGATATGAAGCACTAGTCATCTTCCACATATTATATCTAAATAATGGATTTAAATTTAATGTTTTTCTAACTTTTATTTATCGATATCACTCGTAGACATGTTCCATTGGATTCAAATCAGGGCATTCTAAAACGTTTGCATCGTTTTTGCATCATTTAACCAACCAACTGTTTAACGTATTTCGCATGTTTGGGCGCAAATATTAAAACAATGGTATGGTTCCATTGTAATCTTTAAACTGTTAAAATATTGATATTGATTTGAGATCACTTCATATTGCCACCAACATACTTGATACTGTTCATCGTATATTTGGCGTTAAATGATTGGTTGATGGGACATCGAACATGCTGCTAACTGTCTGATCTGAGCCTATTGAACTTACTTTTGTCGAACCATAGGAAGTTTTTCCAAAATATTAAGAAAATCGCATTCCACCTTGAATTTTTTGAGATGCAAGAACAGCCAGAAGTCAAAAGGAGCTAAATCTGTCGAATAGAGTGGATGTTACAACAATTTGTACTTTAATTCACAGATTTTTACAATGATTTTTTGAACTTTGTGAGAGGGTATGTTGTCTTGATGAAAAATGTTTTTTTCTTCTGTAAGTCAGGTCTTTTCTCACGAGTTTTGACACCCAGCTGGTTCAAAAGGTTACAATAATAATGCGAGTTAGTTGTTTTACCAGTTTGGAGATAATCCACAAACAAAATTCCTTTTGCATCTCAAAAAACTGATGCGTCGAAAGCGAAGTAGCGGATTCACAACACTCCTTAGCATCTTGTTTTGATTAAAGATCACGGCGATAGACCCAAGTCTCATCCATAGTGATGAAACGACGCACAAAATCGTTTTTATCCTTTGTAAAACGCTTCAAATGTTGCTGAGAAAGTCGCATTCGAATGTGTTTTTGTTCCATTGTTAACGAATGCGGCACCCATTTTGCATACGACTTTCTGAAACTCAAAACTTCGGTCAAAATATTACTCACACTGCCTGATGAGATGCTTAGGTCTTCTACTAAATTTCCCTCGGTTAATCGACGATCTTCCAAAACCATATCCTGTATTTTTGCTACTATTTCTAGTGCTGTGCACTTTTTGGACGTCCTTTACGTGGATCGTCTTTAAGACTTGTACCACTGCGTTAAAATTCAGCAACCCTTCTTTCTACTGTTCTGATTGAGGGTGGAGAGTCCTTATACATTTTAAGAATCGTTCATCAACTTTTTTTGATGCTAACCCTTCCAAAAATAAGAATTTTCTTACTGCAGAATATTCAATTTTTTCCATTGCAAAAAAAATTCTGTGACACATCGACTTTGAACACCTGTAAATATACGGATGAAAAATATAAAATGAGAAAATTTTTTCACACGTGTTCATAAAAAAGTACAGTAAAACCTGTGTTAACGGCCACCTGACTAAAGCGGCCACCCGAATCGACTATAAGGAAATTCCCATACACAAATACCCGTTAATTACGGCCACCTTTGTAAAACGGCCGCGGCCAAATAACCCAAACTTTTACGGCCTATTTTCATAGAAATTTACCTGCCAATGTCGGCCGAAATATTTATGACATGTATATCTTTATTGACGGAAATACCTAATACAAATTGTCGGGGTTTCACGGGGTTTCCTATTACCTGGTAGTAATTCACCCTTTTCGATTTAAACTTTATTATTCTAAAGGAAACAATTCAGTTTAAAGTTGTCTCCGTATTCGAAAGGTTCTTAATTAAGTATGTCGCAAAAAAGAAAACGTTTGTCGCTAAAAGACAAAATAAATATAATCGCGGAAAGTGAAAAGTATGCGTTAAGTTCGCGAAAGTTGGCCGAAAAATATGGGGTTGGAAAAACACAAATTAACGATATTATGAAAAATAAAGGTGAATTAAAAAAGATGGTCGAGGAAGGTGTTAACATGGAGCTAAAACGAAAATTTCCGAAGTCGGAAGGATTGGCAGTGGATCAAGTCGTCTACAATTGGTTTTGCAAAGCCAGAAATAAAGCAATTCCAATATCTGGGCCGCTACTTAAACAAAAAGCACTGGAAACAGCAAGCAGT